>OX388156.1:14745579-15345579 GCA_947579745.1 Apocheima hispidaria
TGGCCAGTCTTTGGACGTCAGCTGATGCCATCCTGTCCCTTCCCAATATATTTCCAGTTTTACGCGACTCAAAGCTTGGTTTTGACAATTATCATCCAACCATTTTGTAAAAAAAATGTGGTTAGCCTTTCAAAAGTCTCTGACACAACAATTTTTTGATGTGCCTGTTTCGATGTGCAATTGGTATAAGATACATATGTATATTATCACATTAAGTATATATTAGTTAGAAAATAAAATAGTTTCTTATAAATAGCGAGATAAGGCAAGAAAGACCAAGATCGGGTCCTCTTACTACATCGTAGTAGGTACGTACGAGTAACATAATCATAATTATCGCACTTCAATGCGAGCACTTATTTTATTTAAAAAAACGCAAATTAAGATTTTTGTAAATCTAACATTAGAATAGATCGATCATAAAATGAAATCCTTGTTGAATTTTATCTTATCTTTTGGCTTCAGCTTTATCATCGACAGTCTATAATAGCTTTATCAGTATACTTATCCTGAAATCAATGCGGAAATGATAAACAACTTGAACGATTCCAAAACGATGGCCTTTGCATCAAGGTACTTTATTTGCAAAAGACTCAGTAGTGAATAATCTTAGGATCATTTCAATTCCAGTAAAAGCTACTTTAAATAAGAAGCACGTTTTTTCTATAAATAAATTGGACTCATTTCCTAGACAAGTCTGTTCCAATACTCTACGTTTTATTTGATCACGTGTTTATATGACTCGTTGCTAAGCTTCGTTGTGATTTGTATTCTGTGTAAAAAGGCATAACAGCTAATCTACCTTCATTGAATTTCAACTATTGAGCCACTTTGTAATAGATGTCGGACAAGTATTATTATTAAAAGGAAAAACCAGCCTGCCAAACGAAACCTTGACACTCCGCATGAATTTCGCAATCCATAACCGGTCAAGCCGTTTAAGATGTAGGTCTCATAGTCACAAGTATACAAACTTACATACTTATGAGTGTCATCGAATTTAGAGTACACATACCTTTTACTTAAGCATGGTTCATCCTGGACCACGTCATTGCTTAAAATTTAACATGAATTGGTCAAAGCTAAACCTATTTTGTTTGAATAATCTATGTCGGTTATGATCGAGTTGCCTAAAAAGCAAGATGCCTAAGTTCGATGCCTATAAAGCAAAATGCATAAGTGATTGAATGTCTGCGAAGCAAATTTACGTGACACATGGTATCTGGTTTTTAATCAAGGCTAAAAAACGTTGACATACGTCGGCCGGCTTAAATCCCCAAGGAGCGCTTGGAACACAGTACCGCAGTTTGAAACTTATGGTCTAAGCAAAATAAAGAAAGTCTGTGATGTACAACTGCACCATCTCGCTCACCATGTTTCAGTTGATTGAAACCAGGTCACAGCTCAGTGTGAGGTTGCCGCCGGTGCTACCGCGCACAGCCGGCTCGTCAAAGTTCTTTGTTCGCAGCATAGGCTCTGTAGAAAAATATATCTGTACTACCACATCAAATTCACTCTGTAACGCTTTCTTGTTCGATATTTATATTAGTGTTTTTAAACTTTGCCTCTGCAGGGCTATGCCAGAATTTTGAGATTTTTATAATTATCCATCGAAATTATTTCTTAGTCAGCATCAAAAACTTTAAATTGGCAATGCTCAGCCTCATATCGATCTTTCCAGATCACCGATTATAAATGAAAGTACTCACTGAATAAGTTTCTCAATCGTCTTAAGAAGTCGATTAGTCATAATTGTAATCACTTACACTCCGAAAACGCTTCATCAGAATCCACCAGTCTGCGAAGTTGGCAGTTTAAACTTAAACGATTTAGATCCCTTGGCAGTTGAATAGGCAGGACAAAAAGCTAAGGGGTCGGCAACACAGGTCACCCAGACAATAGACTGTTAGCCCTGCAGACACAAACATGACATAAATCTTGAATTACCTCTATAGCCGAAGGGTATTATGAAAGTTGAAGTCATAACTTGAGAAAAGTCTCCGAGAAACTTATTTTTTGGCGTTTAGGGCTACTATTGCTGTTAATTCTTAAATTTTCTCTAAAAACTTTTCTCGATAAAATAGTTTTTTACCAGTATTTGTTGGAATTATCGATGACGCGGGCCTAATGGAAGACGGCCCTCGATTAGCGCACTGCGTTGAGGATACTCTGTCGTAAATATATCGGAAGCCAAATCCGTGACTTGACAATTAGACGGAGGCAAGGCGAAGGCCGACTTCATTAGAATTAGGACCTATTGTAAAGTAAAATTACGATTTAGGAACCGCGCAAAAATGTTTCCTATAGATGTTGAGTGTTAAATACTGTGGCATGACTGGAGCTGCATATAAATGGCGGTCACATAACACGCGAGAAATCAGGCTCTGCCAGTTATTTCTTACGCAATCATTACGACCTTCGTCAAACTATCTAAGCGTTGTAATGTGGTCAAAGAGCTTTTTGGAGAATTTTTGGTTTGGTTTTTTTTTTGTTTTTGGTTTTTGGTAAGCCCGTCGTTCCTTCTGATAAAATGCGTTTTAATAATAACATTTACCATTTCATTCATCAGCGCAAGTCTGATTTCTACATATCAAAGTAGCAATTTGGTATCGCTCAGTCGCTACTCTGTTGACTTGTCCACCTCTAAGAGTACTTTACTCGCCATTGTGTCCCAATCAGCGTCAGACGAGCTAGCCCCAGCGCGATATCCGCAAGATCCTTTATTCTTGCTTCCTCGAGATGGAAACTAGCTCCGAATGACGCATTTCCTAATTAGTTTACGTTTAGTTGGTATGGGGAGCTGGTCGTAGTTTGACGCAGGGATTCTGGTAAAGGGTCTACTCAGGCGAAGTATTTTCCCTATAGTTTTACCAAATATTTGTGTCGTCATTGACATTATTATACGACTCTTAAAACTAACCGAGAACGCGTGATGTTATAGTAAGCAACAATGTATTTTTTTTTGCAAGAGGAATTTTAAAAAGGATAGTAAAATGAAAAGCCCGAAGGGAGCGAAAATCAACGAAAGCATCCCGCAGCCTGCAGTGTACATAGTTACATGCGGTGTTGAAATGAGCTCGCTGCGAACCCGCTCATTGATCGTTCCGGCGGCTCTCAATCGTTCGAAATGTTCTTAGGTATCTAATTTGTAGTAGTTGATTTTTTTAGTAAAGTATTTTTGTTGTGTTGTTGCAGCATGAGGTCACGGCGGTGGTGCGGTGTCCGTATGGGAGCGAGGCGGGCTGGTGACCCTGCGCTGCCCCCGCTGCGCGCGCTCAGCCGCCCCGTGCTGCCGGTATGGACGGCGCGCTCGTCTCGCCGCCGCCGCTCCGCGCGGACGGTCGGCCGCTCGAAGGAGGACCCGGCGAAACCGCTGAGCCGCGACCGGACCCCGTGAGCGCGCCCCTGCGCCCGCCCGCGGTGCGCCTGCTCACCTCTATACCCGAGTCGGAGCCGCTGCTCCGCACTCCGCCCGCGCCCGCGCCCGCCTCCGCCGCCGCCGGCGACAATGTGGCGCGCAAGCACAACGGGCGCTCCCTGCACGTGCAGTTCGACGCGGCATCCCCGCCCGCTGCAGTCTCCGTCTCCAGCTCCTCGTCCTCCTCTTCGGACGACGAGGACGTCCTCATCGCGGAGGCCCGCCCGCCCGACGGCGGCTGGGGCTGGGTCGTCGTGTTCGCTTCCTTCATGGTCAACCTGATAGCCGACGGCATCACCTTCAGCTTCGGCGTCTTCTTCCCGCACTTCCTCGAATACTTCGGCGAAGGCAAAGGCAAGACGGCCTGGATCGCCGGCATTTTCATGGCAATGCCGCTGCTCTCCGGCCCCATCGCGAGTTTCCTGACGGACCGGTACGGCTGCCGTCGGATGACGATATTCGGCTCGGTGCTGGCGGCGGCCGGGTTCGTCATATCTGCCTTTGTGGACAACATGGAAACTCTTTTCATCACGTTCGGCATCATGGCCGGGTTTGGACTCAGCCTCTGCTACGTCGCGGCGGTAGTTATTGTGGCCTACTATTTCGAGAAGAAGCGTTCGCTCGCGACCGGGATATCGGTCTGCGGCAGCGGAATAGGGACTTTCATATTTGCGCCACTCACATATGTGTTATTGGACGAGTACGGGTGGCGCGGGACTACTTTAATTCTGGCGGGGTTCTTCCTCAACATGGCAGTTTGTGGTTTGCTTTACCGGGACCTGCCCTGGACGACCACGATGAACGCAGAGAAAGCGAAGGAAAGGAAACGAAGAAGGGAACGAAAGCGGAACAAGCGCTACGGCTCGTCCGTCGACAGTTTTTCGGACAGTAAAAGTAGCGCCGTCGGCTCGACGAAACTCGCCGACGGCGCCGGGGACATTGAAACGGTGACGTCACCGATAGTGCCGCAGTTCAGTTCGCTAGTCGACCTCCCGACCTATATGACGGGAGGCGAAGGTGTTTCATTAGAAGTGTTCGAAATGATGTCTAATAAAGGGCGTGCATACGCGATGCTAGCCCAGAACTATCCCGGGGTGATGCTCCCTTCGAGGAGCTTTAGTGATAGTGGTAGGTTACACGAACAGTCGGCGCCGCGGGCGCTCATGTCTCCCGGGGCAGGGTCCCCTGGAGCCCTATCCCCTACATCGGTCCCTAGAGTGCCCGAAACAACCCCTAGCGAGTCATTGAGCGATAAAGCGGCCATAACGTTGTGGCTGAAGAGACAAGCCAGTGGTAATAAGAAGCCTCCGGCGTTCCTCAAGGACCTGAGACTGCATAGACACTCCCTCACGTACAGGGGAGCCATGTTGAACATCAATAGGTACAGGCTGAGAGCTTCTTCCTGTCCGAACATCTTCAAGAACTCGATGACAACCATTGCCAAAGAAAAGGTGAGCGTTTTTTTAGTTTGTCGTTTGAACTAAAGTCGTTGCCAAAATGTGAACTGAGCAGAACACGCGAACTGTCACGCAGCTGTTCAGCGCATGTTTGTACCCACAGTTGGTGTGTAATAGTTCATAGTTCCTGGAATTACAAAACGCTCGGTTCCGCGTTCACGCTGCGCCTCGACTGCTGACACGTGTTCTGTTTGTAGAAGCCTTCACTTACTTTGACGCTAAAGCCCGTTTCCCCTATTCCAGGTGCAATGGTACGCCGGCCTCTGGGACTTTTGGGATTTAGTCGTTGACGTCCTCGACTTCTCCCACTTCTTAAACCCCTCGTTCTTACTGTTCGCCGTGTCCAACTTCCTGCTGTACATGTGGTACGACGTACCGTACGTGTACATCGCGGACCGAGGCCTGAGCATGGGCTTCAACGAGAGCCAGAGCAGCATGCTCATCAGTATCATCGGGATCGTTAACATGTTTGGAGAGGTGAGTACACTGCTGTCATGCTGTTGTTTCCCACAATCACAGACTAGATTCTGCATTCAGGACGAAGCGCACCACACATCGGTCTAAATACACTTATAAGAAATTAGTCTGTTTGGTTGATTGTTAGGCGCGATTAATCGTAACCTTGAAATAGCCAATGAGAACCCGCGCCGCGCCTCACACTGACGTGACTTTTTGTAGGAACAACGAATCTCGTAATGCGGTATCTACTATGAGTGTGATCTGTGCTGTCATATAATATAAAAAATACCACTCGAAATGACGCAGTTCTACTCCAACTACTAAATTTTTATCACGCTATATTCCTATCTCTCCTGAGTATTCTTTGTTTAACTTGACCCGTTTAATTCAGGAGCTTATTGTAGCTTCGAATGACTGATAACAGACGATAAGAACCATTCAACTGTTAACAGCTGATTAGGCGTAGACGGATTACGCAATATACACGCGGTATATGTGCTATTATTTATGGCTTTTTTTGTGTGTAAATATAAGTATGTTTTTTTGTAAAGATAAGTTTGTGATAGTTAAAACGTCCTTCTGAAATGATAGTGATAGTGGTAGTGACGTTTCGTTTTTTTCTCGTAGTTCATACGTGGTGATGCTCTCATGATGCACACTACTTCCCTGAAAATGTCATCAAGGTGGCATCGGCGGTTAATCGTGAAAAGGACAACAAACAGACTTACAGAGAGATACTTACTTTTGAATATAGTATGATTTGATTAGATTGATTGTCATTGTCATCCTACAATGCAGATTCAAGAAAATTGCTCCGTTCGAAGACGAAGAGCGCGTATTTCGAAATTGGTAAAGTTACCACAATCATATTATAAATGCCAAAGTTTGGGTGTAAGTATGTAAGTGTGTTTGTTCCCGTTTAACTGTGTAACGGCTGAACGGATTTGAATGAGATTTGGTATGGAGGTAGCTTATTCCCTGGATTAACACAGGCTACTTTTTATCTCGAAAAAATATTCGGTCCCGGGGGGCGCAGCTGTTATGTTATATTAAATGTCGCAAGACGGCCTGCTCTTAATGCTATCGTGTAATTATCGCTTTATATTGTCATAATAACTACTTAAGTGCGTTATTAATTTACTGTCACGCGTTAGTACAATGCAATGGAATTTTGATAGCAGTTAATGATACTGTTAAATCCATTAGAAAATACACACGTATGTCACGTGATTGTATATCTTTAACACGTACATACACTATTTTAGCCTTTCGCGGTGGTTTAATAATTAGAACTCACCCGTGACTACCACGACTTTGTTAATTTTTGAGTTGTCGATATTTCGGGCACCACAGTTGCAGTACCATGTACACGGGTAGACTGAAGAAAACCTATCTGACCACGGATACATAAAGAAATAAGATTTTGTGTTTTTTTTTTATAAAGTCTGTTATTGGTACTGAGAGCTGTAGATTTTATTCGTCCGCGATTTTTGATTGGTGGGGTATTTCCCCCAAAAAGGGGGGAAATTTTGCTGCGGCGTCATTTACCAGCCGATTTTGATAATATTTGGCATAAACATTCTGTACTTTTTGTTGCAAGATATCATGAGATCTCAGTTGCTAACAAGTCAACTTCACAACGCTATTAGCTTTGAATCTTTTAATGAATTAAAATCTCTTTATGATTTGTAAATTGGATAGACACTAGAAACAATTGTCCTTCAATCTAGTACCAATGATTTGTATAATTTCCTTGTCTCGGAACACAGTAAATTTTCCACACCACTGTTCAACGGTTTATCGGTTAAATAACTAGCAAAGTAACCGATTTCGATGTTTTTTTTTGTTGTGTTCGTAATTGTCAGGTCAATTTCACAAGATTTTTACTGAGTCTAGTCTAATCTAAGTCCCAGGCATCAGCTAGGTAGTAACGCTTCCCTGTGCATCCTAAAATTAACATCGGCATCAGCTAGTGCTCTGATAAAACGCCAGCTCCCATTGTGTAGTTGACACCGCCACATGAGATTACCAGCTTCCATTGTGTAGTTGGCACCGCCACACGAGATTACCAGCTTTCATTCTGTAGCTGACCCCGCCACATGCGATTTCCAGATCCTGCTGGGCTGGGTGGGCGACTGGGAGTGCGCGAGCCCCAGCCTCGTGTACGCCGTGTGCATGGTGCTCTGCGGCGCCGTCACCTTCATCATGCCGCTGCTCACCTCCTACTCGGGACTCGCCGCCGCCTCGGGTAACTAATAATAACAAGTCATACTATACAAAGAATAACAAAATACCCGACAGCTTCAATTATTATAAACCGGCTGCGCTCCGCGGTTACACCCTTTATTCTATAGAAACCGAATATTTTTCCGGAATAAAATTATGAGTTAATCCAGGGTGTAAGCTACCTACATACCAAATTTCATTCAAATCCGTTCAGCCGTTACAGAGATGAACGGGAACAAACACTATTACATGCTTAATTGGAAATTGCAAAAACTGGAATTAGATCTGTCTAGATCAAGACTGCTTAACTGCTTGGCGTAGATAGATAGATAGATAGATAGATAGATAAACTTTAAGGAGATTTTTCGGGGGTACAGTTTTTTGTATGAGATCGTTATTATCCTCGTGTATTTTCTTTGCCCCTATCTAACGAATGTATCTGAACGTTCCAGGCGCGTTCGGCGCGTTCATAGCGGCCAACTACTCGCTGACGAGTATAATCCTGGTGGAGCAGATCTCGCTGGAGAAGTTCACGAACGCGTACGGGCTGCTGCTGCTCATGCAGGGCATCGCCAACCTCGTCGGCCCGCCGCTCGCGGGTACCTCATATTTACAAAATATATATAAAAACCGACTACCAAATGTAGCCAAGTTACTCCAGGCACAAAGTGGATTCCAACGACATCTGACTCGTCAAAATCGTTCAAGCCGTTTAGCCTGCAGGAGGTAGTATAGGTATTTGTAAATACACAAACGTATAGTGATGTCGATTCTGTTGTATTATTACTGCTTTAAAATGATTGCCAGTATTTTCTCACAGAGAAACCCTCGCAATACCCTCTTAAACAGCTGATTCTGGTTAGATTTTATTTGAATCTCTTTGCTGCCACAGATATTTTCTTCACTGCTCTCACGCCCTTCGCTCTCTCTCGCTCGCACACTCAACAATATTAATATAAAATTGCTCAGAGCGTATTTCCAAAAAAAATAAAAACAACTTCATACCTCTACAAATAATCATTTAGATGATGTTAAATTTGATGGAAGTCATTGAAACAAGGAATTTTATCGTTTGAAACAAAAAACATGTCAAATTTATAAATATCAAAAGTAGCATTTAATTATATTTGTAAAGCTATTACTTATATAGCTACGACGTGTTTTTTTTTTCTGAAATTCACACATTCATTTTATATCTTCATCAACGTGAAAATGTGTGTGCGAGACAACTTAGTACTTTCACTTTCAATGTAATTATAATAAAATAGCATATTTTTTTTTAAATATCTTTATATTCTGTATTTCCAGGTTGGATATTCGACATGACTGGCAGCTACGACCTGTCCTTCTACCTCGCCGGCATCTTCATCGGCGTGTCCGGCGTCATACTGTTCGTGGAGCCGCTCTGCAAGTGCGTCCGGAGGAACAATAAACCGGATCCGGAATCGAACACCAACGGCACTAACGGTGAAGTTAAGCAGAACGGCAACCTTATAGCGTAGTGTTTAGAATTACCAATAACTTTATTTTGATACCGCAATTTATTGCGACTCGCAGCAAGTTCCGATATAAAAGTAATAATATTGTAACAGCAAATGAACGTGCGACTGACGTTTTTTTGTATGTAATGGTAGTGCTCTTCTGCACAGTCTGCCTGGGGAAGTACCACACCTTTGCCAGTTATTCAACCGCCAAGCAGTAGTGTGCAAACATTACTGTGTTCCGGATCGAAGGGCAATGTTTCCAGCGTAATTACTGGGCATAAAGAGATTTAGCATCTAGTATCTCACGGTGACGAGCGCAGTGCATTGCCGCGCATAGTTTTAAACTGTTGAAGTTTAAAATTCTGGGTGGCACTGAACTGTTCTGAGCAAGCGTGAAGCTTAACATCAGGTGAGCGACTTGCTCGTCTCGTCACCGAGTTCCATAAAAAAAAATATAGTATAGTTGTATAGTAAGTTTTGAGTAGTTATATATTTTGTATGTAAGAAATGTCGGAAGGCATTTGATTGCAAGTCACATAAATGTAAAGTACACGATATAAACAGTACGAGTGTACTGTCACGTGTACATGAACAGTACACTACTACAAGTGTACTGAGTACACATGGATCTTACATTTTAAAATTACTATATTAATCTGGTTCAGTAGAACAAAAACTCAGGAAAATATTGGCAACATTCTCTGAAGTTTTCGTTCAAAAACGGGGACTTCCCGGACAGGTTGCGAGAGGGCATCCCCGTTACCCGTTTTTTGATTTAATCCTAGCTATTGAACGTAATTCAGCGTTACATGTGATTTGAAATGGAAAGTTTATTTCTTTGTAGTTGATAAAATAAAATATATATATATATCAGTACTACAATCGATCTACACATATTTCTAAGGACTAAGCACTCTAAGCACTCTTACCTCGGGATTCTGAAACGTTAGTTAACTTTGACAACAGATTAAATCTATTCCTGTCTTTGTCATTTGCTTAGTGCCAGAGAAAGGCAGCATTAGAATTAATCTGTTGTCAAAGTTAACAAACGTTTCAGAATCCCGA
The DNA here is from genome assembly GCA_947579745.1 of Apocheima hispidaria. Lineage (NCBI taxonomy): Eukaryota > Metazoa > Arthropoda > Insecta > Lepidoptera > Geometridae > Apocheima > Apocheima hispidaria. The sequence goes on from OX388156.1 coordinate 14,755,689, forward strand.
GGTTAGTATATTTCTTCTATGGTACTGGTAACATTGCCTTTCAATACGGAACAAATGCAAAAATGTGGTACTTTCCCAGTCGGACTGCGAAAGATTCCTACTCTATTACCGTATTATTAAAATATATCGTAGTACCATTACGGTAAATTATTTTAGAGTAGCGCATGCGAGTTGAGAATTGTGACCTTAGATATGCGACTAAAGTAATAATTATAGTCTTCGAAAATTGTAGATAAAACGACCAAAGACTTATCTGCTGCGATTGTATTTACCTTGACTTTGCGGATTTGTTTCAAAGGCTGTGTGTTATTATGTAATATTGTACTCGTGTGTCTTTCGAAATCTGGCAAAAAAACTGAGGTACCAATACCGCTTCGGCGGTACATATACTAAGGCCGGGTTGCACCGACAAGCTTAACTTTAAACTACAGTCATAACTGCAGTTAAAACTCCCGTTAAGAAAAAAACATTTTAATTATGACCAAAATGACAGATAACAAATGCTGGCCAAACTTCGTGGTTGAGGTTAATAATAATAATAATAACTTTTTTAATTCAGGCTTGACACCCATAACACAGAATACAGAGAACAATAAAAAAAAAAAAACACAGAGGGCCTACTTCCGATTCGCACTCTGAATTCATTAATATTTTAATTAACAAACACGAAAGGTTCATTAAGGTTATAGTAACTTTAACTGGGATTATGGTGCAAACCGGTCTAACTATACTAGATAAAAATAGTACACAAGTATGTCATAGTGTCGTAGTATAGTTCGACAAGTATAATAGCCTCTGCACACGATCTGCTGGCCTGCCTTTTTAACCGCGGTGATAATTTCTGTTCTTTTTACCGACTTCCAATTTTTTTTATTAAATCACTAAGTTTTTTTTACTTTGTTACCTCAGAACTCCGGCATTAAAACCCGATATGTTTTTTTAAAATATTTATTTGAAATGATACTTTCAGATTGTTCTCATTTTTTTTATCAAAATCCAGTTCTGATATTGGGATCCACGAGGAATTGAGGAAACTCTTCAAATATTATAGTCATACATATAGCGATTTTGTTTATTTCATCAACAAGTCGAGTATCTGCACTAAGAACGTATCATTTGGTGAAGTGAACTGATGAAGAAGACCACAGATGGCCACCGGAACTCCTCAACGACCCGTATTTCACGAGTGGCGCCAAAATATTCTCCATTATGATAGTTAGGCGACTACGACAAAGCTAATTTCAATAAATGCTTCTGATTCGTCGGTTTTTTCTTATTTAAAATTAATTGTGCAAAAACAGGACACGGCTACGATTATGTACGTTTGTCTCATTTTAGCAAGACAACGAGTAGACGCGACGTTGTCGCAGTGCGCATGCTGGGCTTGTTGATCTGATATCTGGTGAAAGGGATAGCTTGATGTGAATTTTATGGCAGCAAAAGCGGTAAACGATGACCTTATAAAATTGTTTCTTTCTGCCATTAAATTCAATAACTCTTCCGTACAAATCAGATGAGGTTCGTGTGTAGAGGATATCAGCGGGGTTTTATGCGATCGACTGTTACATTCATGTGGGTATCTTCTAGGGAGGACTATTTTGCGTCCTACATTGCCTAATCAAGAAGGTCGCGCCATTATTATACAGCGCCTTGTTCGGAGTTTATATAACCTTACAAAATCATAATCACATTATTTGAACTTGGTTTCTAAAGAACGACGCGATCTTTTCAAATCGGCAGTGTATGCTCCAAAGGGCCTTAAAGAAGGCGACTTTTCATCTATGATGTCGCACGAACTGAAGTCGGTCACATTTAGTTTCCATCTGCCGGGTCTCATTTATTTTGCTTCTTTATTCCAATAACGATAAAGTTGGTTTTTATTTTATAAACCATAGTATAAATCTAGATGAATTTGTACAGCTTTCGTTTTAAGGTGCAACGTTTCGCTCGGCGCGCGAAATTCAAATTTTCTTGCGTTTTACGTCAATTACAGCTTAATTACTCATCGTAGGTTCATGCAATCTAATTTTGCGATAATAAATAGATTGTTTCAAGACATTACACCAACCAAAAATTCAAGTTCAAAGCTAGTATAAGTACATTTCTCATTAAACCAAAAACCAAGATGAAAATCAGCTTATTGAAATTTGTAGCTAAACCAATGTTATCTAGGTAATCATTTTACCCGTAATTTCTTAAAACAACTTATTTATTGGCGCAAAATTGGTTTCGATAAATCCACGATGAGTAATTAAGCTGTAATTGACAAAAAACGCAAAAAAATTTGAATTTCGCGCGATGAGTGAAACGATGCACCTTAAGGCTTTACCGCTAATTTGCCACTTTAGCGACAGACTCGGTGTTTGAAATATCGGCTTATACTCCTGGTGAGAACTTAGCCTATATAGATAAAAAACATATTCACAGCTTTAGTTCCTCTATTGGCCGTTTTGATCCTGATCCATGTCGAAACGCTTATCTTTGAATGTAACTAAAGACCGAAATTTCGGATGCATATTTACCTACGCTTCATGGTTGGCTAGTAGTCAACAAGTGAAAAAAAAAGAGTTTTAATTCGAGGGACTAAGTTGGATCCCGAGAGCAGCGAAGGATGCTAGAGTAGAATCAGGAGTGGAGCGAGGGATTTTTTTCATGAGTTGTGTACTCTAATTTTTACCATTGATTGCGAGAAAATAAATAGTAGTAAATATGCAACACCACGATAACAGAAAAGAACCTAACTTAATTGGCGGCATATTACTGTCTTAAATTGGCTTAATGGCATAGCTCCATTCAGCCAACCAGTAGGTGCGTTCAGCAGGTTTTTTTTAGTATATAATTCGTATAAGTCATTCTTGTTCCGAATTCAAAAGTTTTTATTCTTTAGCGTCTAAAATCAAATGCCCTTTTTCGAGTGGTAATGTCAAATAGTTATCTTTGCCGCATGTATTTTTTAATATACACATTGTAGGTGTATGTATACATATATTGAGTGTGTGTATTGTACACGAAACACTGGTTACATTATACGCGATCACGGAATTTAATTATTGAAATTCCGGCAAAATAAGAAGCTGCTGCTATATTTTCTTAGCTTTCATGGGAAAAATAGAAGTGTAGTGTAAATATGCTTCCGAAATCCGATTTCGAATGATAAAGATGTGAAAATATTGTAGCTGTTTCGTTAGCCTCGGTTCCCACTGCTGGGAAAAGGTAACTCGGTCGGCATTACGTAAGGTAACAATTCCTTCCAAATATTTTTATAAATATGCTGTCTCCAACCACCCTCTTGTTTAAGATATTATGAGGCTTATGTTGGTAACTATAAGTTACCCGATAGCATAAAACCAAAAAAATATCGAATAAGTAGTCAAATATTCAATTTAATATAGGAAAATTTTCATCTCTCAAAATACATTTTCTGTCTATCCAAAATATTTTGGTATATGTTAATAGTGTTCAAAAAAGAAATCATTTCAATAACATTTGATCAGTGAAATATACATACATTAAAAAACAATACATAAATTACACGGTTTTACAGTACACAGCAGTAAATATATCTCATCGAGTTTTAGAAAGAGATAATCGGCTAGCTTCGGCTTCATGGAGCGTCATCTCTGTCGCACGGAACGCACCGAGCTGCCGAATACCGTACAGCACATTAGTGTTTTTTTTAATATCACATATTTTCTTTCTCTTTTGCATTCGTTCGTAATAGAGAGCAAGACAGAGAAAGTGTCTTCAGAATTTTGTACAAATTAAAGATAATGCTGAAATAGTAAAGACAAATCATAAATTAGGTCCATTCATTTGAAGATGTCATAAGGATTTCTCATCTCGAATGTCTTTGTATTTCTCTAATATTTTCTATGAAAATTTAACTTTTATAAACGTAATTATAAATACCGTCGTACTATCACTTGAGATAATATTATTAAAATCATGACAAGAAACATGTTTTGTGATATAATTCAATATAGTTATAGTTTTAGGAATAATGGCGGTTTCTTGCCGAAGAGTTTGTAAAAGTGTTATCGCCTTTTCTTGTTTTCAATTTTTTTCTCGGGAAGCGTACAATTGTATGCGTTTAAAAATAAAGTTAAAAAAGTAGCATTATTTACGTGCAACTAACTTCTATTTAAATAACATTAAAACCTACTACAAAGTAATTTAAAAGTAATAAAGTTTTTTTTTTGAGTAGTGTTTTTCGCAAGTCTTTGCTTGAGACAGCGAGTTTATATTTTGTCTGCAAGCATATTGCAAAGACCGTAGAGACGTATGGTGATTTAATCAAACGGGTATACAAACAAACGTATTATGTATATATTTGTAGACGTGTGTTTTAGTAAATTGTTCTGAATTTTGTTTTTTTGTTTCATTTATTTTATGCAACGACTTAATACCCTGTAGACATACATATTCACCAGACAAGTAGCTACACGAGCGCGTTACTGCTAGCTGATTGGTCCACTCAAGGCACAGGTCACACTCTAGATAATGCATTCAGGACGCTCAAAGCCCACCACGCATGAGGCTAAATAAACCTATACGAAATGACTCTTATTGGTAGATTGTTTGGCGCGAGTAGGCGCAACCTTGAGATAGCCAATGAGAACGTTTAGTTGCACTCCCCGCGACCCGCGTCGCGCCTCAAATTTTGGCGACTTTTTGTAGGAACAACAAATCTCGTAATGCAGTATCTAGTGTGATCTGTGGCTCAAAGTCACGACATTTGTACCGGCGAACCTTTGTAGGACGGAGTATTTTTATAAGTGTACTTTGTGCCAATGTGGTGACTGATAGTGCTCGCTCTGTGCCTGGTTACTATAGTGTGAGAAGTCGTTGATTATGTCCGATTTTTTTACAGCTCTTAAGATTAATATTATTTTCCCTATTTTTATTAAATATTAAACTAAGTAGTAAGATAATAATATTACCTTATAATACTTTACCTTCGAAATCAGTGACAAATAACTCAGAGATATATAAAATCAATGTACTGCCGAATATAATTAAGAATAAGATAAATCTTCTGACATTATACTAAATAATTTTAATTACAATAGTAATAATTATTATACCAACATATTTAAATTTATTTATTATTATTACTCTAAGTAGATTAGATACAAAATAGTATTTAAAAAAGTTTGGGTGATAACAAAATTGATATATCTAATAATACCACTTCTGTATAAATAAATAATTAAATTACGTATGTAATGATTATAAAGTAGATGTTCAAATAGTACACGATTAGAGGTTCCAACTAATAACGCACATTTTCAAAATTTGTACAAAAAACTTAAAATCCAAGTTAGGTAGATAATGTGAAAAGCAATGAATCATTTATAGCTGTCAAAACTTCAATTTTTTTTTTACCAAATCAGCCTATTTGTGTGATCTTTATTTTCCCCTTATTTTCGCATGTGTAAATTTTATATTAACCATGCAGGTGTGGGCTACATTTGCAAAGTCGCGGGCCAAACTTTCGGCGTTCATAATGTCGCGGGCCGCAGAGATATTAGATTAGTTTGTGTATTGGCAAAACAAAATATAACGTAGGATATCTTCTCTGAATAAGTTGCTGCTAAATGTTCAGCGGGCCGTATCAAATGCCGCGACGGGCCACATCCGGACCGCGGGCCGAGGATTGCGTATACGTGATATACAGCGTCACCATACAGTTGAAGTTTTGACAGCCCATAGTGACTCATGATTCAGCGAATGAAGCTTGGTTAACGGAGGCAAGAAACACGCGACAGAGAGTCAATTATATTATCGCTTCTTGGACTTCGCTCTGTCTCTCTCGAGGAGACGAGGAGATTCTGCTAGTGTTGGTAGGTATAGAGTATTACTAAAGTGTACCTATTCTAGCACAAAGGCCGTAGTCAGTGCTGGAACACTGAGCCTTTCAAAATAAACAGTGCGAAAGCAAACTACTTACAATTTCAGAGCGTTCTGTGATGATAATTATTCAGCTTGCTCGCATACATATTGTAGACAAACTACATACTTAGTATACCTACATACCTAATAGTCCTGAGCGTGTAGGTAATGAACAGCAGTTTTCTCACATAAAAAGCTAATTATGTCTTTCCACGGTGAGAGAGAATTCGGTGTTTAGGAAACTTTCAAATGATACATACATTCTTTTCTACAATCTAATCTGTGTCCTAATGGTACGGGACATACCGCTGGTGGTGGCCTACGAGTAATGTTCTGTCGGTCGATTCTGGCAGCTGAGTGAGCGCGCAAGTGAGGTGATAAGCTAAGTGAATAGGCATTTTTCTACCTATTTCTACAAAAGTTAAAGTAAAGAATTGATGCTAAAGGTACTACAGCCTATTAAAATTACTCGTTCGTTCCGTATTCGATAGAAAGTATTTGACAAATGCTTGCAACTCCCAAGCCACGCTCGGCGCTCACTATCATCCCGTCTACGCTTGCCCGTACAATAGTTGTTGAAGCTACTATTATCTATTCTGCGACATTCGTAATTATCTCCAAAGACAAATATATTTTTTCATTGTGAAATCGTAGCTATTATGGATCTTAAAATAATGTCCGCGGAAACACAAAAATTGTGCTTGCTCTTGCGAATAAAACCGTGTGAATACGTACAGCGTTATTAGCGTAGGTACGTACCTCTGTATTTGTAACGAATTCAATTACAATCATTTAATCACAGAATTTCTCCTTATTAATTTATGTCTTTGCATTTAATAAATTATGTCGTAGATGGCTCGAAGGAAATGATAATACCTCGTTACCTTAATAAGTAGATTGAAATAGTTACCTATTTATAATTATAACTCAACTTTTGAATTTGATTAAGATGGATACTTTATTCCTTAATGATGACGATGATTAAAATACGAACATTTTTAGCTTATAACTGTGTTTTATTTGCCATTCTGTATACACAAGGTTCGTTACAAAGCATATGCCTGCACGCATGTGGCCTGCACGAATATGGCCTGCACGCATAATTATGGCCTTCACGCATGGTTAGGCTATCAAAGCTGAGTGTGTCTGAGCAAAACAAAATTAGAAACAGGCACAACAGGCAGAAACTACGCACGAGCGAAGCGAACGAGAGAAGCTTGAATCATTATGGCCAATGTAAAATAGTTTTTAGCGTGGCCGGTAGTTAGTAGTTGCAAAGAAAATCTACACGAGTAGAATTACAATCTCATACGAAAAAGTGTAGCCCCGAAAAAACGTATTATAGTTTTGATATGCTGATAGGCACTAATAAATCATAGAGAAAATTGTTATAAATTATACAGCATATACTTAATGTGCGAACGCTATGATTTCACAGTTGCTTTTATTACCTAGATGAAGGGTGGATGTTAAGACCTTCGACGTAATTAAAATAAAAGGACGGCCCTATCCACATAACTTACAAAAAAATAAGTCAAAATAATCAAACTAAGGCTTCAATACAAAATGAAAAGTATGTATAGTACATTTGTCACAAAAAAGAGATAGCACAAATAATCAAGGCATATTTTTGCGGATATATTGATCATAATATCATGATCGCATGTATCGACGAACGTAGGTAGGTACGTCGCGCACTTTTCACAGACTGAGAAGGACTGAACATAGAAAGTACTCTCTGGACTGAGCAAGGTGAGCGTCGGCGTCTCGGCTTTCACTTTAAAGTCCTCAAAATTCACTTGAAAATTCCATTCATTTTACTTTGGTCGGACCTACTTGCTAGAATAGTTATGTAGGTAGATATTTATTTTGATTTTCTAGGGACTAGGTACAATAATAAAATAAATTGTTTTTCTGTCAAATTCAATATTGTCAAAAAGCTCCAAATAATTCGAACAGAAAGGTCGCAATTTATCTTTTAATTTAATTCTTTTTATCACTTCGCTTTGGCATCCCGCCGGATTTATTTGCACGAACACGAATAAACGAACTCGTTTCCAAAAGCTACAGGCATTCGTTAGCTATAGTTGGACTTGATTGGAATTGTAAAACATGTTTCACTAAATAGGAAATGTAGGTTAGGTACTAGAAAAATCTTTCAGGCGCGTATCTGTCATGACATTCATGACACGCTTATGAAAGGGTTCCGTAGAAACAAATGCCTAATAATCATCATCATGAATCTAATAGTTATTCTTAATAAAATTTTTTCTACTTTGACGACGAAGAAAAAACATTTTTCTGTGATTGCCTGTGTCGGTAGGCTTGCAGTAGCAAAAAGTAAAGGTAGAGAGAGAGAGAGATCAACTTTTTCTATACTGTAAAGGAACGCGTTTCAAAGAGATGTGGCACCGTAGAGGGAGAAAACAATAGATTAGGAATTTCTGTGTAGTTTATAAAGGAACAAAACCTAGCTAGGTATATAATATACTAGCACTACCAGCGCCCCGAGGTTTCACCCCCTATTATAAAGAAACCAAATATTATTTTGGGACAGAAAGTAGCCTATGTATTAATCCAAGGTTTAAGTTACCTACATCCCCTACATCACAAATTTCATCAAAATCTGTTCAGGCGTTACAGAGTTGAACGCAAAACAAACTTTTTTTATTCAAGAAAGTTGATTTAGTTTTTAAAAAGTTCTTTATTTATCATAAAAAACTTATTACTTACAAAACAGACATAGTCTAGTAATTCTACACAACAGAAAAAAAATAACTTATGTTAGGATCGCCTATATCCAGGGACGTAGCTACCGCTGTAACAGCCGTATCAATGATACAGGGCCCCTGGGCTACAGGGGCCCCGCCTAAAGCAAGCTACTCCGCTGCCAGTCTTTTATTAACATAGAGTTAAATAATTAAATGACATTTTAAACATGATACTGAAAATATTTAAGAGCACCTAAGTAATAACTGTTACGAGCCTTTTGTAACAGACTCATTTTAGTCTAAAATTATACTGTTAAACATGATACTGTTTAAAAGACGGTGAATAAAAATGTGGTAATTTTGAACACGGTTACGAAGAAATCTTTGTAAGTTAAGGCCTCGCAATATTGTAATGTAGATGTCTACCTACCAAGACTTCCAAAAAGACATCAACTAGCTTTCTAAAAAGGTGATTCCGTATTCAGTATGAAAATACACCAGTTAATTTAATATTGGGTAACAAAGCCTATGGAATACAGAGAAGGGTGTAAGTGGATACTAGATAGTCGATTCGAGAATATTTGAATGTTCAAATAGAATATTTAGTATAACTAAATTTCCCCACGATGTTGCTGCCAGTGGTACCTAAAACATTAACTCCCTCATTGTAATTAGGTATGTTTGTTGCAACCGTGTTACAACTAGCTCTACTACCAGTAATAATTCTTTCTCGTTTTACTAACGACAGCCCCAGTAGTAAGACGGGTATTCCTTTTTACACTTTGCACTCACAGTAATAGCACGATCAATAATTATTTCTCGTATTACCACCGACAGGCCCAGTACCAGTAGTAAGACGGAAGTTTTTTTTACCAGTAGTATTGTAAAGTAACACGGGCAATAATACTTTCTCGTATTATCTAAAAAGAACAAGCAATTTTCTAGGAGTCAACGCACAGACCAAACCGCTTATGATAGAGACGTGAAATCTGAACCCAATATTCTTGTAATTGTCGAGTTGAACAATTAGAATGGATTTTGCAAAATTCCACCTCTAAATGGGTAAAATGGACCCCCAAAGTTTGTGTGGAAGTAAAATATTATTTCATGTTATTCCAATGAAACTGTTTTTATTTTAAATCATTAATACACAGCAATCACAGTCACAGATGTCACAGGATTTTTAGAAAATCAACCCCTAAAGAGGCGAAATGGGTGTATAATATACTGTAGCCTATGCGATCGAAGCCGTGTGGGCAAGCTAGTCTACACAATTTCAACAAAAAAATGAACCTAAAGTCAAACAATAAAACATAAATGCATTAATAAATTTGGACACTTTCAGTCAATGAAATGGAAAAACAATATTTCCAGATTTGCGTCCAAATTACAACAATTAAAATTGAAAACGATCCATAGAGAAATTACTGACTTAGTTTTTTGCTATGGTAAAGATCTTTGATGTAACGGATTTATGCGTGGTTCGAGAAATGCTCACGTGGTTTCAACCGCTGGTGCTGTTTCCCCGCTGCCCGCCAACGAAAAAAACGCGACCTAATGCATAAATAAACTACCAACATTCAGCCAAGGATTAGCAAATAGCCTAGTTTATATTTAGCCCTAGACAAAGTTAGTTGACGAATTTTTAAGTGTCGTCAACGTTGATGGCTTCAAAGAGAGCGTCTCTGTAATTCAAGGAATAATTGGATATAAATAAAAGACGGCTAAACATAAAAATATTTTTACTGCATCAATATTCGGAATTGGAAACGTCCGTCGATGTTATTTGGGATCGCTACATTTTATTTGAGAATTATTTACTCTACTAGGGATCGAAAATGTCGATATGAGAAACGAACAGAAATATCGACTATCGATAATGACTTCTTTTCGTTCACCTTCACCGCTGACCAGATAAATGTTGGGTTTCACTTACGTCTAGCGTGGCTTTTATAATATACTAAGTATTTGCCATCTAGTTTCTCATAAGTATGTTTATAAAGATTATTTGATTATATCGATAAAAATAGAATGTATAAATGATCATTTAACCTATATATACACGGGTATGCAATTATCGTATTTATAAAAATGCTGACATCCACCCGCAACTGCGCCCTCGAAAACTCATTTTCGAAAAAAAAAAAGTCTGTCCTCATGATTTAGACCATAGCCATTGTTCATCAAAATCGGTGCAGCTGTTTAGTCCTGGATAGGTCACAATCGATAGGCAGAGGAACTTACTTGTTATAGTTCGGTTAATGGCGTTGATTCCGTTTATGTGCATTTTTGATGTTTTGTATAGATTGATAGTTCTAATCTAGGGAATTAGTCCAATATTACGAACGCGGATATAATATTCGTAATTATAATAACGGTATGGATGAAATAAATTAAATAATATAATGTCCATTTAAGCTTCTGTAACTATTTTAAGCAGGTACATATTTAACTAATCTTTAAATGTAATACTAAGTTCTACCTAATTTTGATCGATAAAAAATTTCGTATAATTATTTCACATCTCTAGTTAAATCCTGCTGGTAAATGTCCACCTAGTCATTCGAACAGGAAAACTAGCTCGGGGCATTTACAAGCTATTCTATCATGCTTACGATATTTATGGACTATTTCGGACTTTATTTTGTACAATGATTTTCACCTATTTTACGATGCTCATGAAATGAGACTAAACTGAATTAAGGACGCATTTACGTAACACACGCTCTCTCGCTCGCATAATCAATATTTATATTTATTTAAAATTAATGAGAGAAAAATTAAAAAATGTTATTTTTTTACCATTGCCACTCGAAAAAAGGCATTTGATTCATCGATAACAGTTAATAAACCACTCTTCTTGTCATTAGAGAATAAAAACATTTTGAATTTGGAACAAGCACGGCTTATACGAATTATGTAATATGTACTAAAAAAAAACGTGCCGAACGGCTGGCTGCGTAGACAAAAACATGACAGCAATTTTTGATATTTTCAACTGTACAGATAAAAGTAGGTTGGTCGTACTGTTAGTGAAGTTTCAATAGAACGAAAGAACGAAATATCGTTCCCCCCATAGTTTTTCGTCGTTTTATTTTTTGTTTTTCCCCTAATGGGTAGGCTAGTGCCATACCGCCTTGTCTTCCGTATTTTTTTTTCCAATCATTTGTTTGATTAGTAAAGTGGTGGAAACTTTACCTTTTAGAAGATTCCTTGGAGTTTTGGAAACAACACGAAAAGTCACATTATACTATTCACCAACACTCATACATTTTCACAAACACTCAATGGACAAAAATCCACCATTGGAGTTTTGGAAAATAATACAATGACGCGATATGACTTCTTCGTGATCCCGTCGAAATTCTCACAGAGTTTTCGCTCCGAGGTCTGCCAACATCGCAATATGATGCGCCAACGTAAAAAAACTTGGTCTGAATTATTATACTTTTGGCTTCGGCTCTCGTTAACCTATTTAAGAAGGATAATGGTAAACCGGTTTTGACAGTAATGGAGGTTAGGCGAACCCTTTCCTTGGGTTACTTTGACGAGACGAAAAAGTCGTTCGTCTGGTGGTAAGCGTCACGCTTGCGCATAACGAAGTATGTGGAGCCGAAACCTGGGAATCGGCTACAGTATGTAAATAATAGAAGTAAGAAAAATCGCGTCGATTGAAGTCGAATAATAATGGTTTACAACTACTTAGGTACCGGACGTTATGTTGGCGGCGAATACGTGTCGTCTAGCCAACTAAATTCTAAAACAAAATGATTTAAAGTATGTGTCTTTGTTGTTACATGCTCACATAGGAGAAAACATCGCCTGAATTCCGACTCCGACCGATCACGAGGCGAAGTAACTTTTTGTTTCTTAAATTTTTGCTATTAACGACTTGTATGTTCAACAAGCAAAATATGTATTAAATTGTTCTCTCGCCTCGCACAAACACAGGGTTCCGCGAGTTCGAAATTTAATTTAAACTAGAACATCTATTCTTTTTTTTTCTGCGCTGATTGCGAGGCTGCCAGTGACAGGGTGGAATTAAATCTCGCTTGCTGGCTCACTTATTAAAATGCCAAAAAACTGCTCTTTTGTGCGAAATGGGTAATCTAGAGCCAGCCGGATATGTGGGCCCCGTGCAGTGTAAACTATGAGCTGAAGGCGTGTCTTCAAAATAAACAAATGTTTTTTTTCTACTCTATTTTGGCTCCACACAGTGTATATAGCTAGTGTCAAGTTTTGTTACATTTCAATTGAAGTATAATACAAATCTCAATCAAAGCAAGTCGGGAGTCAAATTCGAATAATCCAAATAAAGTAAGTGATGGTGGATTCTTTTCGGAACTTCTACGGATTTTTGAAAAACAACAAGATAATACGCGATTCACCACTTAATACGATTTTCCCACACTGATTTTCTGTATTATTTTTATAATGGGTAATAATCTACCATCATTTGAAAGAGCACAAGTTTTGGCGACAAAACTATTGTATTATAGACAAATTGTTTTTTCACGAAGGTTTATTTTCATTTGTGTGACAATTTAGTTTTGCAAGTTCTGGCTTACCAACTTTTACTGAGAAAAGTTATAATCTAAATATAAAAATACTTGTTTTAAATGACTTATAAAATGATATTTTAATATTATACTTAGCTAACAAATCCAATTAATATGTGTGTCTTAAGAAATAAGTTGTACAATGTAAATCGTGATCCTTCTTTTACAAACAACACGTATGAACTTGTCTAATTGACCGAGTGAGCGAAGCGAACGAAAGGTCTCAGTGTTAAGGTGCAACGTTTCGCTCAGCTCGCGAAATTCATTTTTTTTTGCGTTTTTTGTCAATTACAGATTAATTACTCATCGTAGATTCATAAAAACTAATTTTGCGATAATAAATAGATTGTTTCGAGAAATTACACTAATCAAAAATTCAAGTTGAAAGCTAGTATAAGTACATTTCTCACTAAACCAAAAACAAAGATGAAAATCAGCTTATTGAGATTTGTAGCTAAACCAATGTTGTCTAGGTGGTCATTTTACTCGTAATTTCTTAAAACAACTTATTGATTGGCGCAAAATTGGTTTCAATAAATCCACGATCAGTAATTAAGCTGTAACTGATTTACTCCAAAAAGGGGGGCACCATTTACCGGCTGATTTTAATAACATTTGGCATAAACATTCAGTACTCGATTCTAAACAAGAATTTTGAATATTTATTTATTTAATATGAGCAAAGATATAAATCTTGAGACCCCTCTTCACCGAACTGAGAACTCACGACCTTATGACAATTTCGAACAAAAAAGTTGTGTTGTGTTATGTTCGCGAGGTCTACTGTTTACTAACTGGTATTTATTTAAAACTGAAAACATATTCCGAGTGTCACTTCTGTCGCCCACGGAGGCGGCCCTCACTTGAGGCAAGCACCCTAAACTTATTATGATTTCCGTTCTTCCAAGCCTTGAGGCGCTGCGAGGCACTGTGAGGCACTGTGTGGGACATAAGGCCTCATATAACGAGGCAATAGGCATGAAGCATAGTATTATTACATTAATTTCCGGCGAGGAGCGAGTAGGCATGCTTACGGTTGGATTATATTGTTTGTCGCTTCTGCGGTTCGTAATTATTTACTGGGACGAGTAAATGCGTACGCGTACGTGAGATGATCTGCAGGTTCATTAATACTAAGATCTATATCTATAGTAAGCTTATGACAAAATATATGCTTACATGTTGCTGGAATAGTGTTAACACATAAATTCACCAAACAGTTGTGCTTTATCGGATTTGTAAAGGCTTCGTATTCCGCAGCACATTGAAAAATTATTTCAAACGAAATTTAAGTTTCTTAAATTGACTACTTAGACTGCGGCAGTGTTGTCAATTTAAGAAGCTACAATTTCGTACAGCAATTTACACACTTGCTTAAGAAAATAAATTTAATATTTATAAATAGTACTGTAAATCTCCATGTACTTATGTGTGGCGTAGAAAAAGTCTTATTTTGTATGTCCTGTAAGTCTGCGTTTTCCCACCAACTCGCCTGTTGGTTCACGATGAAACACACCGACCTAGACGATACGTATTCAATTCTTATTAAGTAGAAGCCCCGTTATACTGTACGTTTGTATGAAACAACTTGAATATTGAGGATTTTTAGTATCTCTAGAATGTTAACTTTGAAACTTTCTTGAACGATATCCGTAAAAACTCCGGTTATCAGTCGGGTTAAATTGTTGAATGTTTATGGCAACATAAATACCCGACAATGAACGGTGCGGGTTTACAACCCCAGCAATTAACTGCCAAATGAAGGACGGTAGATTAACGCTTTACGGCCTGCGCAGACGACAGACTTGGCTCTCGACTTTTTTCTCTCCCACTCTCGCTCAATCAGGCACAAAAATAAAAATAAAAACCAGGTGTACCCTGCATATTCTGTGCTCAATGTGGATTCACGTAGGAATCGAAGAATTTTAAAACTATATGAAACTTTTGAAATATAGATTATCTAAAATATTTTTTCCTAACATTAACATTCTGCCGTAAGCTAGGACCAAAGTAAAATTAATAGACGGGCCCTAAACACAACTTCCTTAAAAATAACAAGTCAAAATAATCGGACTTAGGCTTCAATACGATATATGTATAGGGTTATAAGGAAAGGGTATGCTAAGCCAAAAGGAGCTCGAAGTACTCATGCTTGTGAACAACTTTTACTATCGGACCAACTCTGAAATTGAGAAAAAAAGCAGCTGTTCCATACATTTTGTCGAAAGTCATTGACATTTTATATGGGACATGTTTTTTTTTCTCGATTTCAGGGTTGGTCTCATAGAAAAAGTTGTTCATAATGATGAGTACTCACAACTCTTTTCGGCTTAGCATACTCCTATAACCCTGAATAGTACATTTATCACAAGTCTTCAAAATTCTCTTACTGGCCCCGTTCATTCATTTTACTTTGGTCGAAGGCCGTAGGTAACAATAATCACGGATAACAGCCGACTTTCGCAGGTTTTGCGAAAACTTCGGCATATTCTGCAAGTTTCAAGATCACTCAATATCTGTATAGAATTTTCATTTTCTGAATCCCATAAAAGAGCGGCTCCCGAATGAATGAAAAAAGTGATGGATCTTTTCTATTACCCGCCAACCAATATAAATAAAGCGTTGAATGAGGTAGCGACCGTCGAATTTCCCGAACGGCACGAACAGCCTTTTGTAGAAAATGTTTAGTTCCACCATTTGACCAACTCTGCTGATAAGTTTGTCGGTCTATATAACTTATCAAATTTTGAAGAAGCTGTCCAGAAGGCAAGCTTGATCAGAAAATGTATAACTTCCAAAAAATTTGTGATTGATAAAGTTACAATATATTTTTAAGGCACTGCCTTTGATACCATTTTCTTCTAAAAGTAACTTTACTTGTTTAAAAATACGTACAAAGTAAAAAAATATAAACTTTCTACTTACTTTCCTACATACTAACTAAACCGTTACCAGCAGGCATCATGCCCAAAATGCTGTACAGCTTCCTATCAGCTTATAGACGTCTACTACTGGACGACGCCTCTCCCATATAATGGGGGTGGTTTCCTTAATCCCCAAGCTTGGCAGGCGGCTTCGTGATCGCAGATTGTAAACCGTTTACTACGAGGAAGCAGCTGCCCGTCCTTTGGTGGTTCTGGGCGCAGTTTTAGGACATACACAGTAATCCGAATTCGCTATCGGAATAACCGCGTTGTACAGCTGTGGTGTAGACACCGGAATTTTGGTCACAAGATTCTTTGACCAGACACGTTGATAAATGTGTAATCCTAACTAATATCAATTCGAAAGTAACTCTGTCTCTCTGTCACTCTGTCTCTCTCTGCTTGTCGCGTTATCACGGCTAAACGGCTGAACGGATCGAACTGATTTTATGCGTAGATATAGCTTATGGGTCGGAGACGGATATAGGTTATTTTTTTATAGGTCAACGCGAACGAAGTCGCAGGTAAAGCTAGTCTTGCTACATTTTATTGGACTCGTTCGCCATGGTCTTAAAGTTAAGACCCCTAAAGGTATATGTCACCGCTCTCTAGGGTACTATTTTTACGCCGTTTGAGTCCTACGGATTCAGACGCCGCACCAGCCTTATTTTGCGTTCCGAAAACAATAAATATCGGTATTCCGGTATCGACGCAAGTGGGCAAGGCTACGCGTGAGCATAATTTTTATTGTTTTCATTTTCAATAAAATGCCGAAACTCAAAAATCCAAACAAATACAGTCAATAATACCTAAACTTTGTTCGTTGACAAAATACATTCTTATAGTTTCGCCGTGTCCGTCTGTCTGTATTGAGTAAAATGCATAGACAAATAGTTTTCTTTGGTAATCAAAATATGTGCCTGGAAAGGACTCGCGCAGGACGTAGTTTTAGTAAAAAGAAATGGAAACTAGGGCGGTATATTATCACCCTAACATAAACAGCTTACCCGGTTTTTGATTCGTAGCAAACTGTTTGAAGTCTACTTCACACTACTACTTAACTACTCGAAAATTACAGCTTATTGCAAAATTATATTTTTGCATTTACTGCCATTAAAAATATTACGTGAATTTTAATAGGTTAAGCCATCCTCTTAGTGTTCCGCAGTACGAACATAACATGCATTAGGGTTCAGTGAGGAGTAAGGGAAACGGTTTCAATTTGAAAAACTGTTTATAACATAACTTTTATTTAAAAATAATTCAATTTCAAACGCCTAGTATTTAGTATTTCACGTGTAGTAAATATCTAGTAAATACGAGTAAGTTTATCGTCAAGGTAAAGTTGAGTTACTAAGCTTTGAAGAAGTTACAATAATTACTAGAACTTCGCGACAATATCGTTACACTCCCTAGACACGACTCCTGGACCGATTTTTCTCTTATTCGAACTTAAACATCATTTCGCGTGAACTACTTGCTTACAAATTTCATGAAGATCGGATCAACGATTCCCAAGTAGAACTAATGTACATACAAACGCCGTCTTGCTCGCGTAGACTCTGACACCTTCGCTTCGCTCGGTCAATAATAATGAAAGAAAAGCAAATGAATAGAAAGCCTCCGTAAACGGAATTCCCTGAAATGAGCTTGAGTTACGTCTACACATTTATATCTGCAAACATCCAGGGACCTGCGAAACAGTATTGGAGGTTCAAAGTTATGTCCATTATTAGATCACGATATCACTTTGGTTCATTGAGCAACACAGGCCTCCAACCTTCTGGGCCGTTCGGGCCGGTACCGTGTTTCTCAATGCTTTGGTTGGTCAAATATATGCCATTCTAACTTGTCCAGCAAAAATATAACCTTGGTGGGCCATGAAAATTGTTTACGTTTTAAAAATTATTTTTATTTAAATTTTATTTAATGCTTTGGAATGCAAAGCAATAAATAAAAATAATAATATAATGGTATAAAAAAATAATACATAATATAATCACACTAATATTATAAATGCGAAAGTGTGTAAGTATGTAAGTGTGTTTGTTCCCGTTCAAGTCTGCAACGGCTGAACGGATTTGAATGAAATTCGGTATGGAGGTAGCATATACCCTGGAATAACACATAGGACTTTATATCCCGGAAAAATTACTACTAATTACTAGCTGCACCCCGCGGCTTTATATATAACTAGCTGCGCTCCGGGGTTTCACCTGCTATTGTACAGAAACTAAATATTTTTTCGAGATTAAAAGGAGCCTATGTGTTAATCCAGTGTATAAGCTACCTCCTTACCAAATTTCATTCAAATCCGTTCAACCGTTACAGAGTTGAACGGGAACAAACACACTTACCTACTTACTTACTTAAATACTTACACAAAAACTTTCGCATTAAAAATATTAGTGTGATAATAGTATGTATGATCTCAACTTGTTGATTGTACAACTCATAAAAAGTAATTGATACCCAGAATTAATTCCAAACGTAATTTAATTTGTTCAGAAACGTACGACTTTAGGTACTCTTCCTCTAATTACCTTTGATATCGTTAAAAAGATCTCGAGCGCCGCGGACTGAGCGCAATTTTTCACTATTTTCCCTTCTCTACCGTCGCTCTACAGTTTGAATTTAAATATATTTTTTTTACTTCCTTGAAGGTGAGTTTGTCTTTCTCTTCCATTAATTTCTTAGCTTTATTTGCTTTTGAGCTAAACGGGGCTGGACTAAGGACTTTGATAAAATGTATTATAATATGAGATATAAAAGATGGTATGATTCAACACGTCTTAGAATTTTTTTTCGTGCATACGTTTATCATAGTTTTGTAGTTTTTTCTGTTTTTTTTTGACAAGCAACATAAGTATTTGCTGCTAGTATCCCTAATTTTGAGTCTCTTTGAGAATTAAGGTTAATTTTTTTGAAGAAAGTTAAGCGAACATTTAACTTCCAATAAAAACACGTAGAAAATTAACATCTGAATGTACATGCATTTATACAGATGAATGTCGTTTTTTTAGAGATTACAGGTTAGGTATTGTCTATATCTGTATTGATACAAATGTATACAGATATACAAATCTTCGGCCAACGTGTCGCGTTGTGTTCGTGTCGTGTCGACTAATGACTTGTGACACTATGAATTTTACCGACTGTCCAAGAAGGACGTGTTTTTGGGTTTTATGTAACTAAGTATGTTTGTGAGCTCCTTTATTACGGTGTGTGTGATACGTCCGAAGTGATAAAGGCTACATTTTTCAGTAGGGTATTTTGTTTTTCTATTAATAATATTAAGTCATTGCTTTAAAAAATCTAGAAATTGATCCCATTATTATTTTCACTCCTTACACCATGCCTGTCCGCAGGTTCTGTTGTATTTAATCCGTGCCGTGAGAAGTGGCCCTTAATCCGCTCCCGCCGCGCTGTAGCGCGAGCGAGCGAATTTGATTTATCGCTCTTTTTTAAACGATATAATTTTCTAAGTGATCAGGATATTGAAAATAGTGAGTCACATAGAAATTGGAAAGATGGTGATCGAGAAGAAGTCCAATGCGCTGGACAGCCTGACCAGCACCACCTTCATTATCCTACGTGGGTGGGAAATGCGGCAACGCGAACCCACAGTATGCAAATATTAAAAAGTAGCTTCAGGTACAAACGACCGGCAAAACATATTGAGCAAAAAGCGGCAAAAAAATCTACCTACACATACACACACTACTTACTGACTTACACATTATACATGCACTTACAGCCACGCGGATTTGGCATGGCGGACCAACAAGTACCTATATTTCTTTATTGTTTTTTAGACGGTGGTCCGCCTACTACTTACGTTAGTTAGGTTTGACGCTCAAGATTTGCGGCTTTGATTCGCTTAACATTCTGCCAGTAAAGTCATTTAACCGCCAAGCAGTAGTGTGCAAGCATTTCTGTAGTCTGGATTGAAGGCACGTGTTTCCCGAAAATTTTGGGTGTAAAGAGATTTAACATAGAAGTTTAATATCTCAGAGTGACGAGCGCAGTGCACTATCACGCATGGTTTTAAAATGTTGAAGATCAAAATTCTGCGTGTCTGTTCTGTACGGAAGCGTACCTATACTTAGCTTACCACCAAGCGAGCGACTTGCTTGTCTCCTCACTCAATAGCATAGATCCTCTACGCAATAAGTTATGAATATTTATATTTATTATTGTATTATATCTTTTATATTGTAATAATCCTGACACATTTTGAAATGGTTAATCAATCAATTTTATATATATAATTGACCGAACGAAGCGAAGGTCTCAGAGTTTACTGGGACAAATCGGCATTTGTATGTATGTTTGTATGTTTGTGTGTATATTTGTCCGATGATAACTTGCGAACCGTTAATCCGATCTTCATGAAATTTTGTAGGCAAGTAGTTCATTTCAATACAATTTTTAAGTTCGAATATGAGCTGAAACGGTCCAGGGGTTGTGAAGATATAGGGGTCGCGAGGTCTCAGTTCGGCGTGAACTACTAGTTATATAAGGCTGTAAACGTCAGACAGACAGACAGACGGACATGACGAACTTATAAGGGTTCCTTACTACTACTACTAGTACTACGGAATACTAAAAAGCAAAGTCACAAACAAAACAAAATTCAAAAGTCGAATTATACCTACCTACAAATTTAATGTCCGCCAGGATCAGCCCCCCTACCAAAACGTCCCCGTCACACTGGCAGCGTTACCGCGCTGGATGGCCAGCGATATATGCTATATAGATAAATAGATAAGTTATTGATTTAACAGTACTTAATCGAGATAAATTAGAGCAATATAAACTTATGAATTCAAAGCGTTGCTTAAGTTATTTAAGTACTTTGAATTGTTTGTAGATTAATTCTAGTAAAGTTGGTTTGAACAGTTACTTCGAAAGTTTCTTAATTTGATACCTACGCTTTTTGCATTTGTATAAAAATATTATTTTAAAGGAGAAAATGTTTTTAGTTGGGCGCGTTATGCGTTGGGTTGGACGATAACAATTTTAAATTATCCTAGCTGGTTGTGCCTTAACAACACAGATCACACCCTAGATTTTGCATTCAGGATGCTCGAAGCGCACCACGCATCAGTCTAAATTCAATTCAAATTTAAGAAATGACTCTGATTGGATAATTGTTAGGCACGAGTAGGCGTAATTGCCTTGAGATGATAGCCAATGAAAACGCTCGGTCGCATTCCCTGCTACCCGCGCCTTCCTCAAACTTTGGTGACTTTGTAGGAACAACGAATCTAGTAATGCGGTATCTAGTCATACATAATAACCAGAAGTCTTATGGCAGCCTAAAAAATCTGACATTTGGACATACACAATGTTCAAACAACATTGTTTTTAAACTTCATTTGGTACTTACTGGAGCTGACTAGGTAGGCTATGACGCGGAACTGGCTAAACTAGACATATCCTGAAATAAGAAAAGATATGCTTAACTAGTTGTGCTACACGATTCCGTTAACAGTTACCAGTTTTGGCGAACTGTCTAGGATAATAAGTCCTCACAGTGAACATTACTTTCGTGCCAACTTTAGCTGTATTGTAGTGAACAGGTAACGAACAGGCCGCGTGGCTTCCGCAGCAAGTACATTTTTGATCATACATTAATTCGATAAAATTAAAAAAAACCGACTGCATGATATACACTGAAAAGAAGTAAAGAAGTCGTATTTAAAATGAAATTATTAACTTGGGTCTACCCATGAGAAAAAATGTACAAAAGGACTCTCAAAATTACGTGTTATAAGATCAAAACACACAGTCGGAGGCTTTTCTAAGCTGATCATGAAATATTTGTAGCCTCCAACTGACACTCCGGACATAATGAGGAATCTTCGCTTGCCAAAATCGGTCAATCCGTTTAAGCTACAGGCCGTCTTTTAAGGAACACACAAACACTTACATATACTTAAAAACTTACATACACCCCAAAAACATTACCCTCCTTCTCAGGCAGTCGGGTAAAAAGAGAAACATCAAGTACGTCATAGTCAAATGAAAATCTTGTAGGCATTGCAAATGTTTCTGACCTTCTTCGAAAGGCATAAACTCGGGCGATATTCAAAGAAAATCCACGTCAAACAAACCTCATTTTATAATATTTTTCTACATCGCAGAGAAAACTTTAGAGCAATAATTTACAGTCTGACTAAAATTACCGTAACATATGGACGGACAGACGGACACTAAAGTCAGTCAGTCGGTTATAACAGTACGACAAGGAAACCTTAAAACTGCCAATATTATCAGCTGTTTCGATTGTAATTTATCGCTAAGTATCCAATAAAAAAGGGAAATTAAACTAACTCGCCTTAACTTTGAGTGTTCTCCGTTAATCGGTTCGATAAAGGAGACAAACGGAAAAACTTCTTACCTTCGAGACCCGATAGAGCTTTTCGATATTACGCGCGGGCTCTAAGGTTTGGATTTATTCATTTATTTATAGGAAGAAACACCAACGGTATACATATTAAATATTATCTATTGGGTAGCATTTTTTATATCTAATACAGTATCTAATATATCTTATGTATACCAGTAACAGGTGTTTACAACATTCACCTTTAAAAGACTTGTAACATACAAGGTGTTAATGAAAGGTGCTACAAAATTGAAATGTACCCATCGTTAGGAACAATTTTTACTATGGGACCAACCCTAAAAATAATGATCATTTTACTCCTTTTAAAGAATGATAAGCGATTTGAATAACGGCTTCTATGTGAAACTCCATATCGCTTGCCTTTAGCAGTTCAGTGCCGCCTAAAATTTTAAACTTCAACAGTTCAAAACCACAGGCGGCAATGCATTGCGCTCGTCACCTTCAGGTATCTATTTATGCCCCTTAATGTCGCTGGAAACATTGCTCTTCAATCCGTAGCATACTACTGCTTGGCGACTGAGTAACTGGCAAAGTTAGTTCTTCCCCAGACGGCCCCTACTACTACAAAAAATTGATTCGAGTTTAAGTCGAGACTGGTATTCTGAGATAACGAAGCAGATCCATAGTACGAAACGAAGTAAAGTCCGCTGCCTCTCTGAGCTTTTTGCTGGAAAATTGGCTTTCTATCAGTCCCTTTTATTTTTAGCATGGAGCACTTTACAAAGGCGCAGGTTTGAAATAGAATGGATTGGTCTGTCAATTCATCAAATATCTTTCGAATTTTAATTTTTGTACTTAGCAAAAACGAACCCAAAAATGTGATCTTTGAGATCCATTCTTATTTCCGATAGCCACAGAGTATATACGTGGTGTAAAATTTGGAAAAGAAAAGTTGTTTGAAATGGTTGAGCCATGTACTCCTCTCCTCAGTTCTATTCATCTGTGCCTCAGGGGTACTGTACGGGTACGGCCGAAGTACGAATTTAAGTACGTAAATATGACGTAACGTATTCCATCATAATTTCGAATTTAGGAATTGATTTAGTATTATAATCTAAAATGTAGGCACGTAAAGTTTCGTACTTGGCCTCCGTAAAGACGAAAGAAAGCGCGAGCTGCATCGGAAACGTGACGAAATCAAGAATCTACCTTCGTCAAATATATCCTATAACTATGTTAATGGCAGCCTGAGTTGCAGTTACTGTTCACGGACATTCACTGCAAAGATACCCTATCTTAAGCTTTATGAGAGCACGTCACCCAAGCTCAATTTAGGGTATATAAACTTACGGGAGCTTAGTCATCGTGGCCAAAATCGGCTAGGATTTACTTTTTTAAGGAATTTAGATTAAAGTTTATCAGGTGACCGCATTGCCCGCCTCGTCACTCAGAAGCATTAAAAAGATTATACTGGCATTACTTAAAGTAACTCAAATTATTATATATTATTTCTTGTTGTGTTGTTTAAGACTTAAAACGCGCTTACAGCCTGCAGATTACGCTAAATTTGTCAGGTAAGTACTGAATAGATTGTTCTGAGTAAAGGGGATATAAAACTGACCTTATATTATAAACAGTAAGGACATTAAATGGTTTTACAGTTTCACGCTTCTGCAACTACATTCAAATTAGTGTAAGTGTAAGTAGAGTTAAATATGTTGTTACCTCGATATCTAGCGAGTGTTTAAACTAGAAGAGTAAAAACCTTTATAAGTCTTGTAAAACCATTATAGAACGAAAGGTAGAAGCAAAAGCGGACAATGATACCAAGCAAAGGATGCACAAAATACAAGAGAAGGCAAACGCTGGTTGAGGACAGTCAAGCCAGCATCAGTTGTTTACAGCCATCATTATACTGGGGCGGGGGCCGTTTTGTGAATAAATTAGTATGGTAAAGAATGGGGGTGAACCACTTTGTCTGCAACTAATTTCAAACTTTTTAATTTTAGAGCGGTTACACACGAAACAATGACCCGTACCTATAAGTTCTTTGGAACTTACGTACGGATATACCACTGGCTTTTTGCTGAAGGAAAACATCGTGAGGAAATCTGCTTATTTCCGGAGAAGAAATTCCATGGCGTAAGTGAATCCACCAAGCGGCACTGGGCCAACGTGGTGAATATCGCCTAATCACCGTTCGAGGGTAGGTCGATATCTCAGTCGTGGGATTTTTAAAGACTGATGCAGACACATGAATAGCGCTGAGTCGATGCAAACGCGAGTGTGCATCGCGACAAAAAGTAGTTCGGCGTCTGTATTGATGCAAAGCTTTGTTAGAAGCCATCTTGTGCATCACACCCACATGCACTTACTGTAAGTATGTTGAACACTGTGACGTCACGGTGGTTAGTATTATATAAAGTCAGTTAGTGAGACCTCCGGCTGTTAGGTCGATTATATTTTATAGCCATGTTCCGGGGCTGATGGAGAAATATAGCCGGTACCATCCTGAGGTTCTCAAATGTAAATCTTGCTTCTTTTAATTCCTTACCGTACCGTGTGTGCTGAGTGGTTATCTACACCTAATGTCAAAGCTTACGGAGAGCCTTGATTTGAACTTCCGGTATTTCCATCTCCATCACTCTCTTACTCGCACACGCCTTCAACTTTACACCCACCGACACACAAATCCATGTAAACAATAGTTTTAAAGTAAATAATATATTTAGTAAAAATAAAATTATAAATTTACCTTCCTACCTGTAACCATCAAAATGTTACGTAATGGATATGGAAGAGCGGAGTCTTCTGACACAGGTATTTTTTACTTTCTGGAAGATCCCAACCTACTCTTAGTTAAGCAAGTTTTGGCTTCAGGAATAAAACATTTTTCGTTTTTCATCTAAGTATGTCGTTGAAACAACCCTCCTGGATCAGTTGGCAGATCCTTATGAGCTGGAGGTCCCTGGTTCGATTCCCGGCCGGGCAGATATTTGAATGATAAATTGAATTGTCTGCTCTGGGTCTAGGTGATAGTTATCCACGTCTTTGTGTGGCAGCCCCGACAAAGCCTAGTGACACCCTAGTGACACCCTAATGGTTTCCTTGCGTACTTTTAAGTTCTTTTAAGAGTATTTGGCCAATGCATCCTCACACGGATTCGGATAACGGGGAACGAGAGTGGTGTCTGCATGATCCGCGCTGGAACTCTTCAATCACATTGATCCGTCTCGGCGTCCGAGTACTGGCCAGGTTACTCCTGTAGCGACTCAGCCGTTATATTTAAAATGACTGGTGATCTTTTGTTTGTAATATTCAAGTACATTTGCTAGTCGTGTCCCTATTGAATACGTAAGTACAGTATGTAGGCCACTATAGACTTACAGATCATTGTTTAATTGTTGATTAAATTGGAGGCCCCGGGAGACTAGGAAGCCCTAAAAAAACGTGTACAAAAACGAACAAACGGAGTAAGCATAATAAACACCTACCTGTCATAAAAAACTGTAGAAGCAAGTCATGATTGCGATTACTCTTTTGTTTTTTTGGAATTTAAAATAGTATGAAGTGTTTATATCATTGACTGTAATTAACTAAGATGTTAAGTAAACCAAGTGCGACAAAGTGAATAACATACTAAACTTGAAACGAGTTATTTAAATATATTTTCTTATTTTTGGAGAAGTGGTGCCTCCATTTTGGAGTTATTCATTGAACCTTTTCGAAGATCAAGTACGTGTGGATATCGAATCAATATGGATTTGCCTGTTTGGGAATGCTGTGGAAAAAACTCAGACGATGGCAAATCGTTAAAATGTGTGCAATGTTCAAAATTATTCCATTGCGCCTGTTTGTTTTCTACCGACCTTGAGACTGACATCCAGTCTAATGAGTGGAAATGCCCACTA
Source organism: Apocheima hispidaria (assembly GCA_947579745.1). NCBI lineage: Eukaryota > Metazoa > Arthropoda > Insecta > Lepidoptera > Geometridae > Apocheima > Apocheima hispidaria. The sequence continues at coordinate 14,782,041 of OX388156.1, forward strand.
TGTGAGAATGCCCTATTGAAAAAAGGTAATAATGATAACACACCATTGCAACGTCGATCCACTAAAAGACCGGCGATCTCATCACCTGAAGATGAGGCACTATTAAACACACCCATAAAGCAACAGGATTTACGCAGCATAATTGATGAAATCTTACAAAGGCAAACTTTGAATATTGTCACAGAAGTAAGCAAAAACATATCTAGTACGTTGTCTCAGGAGCTAAAGACGTTTAAAAATGAAATTAAAGATGTAAAATTGTCTATAAACACCCTAGGTATCAAGTACGAAAATGTTATTAACAAACACAATGTTCTTCAAAAGTCAATGGATGAATTGAACGAGATCAGTAAGAACACAGAGACGGTGATGGGTGGCTTAACTTCTAAAATGACACAACTGGAACAAGACGTCCGTAAAAGCACCAGCAGCAACTTCACTACTACCGAGACACTTAAGGACTTATCTCAGCAATTATCTAACTTTGAGGGGTCAATAAATTACTCAAATAGCCGTCAAGATCGTTTTGAAGACCGTTTGGCTGTGATTGAGCAGCAATCATATAAGTACGACCAGTACGAATCGGAACTCAGTGACCTCACAAATAAGTGTCATGTTTTGAACTTGGAACTCAAAAAACGGCAACAATGGGACAGGTTGTATAACCTAGAAATCGTGGGTGTCCCAGAGAAACACGATGAAAATCTGTTAGACATTGTCACTTCCATTGCCAAGCACGCCTGTGTCCCCATGACATCACTCGATATCGAATTTGCGATTCGAGTCCAAGCTAAACAGACAAGGCCAGGAGTTCCGCGGGCCATTATAGCTAAAATGAAATCTAGACTTTTGAAAGACAATGTATTGGCAGGAATACGGCGGGCTCGTGGCATAAACCGAAGCCACATAGGAATGCAAGGCATCGACAAAATATTTATTAACGAGCATCTGACGATTGACAACAAAGTACTATACAATAAGTGTCGCGAGTTAGTCTCTGCTAAAACCTATAAATATTTGTGGATTAGGAATTGTACGATTTTTGTGAGGAGAGACGACAAGTCCCCAAAAATAGCTATAACCAGAGAAGTAGATCTATCAAAAATAAAATGACTTGTAGTCTCTTTATGGTCTCACCGACTTGTTCACTTGGTATTTCGGCAACGTTTCTGGCTCATTGTCTGGCTGTTGTCAACTGGACTGTACCTACAACATGTATGTTGTTCCTTCACATGTGCATATGTCACGCTTGTGCTTGCCATATTTATTGCACTGCATGTGATGGTCATAATATATGTCTTGTACATTGTTTGTATATTTGTTTCTTAACAATATGTATAATTAACTGTTTATTACTGTACCTAAAAATAACTTATAAGCTACCTTGTATGATGTGCAAATTGCTTCTGTGTATACACACGAGTCTGAAACCTTTATCAATTTATAATGTCCCTTACAATATTTTGCTTAGCATAACTGTGCCAATTAAACATACATTGGTTATTAAAAGTGTCATAATATGGAACCTCTCAATTCAAATAAAAAGATTTAAATTTTCAACTATTTCAAACATGTATATTACCTATGTAAGTTTAAAATGCGCCTCGTTACACAAAATACTTGCAACTGTGTTGCCCATTTTACTATGCTCGGGTTTCTTATATAAATATCGACTTAAGCCTCATTATCAGAAATTAGTGTATTTCTTGTTTTTATATAATACTACATTATTATGTCGAAAATTATTATTTTGTAATGGCTAACTTAAGCTTAAACGTATTCTATCAGAATGTTAGAGGTCTTCGCACTAAAACAGCTGATTTTTATAGAGCATTATGCTATAGTAACTTCCACATAGTTATAATTACTGAAACCTGGCTTCATGACGGAATATTGGACAGTGAATTCAGTGACTCACGGTATGACGTGTTTCGATTGGATAGGGATTTGGTTCATACCAACACCTCATGGGGCGGTGGCGTCATGGTCCTTGTACGTACAGACCTGGAAGCATATGTCTTGGATAATACCAGAACTACGCATCTTACAGATATACTTTGGTTAACAATACCAGCAAAATCATTTAACCCGACAACCGGCACAGACCTGCACCTGGGCGTTATCTATGCGCCGCCTGATAAGCAACTGCCCCAAGCTATCGAACAGGTTGTGCAGAATGTAGTACACATTTACAACTCACATTGTAACGACAACTTTTTAATTGCGGGTGATCTTAACTTACCCTATATAGATTGGGACCTATGCCTTGGCCCTTTGCATATTAAAAAGGGATCTGTAGAATTACAGGAGTCTGGCATACATCTGGTGGAAGAGTTCAACTTATTAGGATTGGAACAATGTAATTTTACCAAGACGATTCACAATCACACTATCGACCTTGTATTCAGTAACTTCTCCGCGTCATGCAATCCTGCCGGCATATCTTTAGTGCCAAAAGAGGACCGTGCTCATACCTGTCTTCTAATTGACCTTGCGAACATGACTGTGTGCCCTCTGAAAGAAAAGTCTAAGTTGAAACGTAATTTTTATAAATGCGACTATGAAAAGATAAATAAATTTTTAGGCGATATTAATTGGATTGAATTATTCGACTCATGTGAAACTGTCGATCATGCTGTTGAATGCTTCAACTCTAAACTATACGAATGCTTTAACCTATTTATCCCTATACTCAAAATAAAGTGTACTAGTGGTAAGAGTTATCCACTATGGTATAATACTTCATTAAAGAAATTACTTAAAGAAAAGTGGATGGCTCATAATAAATGGAAACGATTCAACAATCAATTGGATTACTTAGAATTTTCTTTATTACGAGCTAGAGCAAAGCGTGTAGAAAATGATTTGTATAACCATTATATTGAAAATATACAAGACAAGATTAAGGTATGTCCAAAAAAAATGTGGCAATATGTTAAGTCTAAGAGAGGTAACTCTATATATCCCAAAACAATGACTTTCGGTTCGGAGGTTTACAGTAACGGACACGATATATGTGGTGGGTTTAATAAATTTTTTAACAGCGTATTTGTGGAACCCCCTACTGAGTACGATACTTCTAGTCTAAATCTGCCCGGTTGTAGTGACTCGCATATGATAAGTGGAATAAAGGTAAACGATAAAGACATTTTAAAGCTTCTCAAATTAACTGATGCTAATAAGTCAGCAGGTACTGACGAAGTACCTCCTGTATTCATTCGCAATTGTGCTGAAGTTCTTGTAGTTCCGTTATACCTTATTTTTCAACGTTCATTGCATGAAGGTAAATTCCCGGCTAAGTGGAAAGAGGCTAATGTAGTTCCTGTTTATAAAAAATCGACGAAATCTAAAGTAGAAAACTACCGACCTATTTCCATCTTGAATACTTTTAGTAAAATATTTGAAAAAATCGTATACGACCAGATCTACGGCACAATTGTGAATGGAGTAAGTAGGGCTCAGCATGGATTTCTGAGACGTCGTTCTACAACATCTAACCTTGCAGAGTTTACACAATTCGTATTGAATAACATGGATCACGGAGGACAGGTTGACGTAATTTACACTGACTTTGAAAAAGCCTTTGATCGCGTGGATCACGTGATCTTGCTTGCAAAGCTTCAGAAATTGGGCATACATGGTGATCTACTTCGCTGGATTAAATGTTACTTATCAAACAGGTCACAGGCTGTCGTGGTTGGAGGATATAGGTCTGATTTCATTAGTATCCCATCTGGTATTCCGCAGGGATCGCATCTTGGGCCTTTGCTATACAACGCGAGTATATACGACATATATACCTGTTTTGATTCCTCCAATTATCTTCTTTACGCAGACGATAAAAAAATATTTAATAAAATACGATCCATACAGGATTGCATAACGCTCCAAGAGACCTTATGCAAACTTGAGGCCTATTATACAAGTAATAATATAACCGTTAATGTTAATAAATGTCAACAAATTTCGTTCACTCGTAGACTCAATCCATTTAAGTTTATTTACAGCTTGAATAACATGGCTATACAACATGTTGATAGGGTGCGTGACTTGGGGATTATCCTAGACAACAAACTTACATTTACTGATCACATAGAAGCCATGGTGGACAAAGCATACAAAAATTTGGGATTCGTTCTTCGGACCTGCAAGCCGTTTTCGAATTTAAGCTGTGTTAAAGCCGTATACTACGCTTATGTTCGTAGTGTACTCGAATACGCCAGCAGTATCTGGTCTCCTAACTATATAACACATACACTTCGTATTGAAAAAATACAATCTAAATTTATCAAACATCTTAACTACCGTGTTCGAGGACATTCGGACTATCGTAATGGCTGCATGCGTCACGATATTATGTCCTTGGCGGATAGGCGTACTTTATCAGACATGATGCTCCTATACGATATAGTTAATTGTCACATAGACGCACCAGCTCTTCTTTCTGCTATCAATTTTTACGTCCCTAAGTTGCGTACGCGGCACTCTAATAGTACTCTCTTTGTTAATAACTTTAAATATACAAATTATGCAAAAAACGCCCCTATTGCTCGTTTGTGCACAATTTTTAATAAGAAATTCTCTCATCTAGACCTTTTCAACACACCTAAAAATGTGTTTAAACGTAGGATCTACGAAAACTTGACATTAACTAATGGATAACATGATGTTATCCTATTAATTGTAATTTGAACCACAGGTCTTTGACGTCGTGTGTGTTTGCAGAAGCATGTTTGATAATTTTGATCATTTTATGTTAAGTATGCATTTGTATACCCACTATTGCATAAGAATATATATATATTTATGGATAACTTCATATAAGTACATAAACAGGCTATAATTCTATTCTAATATGATATAATTCATTGTTTTCCACTAATTCTTAATTCTTAAACTGCGCATGTATTTTTCTGTGTTGATGTTTATATATATATATTTTTATATTTATATATTTTATTATATAATTATTCTTTTTTATTTCACATATATATACACTTATACTATTTGTAAAACATCATTTAGTTTATTTCTTTATAGTACCTATATATACGCATAATAATAATACGATTTGTTTCTACCTACTTAAGTTATATGTTTAGACCTTTTATTGGCTGTACTATATTTTTGTTTAAGATTATTTTTATATTATGATTTTGTGCTGTTGGTCTATTAATAAATAAAATAAAAAAAAAAATAAAAATCTCCCCCAACCCCCGGACCAGACAATTTGATTGAACCTTGTAATTGTTTCGCTGGAATTACTCTTGTTTTGCTAAATACATTATTATGAAATAGGACCGTTTCTGGTAGGGTATTGGTTATATGAAACATAAATTATTAATTAGAAAAACCAATTGCGATTGTTAGAAGCGTTGTTTTAAATTATTATATTCGGTGTTTTAAAAAGTCCATGGAGCTGGGTCACTGATAAAATGTCAGTTACCTAGCTCTATGGAATTTCACTATTTTAGTATCCCACAGTTAAAAAATGTTTACGATGACTGCAATTTGGCATTAGAAACCCTTTCGACTGAACGTAACAGTTCCTACTAGCCCTGTAGGTATTATAGCGTGTCAGGTCAGAACCCTTATTCTCAAAGCCTTTTGATCTCGTCTCGAAAAAAATGTCGAACTTCGAGATTTCTTATTTTCAACGGTATATATCGAGATATTCACGATGGCTAGCGTGCGAGTTACATAGAGTGGTCGGAGGCAATCGAGACGAAAGACAGTCGGGATTGGAATCTCGAAATCAATATAAATCACACATAATTTTATAAATTATACTTTTTATTTGTTAAATCTTATTATCACATAAAATTTGTCAAACATAATAAAATTATAAAATTAAATATTTAAAACTAAATCACTCAAATAACCCGCCCCTAACTGTGCCCGGTGCAAAGGTGCTCATAACGCTAGCGGCATTACCGCGCTGGATGGCAATGCCCATCCTTTGCACCAGGAACGAGCCGGAACGGGAGTCACCACCGCTGTGCCTGATCCTACGCCCTATCTCGCGAACCAAACGTTTAGCCTCCGCCCCCCAACAACCCATGGTCTCCACGGCGACAGGCACAAAATAATATTGTGGCTCCATAGTGGCGTACTTGGCCCGCTCTTTACTCGCAGCGTCCTCAGCAGCTGCTGCCGGCGAGTGGACTGAGCAACTCAAGTGGCTGGTACCAACAGTGCTGATGCAAGTAGCGTCCCAGTCCTCGTAGCTAAATCAATATTATCTAGGTGATCATTTTAGCCGTAATTTTTTGATGCGATCTATTTATTGTCGCAAATGAATTTTCATGAATCCACGATGAGACAAAAAACGCCAGAAAAATCGAATTTTCCGCGCTGTGCGAAACTTTGCACCTTAATTCTTACAAGTATTATTTAAAAGAAAAACAAAAACCGACTGCAAAATGTAGCATAAGAAACTCTGGATCTGAAGAGGGACGTAGCGATGTCTCGCATTTTATAAATTTAATCTTTTTTCATTACTATTAGTACTCACGGGATATTTCGGGGATTTTCTACCCGTGGACATGGCGCACGCAACTGTGTCGAAATATCGTGAACTCAACAAAAGTAAAAATCGTGGTAAATATCCCGTGAGTACCTACTAATAGTATTAACCAACCACGACAGTCTAAAGCAGTGTTTAATTATTATTTTTTTACATTCTAATATAATGTCTGCTTTCACTTCTGTCCTACACGCCTTTACATAACACTCTTTTTTGGGCAGTCATATAAACAGGTAATATATTTTTTTAAACCCGACTGCAAAATGTAGCCTATGTCAATCCAACTACAACCTCACTCATAAAAATCGGTCAAGCCGTTTAGGCCACAGTATCACTATAAGGAATACAAAAACATACTTACATCCATCCCAATAACATTACCCTCCTTCTACAGCAGTCGGGTAATAAAAGGCTCTTGGTTTAGCTTTTTACAATAACCAGGACAAATATTTCAAGTTTGTAACAATTCAGATCAATATCCACAGAGTTTCAAACAACAAGAAAAGTTTGGAAGTCTTGTGACGGACGCCGCAGTATTTTGGTATTACTTACAAAATAGCAGTTTACGGGCTCTTTTAACTTATTTTACTTGTACATTTGTGACGTTAACGTTCTTTTTACGATATGGCCACGGGCTCAAATGGAAATGAAAAGGAATATTATCTATACTACTTCCATTATAAACATAAAACCCATCTCAAAATTTACGTGTACGTACTTAAGAGAGATTGCCTACTTTTCGTTTTTTCGTTTAATATAACATTCAATATAAAACTATTATTTAAATTGTCCCGAATATAGTTGTCAGGTTATAAAAATCGAGTCGTAGTCATAGAGATAGTGAGCGTGGGTGTAACTTTCTGTTAGCTTACTATTTGTTTTGGAAAAAAAAAAAACACTTGCGGTCATATATATCCGAAATAATAGTTGACAATTTTTTTTGCAAATAGTTGACCAGTAGTTACACAAACTCGCAACAGCCACTCGGCCCATACGAGCTTACTTTATTTAAAAAAACGTTTTTTTCTACATTTTCAATGTTTTTCAAGCTCTCCTATCCCGTCACCTGCACACACAAGATAAAATTAAAATGACGTGCAGTCGTGCAACAACTTTGTTAAAGTCGAGTAAAAAGCCACCGGATTACGGACGCGGCGGCGCTGTAATCCTCTGGGGTCAGCGCACTGGAACCAGGAACAAGTGCACTGGATCTATTTGGAAGCTAGCATTGGAACGGGGATCCGGGTTGGTGTGAGCGACAGTATTTTTAAATGTAGTTTGCTAATGTCAATCCTAATCCTAATTATCCTAATATTATAAATTCGAAAGTAACTCTCTCTGTCTGGGTGTTTGTCGCGTTATCACGACTACACGGCTGAACGGATCGACCACAATTTTTGACGGATATATCCTACTTTTTTTGAAGGTCCAGAACGAAGTCGCTGGTAATAGCTAGTATAAAATACAATTCTAAATTATATCAATCAAAGGTGTTTGTGTGTTTTTTGACGCTTAACCCCGTTACAGATTTTTAATTATAAAAATGATGATATTAATTCGACTAATAAAGTACAGCTCACAATAAAATATTTTGATTTGATTGGTTTTCTATTTCCACTGACTCCACCAAGAGGACAAGGAGTAAATAAGATTATCTTATAGTTCAAACGTACTAATTTAAAGCCTAAAACTGTTGCGAGTGCGAATTACTCCTGTGAAAACGTTAACACACAAGTACAAGTAATTATTAGGTACTAAAATGAATTTCAGTAAGCATGCCACTTACACTGAAGACTAGTCATTCGGAAATTGAAGCATCCAATATACATATAACTTCTGTCAGATAACGAGTCTCAGAATTGCACGTGAATTCTACTGTGAAGCTTTACGATAAACCGACGACTTTATATCTTATAGACATGACATGAACATCTAACTATTCGCAACGTAAACAGTTTAAACTGCGGGAATGCGGGATATTGAAAGCTATGAGTCTGTTTGAGGCTTCGAGCCCTTTATAGAATTCTTAGAAAGACATTTAATAGTCGTGCAACAGTTATCTCACTTACACATTTGCTAGTATACATAGGTAGAGTACACCTTGCCAAAAAAGGATACCTTTTAATTCGACCGAAGAGATCAAAAGAAACTTAATTTCTCTTTTTTTTCTATCTCCGTCGTATTGCAATACATAACAAAAGTTTATTTACATCCTAATCCTAACTAATATTATAAATTCGTAGCTCTGTCTCTCTATCTCTCTCTGTCTGGGTGTTTGTCACGTTATCTCGGCTTAGCGGTTGAACGGATCGAGCTGAATTTTTGCATAGCTAAAGGGTCGGAGACGGACTTTTTTTTGTAGGTCTTCGTGAACAAAGTCTCGGATAACAGCCAGTTCCTTATAAATCTTATCATAAATAGCCGCAACAATATTTATTGAATTTTCACACTTACTCATTTACGGGACCAAGATGCCGCTTCTATGTATATTTGTCCGACGATAACTTTCGAACCACAATCAAATCTTCATGACATTTTGTAGGGGAAATAAATTTTTTAGGCAAACACTGTGGAAAAGTCCAAAGTGACAACTTAAACACTGATAATTGGTAGGTGGAGCATTTTTATACCAATGTGTTAACATATACTGTTCACGCTATGTGAGGTGTCTATAGAGTCTCAAGTTGTTGTGATAAACGGGTTACTGCAAATTTAATGTCCTCCGACCGTGTTCGTAGTTGTAGTTATAACTTCATAGCGTACTAACACTAACTAAAACTAAGTAAATGTGGAGTTGGTGAGTAGATGTGTACAAGCTCTGTTCTGTGCTGTTTCTGGTTTCTGATTATTATAATTGTTTTTGTTAAAATTCGCTACATAGTAAAAAAATATATAGAAATGTACAGTGTGTATGGGTTTATTACTGACTTTATTTAGACGATTGAATAAAAATCATATTAAAAAAAACAGACTCATTAAAAAATTTGTTTCGAGTTAGCTAATAACTATAATTATCATGATTTGATAGAAATATCATAGAAATTTTAAAAGGCAAAATAATATTAGGGGTTTTATACGGACTGAAAAATTACGTACGTTATTACGTACGACCTGCTTATCACCATGTCGGCGAAAAGTAAGAGATTGTGTACGTATATTTGCTTCCGGCCACCATCGCAACCGAACATATAGCTAATAACTATAATTATCATGATTTGATAGAAATATCATAGAAATTTTAAAAGGCAAAATAATATTAGGGGTTTTATACGGACTGAAAAATTACGTACGTTATTACGTACGACCTGCTTATCACCATGTCGGCGAAAAGTAAGAGATTGTGTACGTATATTTGCTTCCGGCCACCATCGCAACCGAACATCGTAACTGGTTGCGATGGAAGGATTACTACTAGTCTTATTACGCTACTGGTTGTGATAAAAGAGTTTCGTATATTTGTTCGCAACTAATTGCGGGAAGTAATATGTTTTATTTATTACAATTTCTATGTTATCTGATGAAAAGTGAAACAAGGATAATAAAAAAAAAAAAAAAACAACTTTATTCCAATGGAGTCGCGCCGGCGGTATATTTATTATACAAACTAGTTAATAGTGATGATGATGCACAGTGGTGATGAAAATACCCTATGTTATTTTGTGTACAACGTTAGGATGAAAAGGTAAAACAATGTATACAATGCAATAATTACAACATGGATACATATTTTTGAGGAACACTTATTTTTATCGAATGTATTTCATCTTAATCTGTAGACGAAGACACCATGTTCATTATTTTTTATACAAGCACTTGCACTATATTGACTACGATTAGTAAAGGAGTTGTTCCATGACCGATGAGTTACCACTGCCTTTTTTGAGAGGGGAAATCTTTACAAGATTCCTGGCTGCTTTGAGGTGCGGCCGGGCTATGTGGGATTATACCTTATACTTACTACAGGCAGGGGATACCGATGCCGCATTCTAGTGCCCCTGCATCAGGGCAAGAGCTACTACCACTGCCTAGTGCTGTTTCATCTTGATTTATAAATAGATTATAATGCTACTGAGTCCTTGCTTTTAATACAAACATAAAGTTGTACAGTTATACTTAATTTTTTTTTTATTAAATATAAAACAACACTTGATCACTTAACCCACTTGTTCAATCGCTATTATAGCTACTTTTTTAACCTCACCCACCCCATACACATACACACGCATTCCACCATACACCTACAAACACACCCCTTATCACTTACACGTTCACACACACACACACACATACCTCCACATATTCCAATATGAATAAATATACTTAGTACTAAGTCTCCCGCGATACAGGTTAGCCCTAATGCGGGGACTACAAGTAAACATATTCTATTCATATTTTTAAGGTAAATAAAGATATTTATTGTATTTGTTATAAATAAAATGTACATTAAAAGTAGGGATATCTAAACAAACTCAAGTTGTTCACTAAGGCGGAAAAAAAATGTTTTCAGCCGAGATATCGAATAACACTAATAAAAATACCAGACTTGATTTTCCGAGGCATTTGCGTGGAGGCATTCTGAGAACGATTGCTCGCTACTGAGGAATGCTCGGTATTTGCCAGCAATACTTATTGCCTGGATAACAAGTACCGAGTCCAGTATAAAAATAGAAAGTTTTACGTTTCTTACGTAAGGACGGATCGCAGGACGGTCACCGTTTACTAAGCGGACGCTGCTCCCTGTCGTCTATATGGTGGTCCTTGTCAGGTAGCTTTAAAACAGACTTGAGTCCACCGACTCGTTTATATTAAGGATACTTCCTCGTTGGTAATCAAGGTCGTTGGTCACTTTCTCCCCTCGGCGAATAATTAACTATTTATGTGTTTGAGTTTCTTTGCCAAAACAAAAAAAATATATTTAAAAATGTTACCTCTTCATTGAATTTATAATTTTGAATTTTGAATTATAATTTAAATAATTATCTACCTATCTACCTAATAATAAATTATGTAAATAAGGTTTTGTTTTTATGTTTAATGTTTTAATGTTGAATTGTAATTGTAATTTTACTTTATTATCTTTTTTCTTCTTTCTTGTTTTCTTTTTATATATTTTTAATTGTTTTGTAAATTTTAAGCGCGCGCGAAATATCCTGTTAGTATATCCCCACCGGGCCTCAAGATACAGGCTTAGTCGAGTTTTAGGTCCTCAAGCAATTCATATTCACTGCTATGGGCAAGCGTGACGCTTAACATCAGGTGAGCGACTTGCTCGTTTCGTCACCGAGAAAAACAAAAAATATATAAAAAAATATATATATGTGCATGGTAAGTTTAATTTAAGATATTTTAATTTTTTTTGAATTTTGAATAACTCGCCGTGATTCATTTATTTCGATCAAGTTCATAATTTCAAAGACTAGACGTGGATTAACTATATAAAAGCTTACAACAAATTGTCTACCCATATTATTTAAAAAAAACGCTAATTCCAGTGAATGGCTCGCAGCAATACGAGCCATTCATTATATTGAACGTTTGTTGCGCTATCGAAATAATCCGAGCATTTGTATCAACATATCCTAAATTTACGCGCAACTTTGCTCGAATATTCCATTCAATAGAGAAATAGATAATTCGAATAAATCTCGTCCAATTTAATTCTATGCGTGTTTCAACTCGGTGTGTCGTTAAATTCCAGAATACCAGAATACCAGACCGTCACGCTATTGTGACGTCATGGAATTACACAGACTTAAATATAGATAGATAACAAACAACTCTTTATTGCTATTATTATTATTTTTTCTTTATTTTGTTATTATTGTTATTGGTGTTATATACCTACATATAGATAGATAGATTAACTCTTTATTGTTCACATAAAATTTTACATAATTTAAAAAGAGGCTTAAAACTAGTGTAACAACTGGCAGCTTTATCGCTGAAAGCGATCTCTTCCAGGCTATCATAGCCATTCCCATATGTAGGATTTAACACTAGTATAACATCTGGGTTATCGCTCAAAGCGATCTTTTCCAGCCAATTTTAATGTAAAATTTATTTGTAAGCTATAAAAACTAACTAACAGTTTCTAAAAACAAAAACATTTCGAAATGTGGAATTTTTCAAAAACCCGAAGATTTTTAACATTGTCAATTTTAAGAAACACGCTAAATATCAACTAACAGACGGGCAGAATTAAAAATAAATAAAAACCACACCTTACCTAGTGCCTCACTAGGAGGTAAATAAAGTCATTGTAAATGGTCGAAATTTGGAGTCCTTTTACTCCTAAATGAGTTCCCTTGTATTTCCAGAATCTTAATAGATAGATATAAGAATACTAGCGACCCTCTAGTGTTGCCTCTTTGTACCTATTATTTTCTTAAATTTTTGTTCTCTCAAAGTGTAAATGTGTCTGATACTGTGACTTACTTTGATTGTGATTTGTAAAATATTGTAATTGACTTGAAATAAAACAAAACTCGTCACTGGCTAAACACACTTTATGTGGAGCCAGTATAGAAGAGGAAAAAATATATATTCAGCCAACGATGTCTCGGAACATACATACAGAAAAATATATTATAAAACACCACTACTTAAGGCGAATTAGGAATCTTCTCCGTTAAAGTCAGTTAAAAAGATTTTCGCATTCCTTTATAATTCTAACGTCTTGTGATTTACAAAAGCTTCAAATAAAGACATTATAAGCCCCTTGACAAAAACACGTGAAAACACTCAGCGCCAACGTTAATAATCACGTAAAACGTAGCCCACTCAGAGCTGCCAGATATGAATTCTAATATTTCCCCATACTTAAATTGACATACAAAGATGACCCAAAAAATCTAAATGCTTTATTTGCCTATTTACAATTCAGGTTACTTTTGATTTGCAAGTCAGGTACATTTTTAATGTCTTACCAGAAACTATAATACTGTAATAACAACCAATGAACTGTATTTATTGATCGAGTGAGCGAAGCGAACGATATGTCTCAGTTTTAACTGGCAAAATTTGCTTTCGTCGGTCCGTTAGTTGGTATTCGCGTATAGGTCGTATTTTTCAACCAATCTTGGCGAAACTTGGTATACGGGTTCTACGATTTTTATAGAATTTTTTGATCGGAGGGGTATTCCCTAAAAAGGGGGGAAGTTTGCTGCAGCGCCATATACCGGCCGATTTTGATAATTTTTGACATAAACATTTGGTACTCAAATCTAAACAAGAATTTTGAATATGAGCAAAATCGGTCAAGAGATTGTTATACCTGAAAGCAATACTCTACCGAACCCACCAATCAAAAATCGCCGACGATAAAAAACCTATGAAATTGTAGAATTAAATCAAAAATCAAATCAAAAGTCATTTATTTCTACTATAAAGATCATAGGAAAACACGAAAATTATAAACATACATTAAGTTTTGCAAAAAAGTTTGCGTTCGAGATGTCTACTGTTCGCAGAACTACTAGTATAATTAATTTATAGACCAACCAAGATACTTAGACAAGTGAGGAACTGAGAAACCAAAGAATTGAAAAAAAAATATATATTACCTTTTACAATTTTTTACCCTAAAACCACGGAACCACCAACCTGGCAACTCTGACCTCACTAATTAAACTGAAGACAAAACGGCGCAGCTCCTCAATGAGAGCAAATATGAAGCAGTCGGCTCGATCAACAAGGATGCGATGGAAACATAGCTGCGCGCCGCGGCTTTACTTTCATTTTACAGCATATCCGCATTTTCCTAAGATTAAAAGTATCCATCGTGATGGACATAGTATACTTTTCAGTTAGTCAGCTTAAGGCTGGACTCAAGCTGGACTATTTTAATGACTATAACATCGTTCGATGCTCAGGTGGGTTTTTCATTCTTGGTAGGATTATATCTGTAACCTTACCAAATTCGAAGAACGCGCGCTTCTAGCTCTGTATAAGAAAGACATAACCTTCTGGAATCGGCAGCGTAAGCCTGTAAACGGTTACGATGCAAATCAACACTCAGCTGCTTTTGTGGAGTGGGAGGCTGATACTAAGCCACCAAAAAGAGCGATGGAGACAGAGTAAGTGTTAATTTTTCCAACCAACCCTTCTCAATTCTGGCACGATGCTCAGATTTCCTAGCATGATTATGATGTATAAAAAGGCTTTAACCTAATTATAACCAATTCCCCAGAACGCATATAACATGGTTTACGGCGTAAACATGAGCCTAGCTTGATTAGTTGGCAAACAAAATACGAGCGGTGTTTGATGCAGTAAAGTAAAGATATGCTACCCCGATAATACATCATGAAACGGAAGATTGGCAAGGGAGAAGGCTTATTACCTGCGTATGTTATAAGTGAGATCACAATATTTCTTACATATTGATAACATGAATAAGGATTACATTTTTTACTATTAATTGTTGAGGTAACTGTCGTTTATTAATAACGGATCATCCAAACCATCCACCTGGGTGGTCGGTTAGGAAAACTTGTTCGTAACAGACCACCAGTTGTCTACCTAGTTTATCTGTTAAGATAATGTAAAATATAACGAACGCCCTTAAAAGTTGTTTAAATCAATACACTAATTATTATTACTAACTCATTTACGACCGTTTTATTTTCATCCCGGCGTAAAAACTACAGATATTTGGACACATTGTCACAAGATCAAGTTTGTGGTCTTATCTTCAAGTTCTTGTCTAGATTTAGACTTAGAATTAGATTATACGTATACTTAATGCGCTTGTACACATTTTTTGTATTTTTTTTTTTGGTGTTCCTTTATGTACTTCCTCCAACAAAACTCGTGGACATTGTCAAGCAGAACATGTTGCTTACGCAGTTTTCTGTTTTATTACAATCAATTTGGCCAGATTGGATCGCCGGTTGGAAATCAAATGGTAATAATAATGGTAATATGTATTTCTAAATAATAATTATAATGTTTTAGATAAATAAGTATTATAATATGCTAATAGCGGACAGTAGTTTTTTTTTATTGCAACCGTTCAATTCGGCTCCATTAACGTATCTATCTCTTTCATCCGTGTGTAATAGAGCTAAAATACGAGCTATAAAGTTAGTTTAGATTGGAGATTATATTTTTACTGTGCACACTAGGCCAAGCGACGGATCTTAAAATTTTCGGGAGTAAAATTACGTGACTAACTTTTAGGTACTTACTTAGTTCGTTGCTCTGAAGATTGCGTTATGAAGAAGAAAGATTTTGTTTTAAAAAAAAAATCAGTCGACTTGAGAACCTCCTCTTTGTTTTGAAGTCGGTTAAAAAAGTTATCTTGGACAAAATTGTTTGCTTTTATATGCTAAAGTCTCAGTACCAGTGGGAATTTGATTGTGTGGATGGTTCTCGTAGCGATTTTCGTAGCTTCGTCACCTACGGCGTAGCAATCATGTAGAGCTAGCGAATGTTGTGCACTAGCACTAAGCTGTACCGGCTTTTTGTTTAAGTCACAATAGAAGGTTTGTTACTAGAATGTGTAGGCCTGAAACATCAAATCCCACTCGAAATAGAAACAATTACAACAATAACCCCATTTTGGGCCATATTTGTGACCTGCGGGCGGCCTAAAGCTGGCTGTGGTCGAAGCCTATGCAAGCTACGGAATGCAGATACCAGGCGCCCACAACATCAAGAAGTGCTAACTATCTAATCTCTTTTTGCTTCCAACTCTAAGTACTAGGCGCCGAGAACATCAAGGAGTACTTTCTATCTTTGCTCCATCTCTTAGTACCAGGCACCCAGAAGATCAAGGAGTTCTAACTATAAATTCTCTCTTTGCTCCATCTTTTAGTACCAGGCGCTGAGAACACCAAAGAGTTCTATCCATTCTCTCTTTGCTCCATTTCTAAGTACCAGGCGCCGATGACATAAAAGAGGTAGCAAGTAGTTCTATCGCACTATTCTCAGTCGTAAAAACTCGTGTTAATCGTAATATTTACCCGCGGCAGGGCTCGAAACTGCTAATTATTCCTCGCGCCGCCGCCGAGTGATGAACGGTGTCTATGGACGTGACACTTTACTTCTACCTCTAAACCTCTACAGAACAATATAGGTAGGTGTAAGTAGACTGTCTTTTGAGACGGAAATACTTGCGTTTACCATGGATAACTTGGCTAATTTTATTTTAATTAGCTTTCTGTTTGGTTACTGTCACGGTAGGTTGAGGAGTTTGTTTGTGAAAAATGTGGTGGCGCGCAGCCAAGGCCGTTCAATGTCTGATTCACAGAATTCTCCTTATATTATGTCTTTGGTCTGATTATTGTTCTTGAGTGAGCCAAAAGCCTTCTAAGTTCGAAGGCTTTTTTGTACTCCCATATTATCTCGGGATACTCTCAAAAAATGGGGTATTTGTTGTTTTCTCACACAAGCACAATAATCACACTGAAAAGCCAAGTAGAAAAAGGGTAGAAAATTTGACTGAAGTTAACTTAGCAATTTAAATAAACAATGTTTAAATTTCCAATTCAATCATCACCATAAATTAAAAATTAAATTCCGCAAAATGTAAATTTTATTTGTCATGGAAATTAACAAAGCGGTAATCTCAAATTCAACCTCCCTTTAGAGCTACAATAAAGGTAAACGAGGCCTTTTCAGCTCCTTTCAGCAATACCAACAATACATAAGTATAATTCAGTGTATTTTACTGAATTTCGCCTGCATTTCAGGAGCCAGTTCATTTGGCTGTTAAAGTTAAACTGTCACAGTATACGGGATTGACAGTAGCATAGTTCCCTAAAAAAAAGATTTCACAATAAAGATAACTTTATATATTGTTATACAACAACAACCACTACAAGATACTTCAGCCAATACTGAATTAATTTCGGCGATTTTCATCAGTAGATAAACACGTTAATCCAGGGTGTAAGCTATCTCCTTACCAAATTTTATTCAAATCTTTTCAGCCGTTACAAAGTTGAACGGGAACAAACACACTTACATACTTACGTGTAAGTTAAGTAGTGTGAAAGTATGTTACATACTAACACACACACTTTCGCATTTATAATATTAGTGTGATTTTATTTTTCGACATGAACAATTTTCGTAAATGCAAGTAACGTAAGTAACTGTTTGGATAGTATATGTCACACGTTATTTTCGTGCACAATGGTCCTTATCGTCCTAGCTGGTGTAAGAAGAACGGATGGCGGTCCGTGCGCGACGTGCTAACGAACTTCGTGCAAACTTGTTCCGTGTTTTATTATCACACTGCTGAAGTTATAATCTTACGGAGACACTGATGAAGAATGGCTTATATGTCATATTTTAGTAAATAGCTGCCGCCATTGTTTTTACCCGCAGTCCCACGCGGATCGCATATTTTTTGTGTTTGTTTTTAGGTGAGAAATTACTAGAAGCATTGAATTGATTCAGAATATTTCTTCACTGGTAAAAAGCTACATTATTTTTGTTTAACATGACTTTGTTTTGTTCAATTTGCGGGCGAAGCCGCTGGCAAAAACTTACAGTAGAGTAATTGGATGTTTTCTATAATTGTTTACATTTAAATTAGTTTGGTCAATGACAATATTACCACACCGATAACTAGGTAGTTACCTAACTCAAAATAACTTGAACAGTACATTGTACTTATATTAAGCACGAAACATACAGATGAGATACGGCACAGATGCGATTCGGACGCGATGTGGGCGTGGAACGGATATCTCGCGGACGCGCGACATTGAATTATACTAAGGTGACGAAATTGTAGCGATACGATGTCTTCCTCTTCAAATGTCTACAAAATTAGTAAAACATGTTTAGTATAGCCAAGCGGTAGTGTGCAAAGATTACTGTGTTCCGGGTTGAAGAGCAATGTACCAGTGTAATTACTGGGCATGCATATGTAGATTAAATATCTAATATCTCAGGGTGACGAGCGCACTGCATTGTTGCGCATGGTTTTGAACTGTTGAAGTTAAAAACTCGGGGTGGAACTGAACTGTTATGGGCAAGCGTGAACCTTAACATCAGGTGAGTGACTTGCACGTCTGTCACAAAAAATCGAGAAAAAATATATATTGTAAGTATTAAACTCAATTCACATACAACACATATTACACACCCACCCACAAGTCACACACAACCCATACGTACACACATACACATGCATACATACTCACATACACATAGACACAACGCGTTGCTTTCATACATTTTGTATATGAACAAGTTTTGAAGCCACCCCGAGGCGATATCGCATCGCATCTGATCCGCGTCTTATCGTATTCTGTATAATTCGTGCCTTATAGAAGCTTCGAATGAACAGTATTAAGCAAAGTCCAAGTGGAACATCAATTAACTCTTGCATGAAGTTGCAGCTGCGACCATATGTTACTTAATCGACCGAACGCGGCCTCGCTGTAGTGTAGGGCTGAACCTACTAAGTGGTCACTTAAGGCCCTACACATTTTCAAACATTATTTTTATTATACACAGCGCCAACCTTAAAATCAAGTGAATAGGTACCTTTTAGGCAAGCGTGCTACATCTTCGGCCACATCGTCGCTTTCCATCAGGTGAGATTGTGGTCAAATGCTTGACTAGATTGATATAAAAAAAGTCGCCAGCAGGGCTGTGTTCCGACGACGCTCGATGACATTAGCAGCATACTTGTAATGTCATGGAGCGTCGTCGGACGACCTTACTGAACACGGCCTTGGGCTAGCATGCGCTCAGTGACAAAATCTTCTCTAATCTTCATGTCGTGAAAAATGAGACTAACGTATACATAATCGTAGCCGTGTCCTGTTCTTGCATAGTAAAAAGATTTTGTCGCAGTGCGCATGCTAGCCCTGCAGAACTTGATTATTTTATGTTATTTTGTTCTTCTAGTTCAAATAAACAAGGACGTGGCGTGCGAAACTAAAATAAATTGTGATTATAATTCGCTTTCATTTAACGGTGTTCTTGAAAAATGACAATGTGTAGGTACATTTACATGTATACAGTAAAATTCAAGCTATGGCGATTGAACGTAGGCGCTACGTAGATGCAACAATTTTTTACAGAGTGTAGGTACTGTTACTGTCGTAGTGGGACCCGTGGATGTCCTAAAAGTCTTAGGACGTACTAGAGATATTATATAGGCGCAGTTTTAGTGTAAACTGGGACTTGAACCCAACTAAAACAACTATAACTCTACCAATGCCACCAAATAGCGAGCCACGTCGAACTTATGCAAAACCAGAAAAACTACAAAATTACGACCTACCACAAGACGCAGCTAGTAAAAAAATAAAGCGTACCGTGCCAACCCTCATGTGCCGTGCGCCGAGTGGGGCTGCCAGTTCAGCGTTTACCGATCTAGCTTGCACATAATATCAACTGAACATCGACACTTTACCACTGCATGTTAGCTTTATTTCTCTCGTACCAGAAACCACTCGTAACAGAATCGTGTCACTTTAGTACGTTAGCAGGATTTCATGTGAGGAGCATCGCGGGCGTAACTTGTGGATCACAGAAGAGATTTATTTTACTTATCTTTCTCTTTTCTGTATTGTAGACCGCGTAATTAAATTGTTTGAGTTTAATTTACAAATATTTTAAGCATAATAGGGTATAATTGGTCCCATGTCGAGTATGCTATGCAAAGACATTCATAGGGAGAATTCTGTGGTGCTATGAATTGTCATTTGTATAGGTAATACAGGTCAATGGTGTAATGTGGACGCTTTGCCCCCTTTTTGTATTAAATCGGGATCTTATCTTACTAGCGGAGTTATAAAATGTAGTCTTAGACATTTCGGAAATAAAGACGAATCCAACGACGCCTCACTCGTCAAAATCAGTCAAGCCGTTTTGGCTATAGAAGGTAATATAGGAACACAACATACATACATATACCCAAAACACGTTACCTTCCTTCTCGGCCAGGCGGATTTTTACACGGATTTCTTGTTTTACAACGGTATTTAATTTATTATGCTTTTTTTTTGTAGTTTTATAAATAAATTGTTATAATGTTTCGTTGTGGATAGAACAAGAAAAGTCACGACTAAAAAGTAACAGTCACTAAGTGGCTATTTCCACGAGTGATGATATAGACGGTTAGATATTATTATGTTGATATATTGCATTATATTATCTAATGGTTGCTTGAAAGACTTTGCTTTTAGTGAAAAGGCCGCTACGTGTGGCACTACTAAAGTTTTCCTTTTTGTAATTTTAATTTTCTGGTATGTATAAAAAAAGAGTTACTGTTTATCTATTTTGATTTTATAATTTTCTTTATTTGACAGCTGTCAATAGCTGCGGTTTTGACATCTGTCACTTTATTATTCTCGGTGATACTTATTTCTCCGAAGGCTGAACCATTTTGCATCCTATGCCGATTGAAGAAGGTAGCGACTTTGAAGCGCGTGTTGTTAAAAGTTGGTAAGATTGTTTGTATAACCTTAATATCAAGATCGAACAACGCGCGCTATACCTCTGGCCCAGCTTTAATAATTGCCTCTACACACAGTGTAATAATTTTTTAAATTTCATGTCAAGTGATAAGATTAATAATAAAAACAAGTACCAGTCATAATCTAAGTCAAGCAAAGTAAGACACGGTCAAGTTCAAGTCATGCCTAAGTAGTGGATATTTTCTGGAAGCGACGATTGTTGAAGACCTATAGAGACGGCCCCGAAAGTGACTACGTGGGCGTAAATGTTAGACAATGACTTTCAAGTAGGTACACACAACAGATAATCTATTTATCGCAAATTGAGAAGAAATGCCAGAGGTAAAAATAGTTTTTGTGCCGTCATAAACACGTCGGTATAAATTTGATGGACGTATAATGTATTTAGTTGAGCATGATATTTTGTACCGTTTTTCAATTTGGTATTCGTCCTAGTCATAGCGAAAAAAGTTGATCTCTCCGTTCGTAGTACATGAGACCGCTTGGTCCGGACTGTTTTGGGATGTGTGACCACGAATTGCAATAATACAAGCCATATAAAAGCATTAAAACAATTAGAAAAACCAAGATCGAACTGGATTAGGTACCAAGGCCTTCTGTTTGAATCAGCTTTCAAAAACGAGAACAGAATCAAAAGTGTAGTGGTAGCATCCTTGTAGAGTCTGCCTTGGAAAGTACCACATCTTGGTCATCTTGGTGTGTCAGCATTACTTCGTTGCGTGTAGGTTGTAGGCTTACACCGAAGTTAAAAGGGCATATAGAAATCTCACATCCATAATATCTCAGGGAGACGAGCGCAGTGCACTGTCGAGCATTGTTTTAAAATTTTCAAAGTTCTGAGTGATATTTTATAGATTTTAGAGATAGATTCTGAGAGTTTGGGGCTAGATGGCGCTGTGTGTGAAAAACGTCCACTAAAATTTATTTATTATTTTTGTGGGCAAAATGTAAAAGGTAACATAAACAACCTCTTTTATTAAAGGCAAGCTTAATTCTGACTATAAGTAAGAACTTATTTGACTACAATGTATTTAATGTTTTAATAAACGGACACATTGTTTCATTAACGCGGCGTCGGCCTTAATTTAATATCAGCCACGATCCGGTGCAAACCGGTAATACCGGGCTGGCAATAACCAGAATCAACCGGATTAAACCGCCTCGGTCGAGATACCGCTCACCATTGCGGCTGCGCTCACCATTGTAGTTAGTGATTGTTATTAGGTATCGTCCATTAATCACGAAATATCACAACGGGTGGGAGCGGTGATGTAGTGAGATATCAAGTGTAAATACACTTTTTTTGTCGAACGCGCGATTTCTAATGTCTGTCAGGACATTTTTATCACGGTCTTAATTTTACAGAATTACATTAGATTTTACGTGTATTTAAAGATAATATTCTGAAGTAAAATTGAGATACTTTGTACCAAAATTAGAATAGCAAGAAGAAAAAAAAAAAAACTTCTTCTTATTCACTTTCCTCATATTCAAATTCATTAAAATATTTGCCCGGCAGGAATCGAACCCCCGAAACCGAGCTCCTAAAGCTCCGACCTCATAAAGCAGATGCGCAACCAATCTGGATCTACCAAACTATCTGCACCGTTACCACTTTCATTCAATAGTTTTCTATTTTTGAAATTAGTTAAAGCGTAAAGCTGAAATTAAAGCATTAAAAAATTTGCGGGGTTCGCTCAAATTGGGAAAATAAATTTTATACTTACTGACACCATGAACAGACTAAAACAAAAATAAAAGACACGTCGGTCTTATCGCAAAACCAATCACTCACAGACAACCTTTACAAGGTTAGAGTTAAGCGTGTTGCTTAGATTAACAAAACAACTAACAAATGAGAACTTATAAAGTATCCATGAAATTACTCATTGTGTTTAAATTGCAACCAATAACAATAAAACTCATTCAAAAATTAAAAGAAACGAGTCCGAAATGAATTCCTCTACGGACAAACATAATCATAAACCGTTGGTTATGGGCCGTGAGCCGTGAGCCGTGAGCCGTGAGCCACAACACCCCAGCAGCGGGAGATTACGAGCCAAATGAGCCGCGGTTGTAATCATGGCTCAAATTGATTCCCGCAGTTACTGCCGCTGCGCCGTTAAGCGAAAACCACACTACGTTTACAGATTTAGCTTTTGTCTTCAATTTTCGATCTATCTTGCGTCGAAGAATGCAATCATTGAATACTAAGAAAAGTACTGCTTATACTGCTTAATTCCGAAGCAAAATTCCGGAACATTGAAATCAAATTACATTCATGGATCAGCTACGACGATGTAGTCGGTCATTCTCACTTTAATTAAATACAATTACAATTCATTAGCACTAGCAGGTTCTAATGACATGTAGTGTACTATAATATTGTAGGGTCGAGGATTGTAGAAAATAAAAGATTGTAGCGTGGAACATGTAGTGTAGCATGCGTCAGTTTGCATGCGTTGTCATTCTACTAGTAGTTGGGTTATTGCATGCTCTATTATGATGCGATTTGAAGTTATATACATATGTAGATATGCCTTAACCCTGTTACGCCGTTACGACGAAGAGAAATTGCGATGTAAGCTGTTATAGCTTGAATGATTGTGGGATTTGGATTCATTGTCTGAAGTCTTTCATGATTTTCATAATAAAGTTCTTTGAAGGATCAGGTTTTTGAATAACCTTGTAGGCTGAATAGCAAAGCCACCGCATTATTTCGGTCAGTGTCACTCGCACGAAATATGTCATTAGATTGAGAATGACCGAGATATTGTCGAGTGCATAAAAATCGGACGAAAGTGTGATATTTTTACGATAAGTGTTTTTGTACATATTTTTTTTGTTTTTGGCTTACTTTTATTTATGTTAGTTTCGAAACGAGGCGTGCAAGTTATTGGTCTGGTTGTTGTTGGTTGTTGGGTGCCACCCAGAATTTGAACATCAAAATTGTGCATGACTCTACTCCGATAGCCCTGTGATATAAGTTGATTAACCTCGTTATATCCTGCAATATCATGGATAACATCGCTCTTTACCCGACTGCCCAAGAAGGAGGAATGTTGTTAAACCAGAATATTTTAATATTTGTGCAGTACTGCTTGGCAGTTAGTTAAAAGACGATTGGTTTACTGAGCGGGTGAGTAACGTTGGTGGCGCTCAAGCGGCTTAAGATCGTTTCCCTGCCGTTGGTATTCTGATATAAACTACTTTTCGTCGTCATAATTTCAACGCAAAAAAATTAGGTTACATAAAAAAATATGCACCGAATAATTCATTCGATAATATTTCCATGCCGACAATTTGTACAAGCAAACGAGATCAAAAGCAACAACACGATAAACAAGTCTGATTTAATTAAAATTCCTCACAAAAACTTTCATGTACAAAATGAATGTTACATTTTTCTTTAGTAATAAAAGCAAATTTCGGCAGAAAAATAAGTAAAAATCACACTGAACGCGAATACGAGCAAATTTCATATTTGAGCCCAAATAGTACACTAACAAGGCGGTCTGACAATCAAGCGGAGAATGAAAAGTAAAAACTTGATGGATTGAGATAAGGATTCGTATATTCACGGAATATCTATTGTTGCTAAAGTAAGGAATAGAAGCGCTTCAATTACTGTCCACGTAGCTCCGCTTCATGTACGCTTTCGTCATTTGCCGCTTTTTGTACGCTTGCTCGCAGCTTGCGTCTAAACAATGAAGCTATGTTTACGGAGCGGCAACGTCGCAATTCTGTAGTGGTGACCAATCGGTGCCGCTCCGTGTACAGTGCTTCGTCAGTAAGCCTCGACAACATTGTCGCAGCAAGTATGAGCAAGTACTCCTTGAAAAGGAAGGAATTACAAAGCACAGCAACAAATACGTAATGTGTAATCTTCTCTATGCAGGGCCGTGTTCAGTAAGTTCGTCTGACGACGCTCCACGACATTACAAGTATGCTGCTAATGTCACCGAGCGTCGTCGGACGTCCTGACTGAACACGGCCCTAAGGTTGATAAAAGAGATCGCTTTCAGCAATTAGGCTGCCCGTTGTTACACTAGTATTGAAACCGTTTTATCATCTGCTGTATACAATAAGGAGTTAATCTATAAATACCTACATTTATTTCACTTTATCAAGATCGCCTAGGTGAGTAATTTTTTTTCATGTGCAGGGCCGTGTTCTATGCTATAAGGTGAGATGGAGTAAATAAAAAAGTCCCTGTAGTAGTACGCTAGACAGTAAAAAGGGTAGCTAAAAAAAAGGGCTTAAAAGTTTTATAGGTAAGTTAAGGGTAGTAAGTTATTTTAATAATAACACAAATCAAACAAAAAAAAAATATGCAATTTTTTTTTGGGAAAGCGTTTAAGACTTTATAAATACGTAATATTAACTTTTTTGTAATAAAATAAAATCTAATAATTCTTAAACAACGCAAGAAAATTCTTATGATGAATGAATTTCAGTTTGTGTCGTTCCGTCCATTTTAAGGATGCGTTTCCACTAGAGATGTGTCAGGCAGGCTTGAATTTTTCCTCGCACGCCGCTTAGCTACCTAGCACATATCTAGTGAAAAAGCACCCTTATCGTTTCATACACTAACTTTAGGCAGGGGTGTAAAAGATAAGCCGAAATTATTGCGAGCGCCGGGCGTGACCCGCGGTTCTTCGGAGAGCTTTGAATTGGGAAAAAATAATTTAGAGGCACAGAATAAATAAAGCTGTGAGAAGGTAAAAGATGTGTGAAGTGACCTTTGGGTAAAAAATGTTAGGCAATAACTTTCACTAATCTCGTACCTACTTGAAGTGGAGGCGAACAGAATTTGTTATCCTATGTGGAGCTTTATATTGGGTAGATAGCTATTTTTTATGGTTGATAGATTGGATCGGGCGTTTGACCACAGCGCAATTAGTCGCGTCCACAATTGTCTCGCTCGAGAATTTTCAAATGATTAAATATCTTCAATAATTTAATGAATGAATGAATTTTAAAAGTACATAAATATCACATAATTCTCCCTATACATACAAATATGTTGTGTTTGTTTTTATTGAAACTTTGGTAGCGCTCAAATGGCTAACTTTTGATTAGTCAGATAGCGCGAAAAAACGAAAAAAAAATGTTTTTTTCGATCTCTCCTGTCAAATTATCAAAACGAATTTAATTTTATAATATTTCTGATGGTGTGGTATGTAGACTGATGAAACATGCAGTTTTAAGAAATTCACACTACACACAAAAACTCGCAAGCTCACCTTAAGGATAGTCTGGTCGGAAATGGTAAGGTTGCCGAAAACGTGTGCTTGGGGACTGATTTCAAATTTGGTGGAGGTAGTAAATTATTCAAGCACGTTATTCCATTATGCTGTTGTTTTCCTTTATAAAAGCTCATTGTTGCGAATTTGAACCCACACCTGCAGCGGTGGCATGGCAACCAGTCACGCTAACCATAGCCTATCATCGCTACAAATTCACTTAATTCTACTAATTACGTGTAATTACATCTTACGTGTAAGTTTTAACGCAACTTTACTTCGCCCAGAATTTACATAGTCTAATTAAATACCCAGTACTCATTAAGACTCTGAGCTTTCCTTTGACTAGTTTTTGGTCTTTGAAGGAATGAATTAAACTTCAGACTTTGTAAAGCACTTTCCAGGTTTTATAAAAGGAGTATTGTTTGCATGCTAAATGCTTTTTGCAGGCAATGCTTCTAGTTTATGTCAGGTGAAGATTTAATATTATACTTATTATAAGGGCTTTATGCACGTGATTAACAAGACTATCAGTGGTTGTCGCTCATCCGATGGTGAGCGTCAAGCTTTCCTATCAGTTCAGTGCCACCAAGAATTTTCAACTTCAGTCTCAATTCAGACGCTCTGAAGTTGATCAAGAAATTTGTTAAAGTCTCCGCTGAAATGTCTAGATCATCAACGTCAAGTTGAATGATTATTGTTTACTAACGGATACATTTCAGAGACTGCGCCACGGCACAGTACGTTAAGTATATGAGCATACGAGCAACTTGTACAATTCCAGGGAATTGCACAACTTGATTCCGTCCGCCCCTTTTCATTATCGGACAGCCAAACAATCGCGACCGAATTGCCATCCATAGGTATACAGTGGACGTCCTCCACGTATGCACACTGTGCTTTAATTCCATATTTATAACGCACAGCGAGGAAATGGTACTCTCTACAAGAGTCTGTGTTTCCCGAAAAGAACAAAAAAGATTGTCTTCAAATCTACAGTAAACAGGCGTCTTCCAGGTAAAAATGCTTCATCATGGCATGCATCACGTAATCCAAAGATATTCCAAAGATTAATTTCAAAGAAGTCCGTTCCAACTCACCTCGGTACTCACTGCGTCACAATAAGCACGTCAAACATCACGAATGTACTATTCGATCATCACTCAAATGATGCGGCCCCGTTTGGGTCTCGGTTTGTCCGAGGGAATGATTCACTCGACAAAAACGCGCGTAACGAGTCGCCGTGACAAATCGGATGGCAAAACTGCCAAGTGTGACGGAGGGTTTGGACTGATCCAGTCACTTAATCATGTCGCTACCTACGTTGATGATTGACACAATAACAAAGCATAAGTAACAATGAAAATAAATGTGGTTTGATTGATTAATGTTCAAGAAGGCGAATTCAATAAATCCGGAATCCGCGTATAAAAGGTTGTCTTCTCGTCGAACACCGAAATTGTTGTTTTTTTATCTTCTGTTGTGGCTCCAAACATTGTTTATTTAACCAGTATTAAATTTCATTAGAAGTGAAATTTATAATATCACAATAAAAACAAGTTCCCTTGCCTAGTTGACTTATTTCTGTTTTATAAGGATACGACGGGGCCGAGAATGCCGACATAGACTTGAAAGTCTAAGAGTCCCTAAAAAAAACATAAAAAAAGTCCATGTTTGATTAGTGGTGGATGCTTTACAGTAAGCTTCAGCTGAGTTTAAGAAATAACTCGAAACGACGCGCTTCAACACTTTATATGGTTGCCCACACTCATTCACATTAACGGACACTAATGAATAATAGTCCGCTCGTTAACAGTACACATAAACCCTCAAAAGAATACAAGTTTGGAAAAATAATACAAAATGGCGACACGATTTCTTCACGATAGCGCCAAAACACATATCCATTTCTACCGTCAATGCGTCGGTCGCGGTCCGCGGCACCACCGGTCCTTTTTTCTTATAAATTCAACGACTTACTATTCTACTCACCTTCCAGTGCGTGTTTCCAGTAACTCGATTAATGTAAGTCAGCCGCAATGTAAGGTAGGGTAATCCTGATACATGTTCCGTGATATGTCGTGCTGTACGTGACGCATTTTCGAGGTGAGGCGAGATGGGGAGAGGTGAGGCGAGGCGAGCCCTCCCATTACTCTCAATTTCTTTCGCGGGTCTTACGAGAAACACAATAAAATAGCCAAAATACGCAGAAATCGTGAAATATTACAGCTACGAAACTTTCTAACTTGATTGGGCCTAACTCTTTAAGCTTCGAAGACGATGATGGATGAAAATAGCGGAGAAGAAAATGAAATTATTACTTCAAGGAAAATTAGATAATGTGGAAAGCAGATCCTTTTGTAATAAGGAAAATCCCGTGAGGAGAACAAAAAGTTTCTTATTTTTGCAGTTCCTACAGATTATCAAGAATAGATTTCTACCATCGGCTTTTTACGCTTCTTTCTTACTTTGCCATCTGCCTAAG
Source organism: Apocheima hispidaria (assembly GCA_947579745.1). Classification (NCBI taxonomy): domain Eukaryota; kingdom Metazoa; phylum Arthropoda; class Insecta; order Lepidoptera; family Geometridae; genus Apocheima; species Apocheima hispidaria. The sequence continues at coordinate 14,810,745 of OX388156.1, forward strand.
TCCGGTGCTAAGTCTTGATTTGACCTGAAATTCAGATTTTCAACAAGCCGGCTGAGGACTAGAAAGTACCTTAAAACATGGCTTTCCCCATCAATGGTAGCTCGAGCTCACTGTTGAGGTTTGAACTCACGCCCTGCGCCGAGTGATCCGAACGCCCTAACCACTGAGCTATAATTGTTAAAGCTGAATGTGATATGTGGGAAAGAATTTAGCCGTAACCTTTGATTCGAATTAATAGAGCTCGATTTGCTCCATCCTAAATAAAATGAAAACCGACCTCTGTTTTAGGTTCCGAGGCTATAAAATAAAGCTGCTTACCAGCCGGAGTACTGTTAACACCGCATTGAGCTGAGCGCAGGCATAAAAGTTAAGCGCTACCTACTCAGAGGTGAACTGTTAACGGTACGTACGCGAATCTATAAAATGATAAAAGCTTTTTAGTATCGCCAATTATAATTTCTGAGAGATATATTAGCTGTTGACCGGGTTTTACTTGGCATTCTACTTATTTGACTAGCCTTGTAGCTCATTGAGAGGATTTCCGCCTTCTAGGTTGTGGGTTCGATTCCCAGCTTTTGGATGTTTCTATGTATTCTATGTATGAATACATAGAAAGATTAGATTGAGATTAGATTGTGTTTGTATGTATGATGTATTCTATCAGTTATCTGGTTCCCATAGTACAAGCTTGCTTAGTTTGGGCCTAGATGAAAAACGTACACCAATTTATTTTTTATTTTTTATTCTAATTATTATGTTTTGTTACGCGATGGACATGGTTTAAGATATCATTATACTCATCACTGTGAATAACTTTTACTCATCACCTTCATACATCACTACTTTATCATAATTTTTGTTTACGTCATAATTCCGTGACTAAAGTTGTTAACTTGGTTGACGGAGTCTGGTTTTTATCGACTGCCTAAGAAGGAGGATAATGTTTTTAGGGCGTATGTAAGTATGTTTGTGTGTTCCCATATAAACTCCTGTAGCCTAAACGGCTTGACCGATTTTGACGACTGAGGTATCGTTCGAGTACTTTTTACATCCGGAATGAAGTAGGCTACATTTTGCAGTCGGGTATTTTTTTCTTATTACTAAGTATAAAACATTATACGAAATTTTTTATAATTTTCATCTGTCAGTTTTGTGACATTTTTAGAACATTTCCTGAATAAAAATGAGTGTATGTGTTAATCCAGGTCCAGTCCATTCCAAATTTCATCTAAATCTGTTCAGCCGTTTCAACGTGAAGAAGTAACAAACACATTCAAACACACACATTCCCTTACAAACTTTCGCATTTGTAATATTAGTGTGATTGTAGGACTTTTATATATGTTTAAGAAAGTGGCTAGTCATCTTCAATATAATAGAAGTCTAGATCTCCATTTCCGATAGTCACTTATAAAGGCACTTTCATACTGAGCCGTCAGGCCGCAGCCGCCGACGCGGTGACAAATTGAATAAAAGCGCTTTCAGGAACCCATCCTTCCTCGTCATCAATACTACTCCGTATTATACATAGCTAGTAGAGTAGGAACTAAAATCCTCGACAGTGCAGTCTCTCAGAGGCATCCTGAGACGCGCGTACCTAATTAAAAAGTTTTTGCAAAAAAAAAAAAAATGTGCCTTTTTCTCAATTTTAACTTGTAACTTTGAGGGGTTTAAAAAAAAAAAATATATGAAAGTTATTGCCATATTTTAAGAGATTATTGTGAATCACCCACTTGGATTTTGATAATGACTTGGATTTGACGTATATTGTTTAAAGATTGCAACGCCATCTATGGAGTTATGCGGGATCGTGAATAAGTCACGTCATTGTATTACTAACCAAAACTTGTGTTATTTCGAGTGTTAATGTGTTAATACTGTGGATTTATATCCATGAATTGTATTGTGTTAAATTTGCATTAATGAACGTGCACGAGTTTTGGTTAATAGTTAGTGCTCTAAAGAAAAAACTTGGAATGATTTAGGAAAAAAGACCACCCACTCCGACCGCTGGCCGACCGCCACAAGAGAAATCAAATGTTTGATACAGGACTTTGTGTCAATTCACTATACATATAGTGTAATGTCGAGATGTCGAGAGTGTGGGTTTTTTTTTGTTTCCAAAACTCCTTAGATACTTCTATTAAAGCCTCTACCACTTTATTGAAGCATGACTTGGACTGGACCATGTCTTACTTTGCTGAGTGTAGACCATGACTGAGACTTGTTTTAAATTTGAAGTATTTTACTTCACCTGATATATTACAAAACTATAAGAGAAAAACCTCGAGGTGTTTGGTTCCGATTGTTGGTTCATTGTTTACTGCAACTGTTTGTACTGTTACTACCTATAGTACATAGTGTAAAAATGCGAACTCTGTAGCCGAGTGTAGCTGAATACAGGCTGATTGGTGAATGGAGGGACCAATTAGCTAATTAGTCTGAAGGTTCGAATTACTATGTCGTGGTTTCGGTTCGGCGGCTAGCGGCGTAACGGCGGACTTTGGAGTTACAAACATTTCATAGTGGAGTTGGATGCTTGGGGACTTTCGGGACAGTATTGCCGTTGTAAATGTTTGTAAAGTTTTGTGAACTATTGAGTTTTTATTTTAAATGCAAAATTAATTTTTAGGTAACTGTAATATTCAAGCTGATAATGTCTAGTGTCCTAAAATGTCTAGTATGCTAAAGAGTCTATTTCGTCCAGTCCCAGAATGTCCAGTTTCTCATAATGACTAGTGTCCAAACATGTCCAGTGTCTCATAATGACTAGTGTCCAAGCATATCCAACGCACCATAACTTCAAATTACCAATATTAGAATTCAATAAACAATAAACCGTATATAAATACCAATAAATATTATGTACAAGTTTTATGCCTACATAAAACAATACTGTAAGCCCGTAATGTTGTTATTTAACATAACAGTTAAATGCCTCCAAAACTTTTGAAATGTAGGAGTTCAAAAAAACAACGTGGCATTGTTCTGCGCTTGTCACTCTCGTGATATTAAATCTCTTTATTCTCAGTAGTTTTACTAGAAACATTTCCCTTCAAGCAGGAACACAGTAATGCTTGCGCACTAATGCTTGGCTGGTTGAATAACTGGCAAAGGTGTGGTGCTGCCCAAGGTGGACTCTGTAAAAAAAATCCTCTCACATCAGCCTATAAACATCCCACTGCTGAGATATCGGCCTCGAAGAGTGATTAGGCCATAACACATCATCTGTGGGCCATAACCGCCACGCAGCGCTGGAACAGTACGGATAGCCAAAAAAAAAAAAAACCTAATTATACAAATTGCATTACTATTAACACAAATATGGGCATTTCGTTGCAATGTATATTTATACCTTCCAATGTAATTCTCATATGGGAAAAAATTCGTTAAAAATATTTCAATTACGCCTTTACAAAATGAACAAACTGATGGGTAAAATGTATTCCCGTGATTTATTGATGGGTAAAGTGCGGGTTCGATGCTTTTCACTGGCGTAATTGGCCCGATGAGATGAGGGCTCGATTCAATATTTTCAAGATTCAATAGGCGAATAATTATATGGACGGTTTTCAGTGTTTTTATAATTACGGGTGGAGTTTGTCTTCATTTAGTTGGTGGATGAGTGTGTTTTTTTGGGGATTCTATTTACAATGTCGGGTTTTGACCTGGGTATGTAATAAGGCTGCAACCAGAACCAGGGGAGGCCGGGCAGCAGCGTCTTCATGTGGACCCCCACAAAGGACCTCTGTTCAGTAGCGGACGTCTTCTGGCTGATGATGATGATTTACAATCTAGGAGTTTTGTGGGTCCAAAAATCTACCACACGAGAGTTCAAACACCTACAGTGTGCTGCCAGTTATCATTCCAGGCTAGAGTTGTGCTTTCCATCTTGGCAACACCGTTACTAAACACCTGGTTGGTTTATGGTCAAAAGCTAGCCTACCAAACAAAAAAAAAAAACTTTTCGCAAGTGGAACGCTTCGATTGGACATACATACACAACCAGAACATAAGCCGGCCTTATCATTAAAAGAGACTTTCTTGAACAAGTATTGTTACAATAAGAAAAACAAATAACCCGACTGCAAAATAAGAATAAGATAAGAGAAATTTAACAACATCTCGTCAAAATCGGGCAAGCCATTTAAGCTACAGGCGGTAATATAGGAACAAATACACACGTATCCTTACATACACCTTCGTGAGCAGTCGGGTAAAAAAGTGTTTCATTTCTCCAACATCATCATTACTTGCCCGTAATGCTGGGACTATCTTTTTTTTTGACGCCACTCGTCTACTTCACCACATCACATTAAAAATGAGGTAGGAACAAGGTACGTAAAGTTTACTAGATTCAGTAGTACTAGACTTTATATTTGAATACCTACTACGTTCGAGGTATTTGCAAACTAAATGAATTAGAATTTACACGTAGAAATACTAACAAAAGCGTATCAGTGAGGGAACAAATAGGGTTCCGCGATAAAATGGAACTGGCAATTGTCAAAGTAATCTTCGTGGAGCGAGAACGAGATTAAAGAACTTGTTTAACAAAAACTATTCGTTTAGCGATGTTAGTCCAGTGGTTGACGCATTCGGATTGCACGACCCAGGGCGTGGGTTTAAATTTTAACAATGAGGTTGAGCTACCGGTGAAGGTAAACATCGTGAGAAAATCATAGCATGGTGGTAGGGTACTTTCTAGTCCTCGGCCGCCTTCAAGTTGAAAATCTATCGCCAAGCATCAACGGTGCGTTTCAGCAGCTTTACTTGTGAGCCATTTCCCATCCTAAGTTACGTGAGTCATCTTCGTCCACAACGTCAATTAACATCAGATGAGTTGTGGTCAAACACCTAGCCTATCAACCATACAAAAATAGCGTGATTCTCTGTTATTTTCTGAGCGCAGAAGCTCAAGAAAGTGCATTAAAAAGATGAAATTGTATTTTATTTTGCATTCTTTGAAAAATTTACAGTGACTACATAAGTGAATATAGGATACAACAAAAAAAAAAAAGTTGGAAGAAAAAAGTTATAGTAAAGCGCTAGGAAGGCCACATAGCTAGACGTGGGGACGGCAGACGGTGGCGGAGGTGGAGAAGAGCCTGAAGTTACTGAATAGGGGCGTTCCGTCGGCATCCAGCGCGATGAGTCGATGACATCAGACCCATCGCTGGTCACACAATACAATATAACTTTATTAGAAACCGGCAATACAATTAAAACATCATCAAATATCAGGCAGTATAATGGGCGGCCTTATCGCCTAAATAGATTTCTTCCAGGCACACCTGGACGACATTCGCTCTAAACATAAAAGAGAGAGAGAATCTCCCCCAGCAATGGGTCGATACAAGCCGATGATGATGATAATGATTATAAAAGGTGGTATTCATTAATTATTCCTAATTAATCCTAATATTTTTTTAATACGATTTTTTTTGTAACCTTTTTATTTTGTGTTTTAGCTTAGAAATGGATTGTATGTTTTATTAAGTCTTTAAGGAACTCTAAAAAGCTACACATGTCAGCTTGGCATTACCAAAGTAAAGCTTTGGTGACTAGACAAGATAGGACTCGGATCTGTTCAAGGATACGAAAGGGATACGAACAGCGTGCGCCTTACAAACAGTATGACTTGTTACGCTTATTTTAAGTCGCTTTTTGTTTTAGTTACGGTATCTATCATTTTTTGTGTTTATAATAAATAGTTGTTTATCTATTATTACAAGCTTTTATTTAACTCGCAATGTTTGTATGTATGTATATAAGTTTGTATGTATGTTCGGGTCAAATCTTGCAACTGAATTTTAGACCAGTTCCCTTTGTTCAATTGAGTTGAAATTTTGCATGCCTGTCAAGTTTCAATGACAATACAATATGAACGCGACCTGATCTGCTGATAGAGACGGAAGTTGGAAAACGGAACTCCTCAGTAATTAACAGTAGATTGATGGAGTTTGGACTCATTTTGATCAGCTTACAGTACCAATAATGCATTTTATAAAAGCTCGTCTGGACGAATTCTATGAGGTTATCTATCTTATCTATGAGGTCTAAGAATAACACTGAAGTGCTCTAAATATATAATGTATTCTATAAAGAAAACAATAAGTCTTTCAGTCTTAGTCGGTAGTGCATCTGCCTTGTAAGCAGAAGGTCCCGGGATCGATTCCCGGCTGGGCAGATATTTGAATGAAGAAGAGTTGGTTCATATTAAACAAGGTCGTCAAGTAGCATAATTATTAGTATTTTCTTTTACAGATAACATCTGAATAATGAACTGTATTGTAAGAACTGCTCTTACTGTTGCTAAGTCTACGATACCTGCAGGCTAGCATTAAAATGTATGTACTACCAGCTCGCTTCGGTCGCTTTTTCTCAGAATCTGGCTTTAGACTGTAATCTGAAAGGAGTTCACAAGACATTTTAGACTTTTCTCTGTCTATAGTTTCATTTTACGTAGCTATATATATTTTATTACACTTAAAAATTTGCTCGTGATATTTTTCGATGGGAATTTTAAGATAGAACATAAATATTTACAAGTTACTGAGAGAAGCCCAATGGCTTCTCACGGTAAAAAATAGTATAAATAAAGAATTTAAAGTTTTTTGTTGTACCTCTGGGTCATGTTACTTTCAGATATGTTTCCAGAGCGGTCAGACGAATCGGACTGCGACTCCCTGATCTTTCGCCGTACCTAAACTTTTCCTGTCACCAAATTCTCGCGTATCGTAGCAATGTGGCGAAAGTAACCAAGGACTCGTTCGAGACAGGAGGACAAAGCCCTGACAATCGTACAAAGTACCGACCCAACATCTACCGGCAACGGGGAGTATTCAGTATTTGGTATAGGCCCCGGTTAACAAAGGCACACAATCATACACCGATATTGCCGGCGTGGTCGAAGCATCCCAGTATCTGTCCGAAGATCGGTTCGATTCTCTCCAAATAATCAAACAGATAATCCCCCCTTCATATCTTATCTTATCGACCCGATAAGGCCTCGGGCTTGAGGTGCCAGGGCAAGTCTGATGTCCCTTTCCCGGGTGGCGGCCCAAGCCGAGGTTCGTACCTCACCCGACCGTCACTCTCGCGTCGTGAAAATAGTTTTAGGGCTCAACGCCGTCTGCGGCCGCCGAAGTTCGGTAAAGCTGTAGAAGTAAGGCAGGGCAGGCAATGGTTTCTGATTCTAATTCTGAAAAACAGAGAAAAAATGCCACCCAAAAAAAAAAAACTACGTTCCTCCAAAAATACTATTAAAATATCATTGACGTGCTTCATATTTCGTTGTCTAGATTATTTGATATTCGAGTCATTATCTAGAACGAGTAAATAGTCCGACCAGTGTCGACTCGTAATTAAAAACTTTAGATTAATTTGAGTCGGACTTGTGATGTAAATTGAAATAACGCGGGCTATGAATTTATTCATTAAAATTTTATTCATTTATTTAGTAGGCACAAAGTATAGTAGTGAAGTTGGAAAGTTTTGTTATCAATGTTTTAATTTTTAGAGTTAAATTATCATTTTTGATTAGCATTGCGTTAAGTTAGTTCTGTATTAGATTATCTACGAAAATATAAAGATCTATCGAATGAACATACATAAGAAAAATAAATGGTATTGTGAGAGTTATAACTCTGACAGTACCATTTCTCATCATTTTTTAAACTCGAATTTTATCGACTATCTGCTATATCACTACATTTACTATATATTAAACAATATAGTCCTAAATAGGTAGAGCAGTCAGATAGACCACAAGACAAACGGACAGATGGCCTTGGCTTAGTAACAGGTTACCGTTGGCGCTTTTTGAGTACGGAACCCTAAAAATCCGATTAAATAAACAGCCGATGGGCAACATTACTGTACAATTGTTACAAAAACACCCGGACAGCATCAGTTAGTGCAAACTCATCAGCATTTCATTGCTACGCTTACAATTTCCATTTCGATGTCCTTCGGGACACAGCGCAGTTAGAGTCAACAAGTCCAGTTCACTATCCGGTAAACAGGACTTTTCTGTCTATAAACTGGCAGAATTCTTTGTTTTATGATAAATAATTATTTGGTGTTTACCGCCTTCTTGTCCATACAAAAAAATGTCATCTACAACATGGAAAACTATGCTTGTATGTTTTTATTTATTTCGCAATATCTTTCTTGTTATAGGCACTTAAAGTAACAAATTTTTATGCGTCGAAAATACGACGACGAAATTAGTTGTTATTAGAATACCATAAATATTTTTAGAAAAATCCAAAAATAGCGACATAGCTTACGGTTTATCCAAGCCATTGACATCCAAAACAAAATAATTTATTAAAGATTTAGGTGGTGATAACAGACTACTCCCGAAACTCTCATCAAAACCTTAGGAAAATTCACTAACTCACTTGCGTGCACGAGAAACAGAGCGACAGTTATACAATTTTAAATAGCGCATGCGCCAAAACCTCGTGGAAGGAGTATCCTCATAAGGTCTTATACTAGTGGCTAATTTCCCCTCGGCTTTGAGCATCTTACACTAGAAAGGCAGAGAGGACCAAATGCCCCTAAAATCAAAAGGGACGGCCACGCCCCTTCCATTTTTACTACTTGGTAAAGAATGTTTCTCTGTTCTATCCTTCACAGAGCTTTATTTTTTCTAAAATGAAAAAGGTTTAGATAAATGACATTCCTAGGGAATTCGCTTCAAAGACGGCTGAAAGGCGCAATGCCATTAGTACGAGTATCATCCAGTGAATTTGCAATAAACTTAAGTAATAAATAAAATATTTTTATAATTTGACTTATAATTATAGTCTTTTAGCTGCAGTAAATTGACTGGAAGAAGCCGAATTCGTGGGTGACCAAAGAAGTTTGCCCCTCTGTCTTGGAGTACTTCCGCGGACCCTGATAAATGCCAGCATTTTGTTAACTCGTCGTATCATCCAGGTGCCGATTTGTGATGTATAATATAGTTGTCCTACTGGTGTTTTAACCACGTTTCCTCCCCCGCTTGTCTCTTCGAAATAGGATTTGTAAGCGAAGTAAACTCATTAGAAGCGAGGCTTTGTCTACAATCCGAGCGAGAAATATCGGACTTGGAGATCCAACTAGCTATTCCCCTTTAATATCGGATTTTTTCACCAAATCTTTGATACAATTAATGTCGTTATTCCTTTGAGGATAAAGCTGAAATTAGGTTGATGTAAAATGTTTTTAATTTACATATTTGATACGTTGCTATTTGGGAAGCAAAACACAAAAACCGTAAGAGTTAATGCTTTTTGGGCGGTTTTTATACCAGAGCTGGGAATGTTAAAACATATTTAGCTGCTTGCATTTTTTCTGTAAATATTTCGTTTGTATAATCCATAGTAATGCTAGGAAAGATTATTTAAGTATTATTGAATCAACTTGTTATTTTGTGGAATGCGTGCGGTGTACGCTTGAGCTCTTTTGTTTTGTAACCTTAGGTACGATACAAATACAAAATGTCTTTATTTTCAACATTGACCTTAAAAATATCTGTGGGCTTCGGATCTCTGAACTAAGCTAAAGCTTGTATTTCAGAGATTCGTGCTCCCCCTGTTATGACCAAAAATACAGGTAAATATATTATATTGCGCACTAGCACCATGCTCGTTTTATAAGCGATAGCCTCCGTTGGTCCAGGTATATTATCATTGTCATTATCCTAGTGTTTAAATTTATCTGTATGAAGGCTGTTTAATATCGAGTACAATGATATTCTAAAATACGTCCGAACTATATTCAAAGGTCCAAATACCCCGTTAAAATGAGGTAGCGATATGTATCATTTTTAACCGACATCCAAAAAAAAGGACGAGGTTGTGTTGTGTGAATGTTGGTTTCTTCAGAACTTCGTCATTTATAAACCGATTTCTTTTTTTTTCATGAACAAACTATATCCCAACTAATTATAATTAGGTACTCTTTCTATAGAATGAGTACCTATCAGTGTGTAACGCAATTAATTTAAGTTCAATAATACGTATTTCTTTTATCGAAAATAAAAAAAAAACTTAAATATTTAGACATAAACAGGGCGCAGATCGTTACACAGAAATATAGTTTGTTTCTTCAATGTAATATGATATCCATATTCAAAGGCATAAATTTATATCCATGATTAAAAAATGTTACTTACAGCGAGATCCATTTCAATCTTCTATCGCCTCTAGTTTTAGACGCTGAAGTTTTTCTAGCTCATTAGCTTCTGACCCAGACGTCTCTGAGGGCCTAATATGCGAAAGTTACAAGTCCTACGAATTTCGGCGCTATCTATAATCTGATTTTTTACCTAGTATCGACGTTTTGAGACACCTGTTACCAATAATACTGATAACCAGTGTTGCTACATCGACGAGTCTATAATAGAAGCATTCTTAATATTGTATGTTGTGAAATTGTTATGAATGAAACTGTATGACAATAATAATAATTAATTTATTCATTCTTGGGAGTCAAGATAAAATCAAAAATTAAGTAGTCTGAAAAAACGCAATATGTGACTATTACTCCCCGGCGGGTGGACTCAGCAAAAGGATTTAAAAAATTTGAAGGTTTATTTTCTGGCGAACAAATATTTCTAAAACCTGCAAATGTTGTGGGATATCAGTGAGAAGGGAGTAAATGTCGAGATGACGGGAGGAGATTAAGGGCAGGATGATGATGATGATAACTGCAAATGTTGTGCATGGGCACGCGTGGCATTTAACATCAGGTAAGTGAGTGGCTCGACTCGCCACTCACTTGCACTTTGCAACCCCTGGATCATTTTACCCATATTCGAACTTAAAACTTTCAACAAATATACACACAAATATAACTACAAACGTCTTGTTCGTGTAAACTCTGGAACCTTCGCTTTGCTAGATAAACATTACAAATACAAGTTTAGCAACTTGTATTTTTTAGCACAGTGGCCCTCTCACGTCCCCTTGACCTTACGTCAGACAGTACATTCGGCTTATTACAGACATCACGCTCTCTATAAATGGCTCACATGCTCATCTTGATTTCAGCAATCCCATATATTTGCGCTTTTTGTTCGATCCGAGCCACTCTGAGTTGATGCCATCGACTATTATCATTAGTAACTTTACACTATCAAGGTTATCTCGCAATTTTTTGGATGTACTGGTAGCAAAACTTGCAGGATAGTTTTTTGAGATTGTTTTTACGTACAGTAGTTTTTCCGCATCTATCTCACTCGTACATTTGCAAGTTTTTGTAGATAGGAATTTACGAAAACTGCATTTTCATGTTATGTAATATTCCAAGTAAAAAAAACTCAATTTAAAAAAGTGTCTGTCATAGTCTAAGTACACGATATTTACGTACACGAAATGAATAAAAATCCACCGTTTTTTACACATTAATACTCGAAATAACACGAGTTTTGGAGCATAATATAATGACGCGACATAATTTTCTTCACGTTCCCGCCAAAACACCCCGGAGAGACTGTTCATTCTGACTAGCTCCAGACTACCTGTTTTGCTTTCAACAGATAAGTTTAGTGCATAATAGATCCTGCGGCCTCATATCGTTTGTAACTCCACGATAGTGACGTCACAGCCGCCGCCGGCTGACGTTATGAGGTGATCCATCTTCATGCACCGACGGAACTCACTTCTGGATGATGTCACACCGATGCGTGATTATAGTTTTACATGTTTGTGTAACTGAAAAGCTTAAGAGGATAGTCTTTTCGCGAGGTTTTGGCGCATTCGATATTTGAAATTGTTTAACTGTCGCTCTGTTGCTCGTGCGTGCAATAGAGCGAGTTAGTGAATTTTCCTAACTTTTTGATGAAATTAGCGTTTCGGGGGAAGTCTGTTATCACTCTCTAAATCTTAACAAAATCTTTTGTTTTTGGTGTCAATGGCTTAGATAAATCATAACATATGTCGGTATACATTTTTCATCAAAAAAAAAATTGTATTCTAATAACAACTACTCCTCTTACGCCAAAAAAAAAGTCTACTTTAAGTGCCTATAATGAGAAGTAATTGCGAAATTTAAAAAAGTAGAATACACAAGCATAGTTTTCCACGGTGTAGATATCATATAAAAAATCATCGAAGTCGGATAACATTTAGGGGTGGTTACGCTTCAGACTACGCTTTTTGTATGGACATGACGCAGGTATACTCTATTCTTAAATCTACATTAAGCCATCGAAAAAAAAAAAAAAACAATTCGCGAAAGAAAGGACATTTTTTAATATTTTGTATGGGCCTAAGAGTTAGGCGCACCACACACCAATGATACATTTGTGTTATGTCGCACTCCGCTTGGACCGTAATGTAGTGTGCTTTCTGTTACCGCACTCTCATTGAAATGTAGGTATGCGATAAATGTCTCTACGATAAATGTCTCTACGATAAATGTCTCTACGATAAATGTCTCTACGATAAATGTGCGATGCACAACAAGTATTGGTGTGTGGTGTGTGTTCCATGGCATCTCCAACAAGCAATCCAAATGGATAGCTACAGGTCCCAAACATTTTTCTTACAATAGAAAATTATATATTTGAAATTAAGATAAGTTTTGATAAAATGAAGTTATTCGATTAATTTTCCAAACTGGGTTTGATTGGACTCGGTGTAACACGCGCTCGATCCGACGCGCCCGACGGCTTTATGCATTTAAAATCAGTTCAATTCGCGAGCGATTCCTGATTAATGCCGCCGTGGCTGCGGTTGGCCTGTTCGTCCAAACTGGCCATGAATATCCCATGCCGGCTTTAGATTGAGGCTCCGGCGCAGATTAATAATAGTCACTACGTGATCGGTGCAAATGAAGAGCTGAACGTGTTATGTACTATTAGGAACATAAGTATATAGGTCTATGTGCGTGCCGTTATTGTGTTAAATAATAAAAAATAAAAAAAAACGCAATATATATGGATGAGTTTATCCCGGTGCATATTAAAAATAAATAGGTAATAGGTGTTTGTATTTTTAACTGTAGTTTTTATTTATCTTTTCAGTTTAGTTTTTGTGGCAAATAAATCATTGTCTATTAGTAATAGTATTATTCGATGGTGCATTCCTCCGCAGAACATATCGGCAAGGAGTGAGTATGCTTACGCAACTTCAGAGACCTTGGTTTTTTCTGCTACAAAAAAAAACACTATTACCTAACTACCGTTTTGGACGACAGGCAGGTCAAATTTGTTTCCGGTTTCAATCGTTTGCCAAAAGACAAAGGTTGTTATTCTATGACCGAGGCTTTCAATAACAGACGGAGGCTTTTGTTGCCTCAGCGATTTACCCCGAAATTGTAAAGAGACATACTTATTCAGAAATAGCAAAAGAGTGGTTTTATTTCGTAAACTGCTAAATTTTATCATGTATTTTTAATGTTTCCCACAAAATAAACTAGAAACAACAAGTGAAAGGGATTCTCGGCAATAGCTCTAGGTAAACCAAAACAGATGCCTCCTCTCAACAACAAAATAAAAAAAAGAATTTGCTCGCACGCTAGCTGGCTGATGTTCCATACCAGATATTTTTGAAAACAAAACGGGTTTCACATTGATGTATTATTTTTTAATTGCTGTGTGATAGCACATTACTGTCGCGGCATAGATAACCAACCACTGAAACCGGAAACAAGTTTGATCTGCCTGTCGTCCAAAACGGTAGTTAAGTTATAGTGGTGTAACTTGTTTTTTTGTAGCGGAAAAACTAGTGTTAGAGATTAAGGCCACCCACGAATTCTGATATACCATAGATTCTGTATTCACGACGCTCGAAGCGCACAACGCATGAGTCTAAATACACTTATAAGAAATTATTCTGAATGGTTGATTGTTAGGCGCGAGTAGGCGTAACCTTGAGATAGCCAATGAGAACGCTTGGTTGCACTCCCCGCGACCCGCGCCTTCCTCGAATTTTGGTGACTTTTTGTAGGAACAACGAATCTCGTAATGCGGTATGTAGAGTGATTTGTGTGTCGCGATCTGTAATGACTGTGTTGCTGCCAGCGATGATGATGGCCAAAAGCGCAGCTTAGTGCAGATCTTTGAATATCCAATAAGTATTTGAGACCCAAAACGTATGTAATTTTTAGTAGAATTATTTCATTATGTAATGCACCAGTGGCGCACAGAGAGCCAAGTTATGTTTGTCGTAGTGTAGATATGCCAGTATAATACTCTCATCTCTGGTTCAGCCACGGATCCAATGAATGTCAGATGATTTATCAACAAGCACACAAACGCATGTAGTAAGTAAGTAAACACCCAGTGGCACAGACTATACCGGGACAGACAGACAACTCCCACCAATGGCAAATAGCCTTGACTCTTAAGGTGTAGAGTTTGGTCGAGTTGACAGAACTAAACTTATTAACATATTGCTGTCCATTTTTTACCACGCAAGTTAGATAAAGAGAACACCACTTTATTTAGATCTGTCAACTAAAACCTCAAAATTCGTCTACATTTTAGCGCCATAGTTTTTTTAGAAAGAGTATGTGAATTTCCAAAACCTGTGTGTTTTATCATACTCATTTATTGCGTAAGTACTATTTACATGTCAACTTAAAACTTAGGTTACATTAAAAAAAAAAAAAAAAAAAAATTAATGAATGTTACATAATATTAAATGTCTATATAATTTACTTTATTATCTATCATAATATCAGAAATATTGTAAGTCTATCCTCTGTCATATTCTACTCATCAGCGCGTATGGTGGCTATCACGTGTCTCACAAATCACAGATATTAGGCGTCAGTGCGACGCGTGATCTACCGTCCACAGTCCGCTGTCCTGTGTTTTGATTGGCGGGCTTTTGTGTTGGATGGCTGGAGTTAGTTTACTGTTGACACTGCCTCTGCAGTTATGGAACTGTGCGATGCTCATGCTCATCTAAATATGGCAAAGCGCGACAAGTGATTTGACATATTTTCAGGCGTGATTGATTACCGCAAGCCATATTAGTAGTGAACTGACTCTTTTGCAGTGTCCTCCTAAAGGAAGTACCGCCGCTTTGCCAGTTATTCAATCGCACTGCATTAGTGTGCAGACATATTCCAGGATATTCTCTATATCTATATTATCTATCAACTGTCATAGATAGCTATAAGAAATCCGTCATTCAACGTCAACAAAATGTACGGGACACTTGTTTTTTTTTTGTTGCGATTTCGGTTGGGTCTCGTGGTGAAAGTTTTTCATAAAGATGAGTTCAAAGATATGCTTTTTTTTATGCATCTTGGTGGCGAGCCGAGCAAGTCGCTCACCTGATATTAAACTTCACGGCTGCTCAGCACAGAATTTAGAACTTCAACAGTTCAAAACCATGTGCGGCAATGCACTGCGCTCGTCACCATGAGATATTAGATGTTAAATCTCTTTATGCCCAGTAATTACGCCGGAAGCATTACTCTTCCATTCGTAATACAGCAATGTTTGCACACTACTGCTTGCTGCTTGATAATGTCCGTCGTTTAACCAAACACCCAGTATAGATTTAGATAATGCCGTCAACAGCTAATCCCGAAGCTATACTGAACGACCAACTCATCTATGCAGTTGGTAAAATCAAGGAATTAAATTTTCCACGGCTTGCTATCAGTTGTGTTCGGATGTACGTAGGTGCCTCCACCTCCCAACTCCAGAGACGAGTTGGTCGCACAGTTCGCAAGTTCTACCACAGTACTTGTTACTGTATACCCTTCACAGTTTATCTTTACAATAGAATCCATCCAGTAATCCCTACATAGACGACTAGACGTGTCGACCCATTAAACGATATACAATACATATACATCCCGAGTAATAGTTTCAAAGAGTAGAAAAGAGACAGAGGCAAGGCATAAAAAATGTTTGATTATCAAGAAAGGGGTTCGAACATTTTTGTATGGAAGCTGGCATATCCACCCGCCGCTATTATTTTTTTTGTTTTCGAAGTTTCCGCGCATGATAAAAGTAGTATATATGGGTATAGTATAGTATAGCACTTAAACGATCAAAATATGTTCTGTAACATCGCGTCCTAAAGTGTCACGTTCCGAGATATTTGTAGGTAAAGACTTCACTATTTTGTTGTAGCGTTTTTTATTTTTATTTACTTCTTTTATCACGCGCGGAAACTAAGAAAACGGGTTTGATATGCCACAAACGTTCTATCCCTCCTATTCTAAATTTGGAGAAAAAGCGAAGTGCCACATCGCAGGGTCGATGAAATTTGCGAAAAAGTTATTTGCTTTGTGAAATCAGTTTAATTTCAGGCCAAAGCCCATATTATGTATTATACATATTTTATGCACTAAAGATAATTACTATCATACACTATACATAATTATCATCATAATCAGCCAAGACGTCCAGTGCCGAACAAAGGCATCCCCCTAAGGCAGTTCTCAAACTGCATTGCGCCCAGGGAATCTCATACAAATGCGCCGCCGCCACACCGCGCGGAGTCATGTTTTTTGTGGGTTTGCGCTTTTTATACAAACGGAGACATTTTAGAACAACTTTATAAACACGCTCGCGCGCACTTTAGCACCGCTATTTTACCCGGACCACGCAAATTAGGGATTTACTTTTTTAAAGATTGATAGATTTAAGCCAAACCCAGCCAATTAAATTCCTTACTAGCTTTCATCATTCAAGTGGAAGTAAACAGAGTGGAAACATTACTGTACATTTTCCACATTGAAGGGCCAATGTTTTCGATGAAATTACTGAGCATAAAGAGATTTAACATCTAATTCTCAGAGTGACGCACGCAATACATTGCCGTACATGAAAAAAAGTCCTCCTCCTGTACTGGAGTAGTTATATCGTGACGCTTAAAAAATAATTAGGTAAATATCGATGTTTATACTCTTTGAAGTTACTTATCTGTACATTTATGATCTGTGTGTTAAGACAGTGCTTGAAAGTCCTGGGTTTACCTACGTACTTATACGATTTACTCGTAGTCCGGGTTAGATATGAATGCCTCCTACTTCAAAGGCTATGTCCATACGAAATAGGTACCTAATCTATACCAATATTATAAAGAGGAAAAATTAACATAACACATAGCACATCTAAAACTGATATATATCTCTGTCTAAAATATCTCTCTCCTGAAATGTTTAGTATAGTGGACTTTACGGGTTTTGATTCTATACCCCTCTTACAATATTGTGGTTGTACGTTTTTATTATTTATTGAAGATCCTTAGAAATACTTCAATAGACAAACACAAGATCCTATATTCGTAGCAATCATGTTTCTATCACATTACCGGGCCTTCCATCGATCACTCGCACCACATCGGTCTCTTGACCGACCTAAGTAATTCAATTTGAACTATCATGATAACACATTTATTACTAGACCCTATATACCTGAACTGTAGAGTATGAAATCATTTGGCTATGAATAGGTATTAAATATGGATAAAATACAAAAGAGAGAGACACGAGATGTTATCTTATTTGTAAGGGTGATGTTGTTAGAATGAAATTGATGTTATTGACCGAGCGCAGCGAAGGTCCAGGGTTCTATGGGGACGAGTTGGTATATATGTTATGTATGTTTGTACATGTGTATGTATAATATTAGTCCGAAGACAACTGTGTGTAAGTTAATTTTGTAAGAAAGTAGCTTATTCAATAATTTTTTTAATGAGCAAAATCGGTCACTGTTTTTTTCAGTTGTAGGTTCGTCGCGAACTACTAGTTTTATACTTGTTTAAATGTGAAAACCAATTACACTACAGTTAGTGTAATACACGTTCCACGATAACACTTGGTATTGTTATCGTGTTATCCCGCTCGCGCGCCTTGTTAGTCAATTGGCGCGATCAAGATGAAACATTTGCGAATGATAGCTATTGTAGGTAGTCAAGCTGCTGGTCCTAACCTATACTTATTAGCACATCAACAAAAAACACAATTCATAATTATACAATAGAATGTAACAATACAATAGTAATGCCGCTGGCATGCTAGGTACGCTGTCAACTGGTAGTTTGCTAGTGAGCATTATTCTTGACACCACAAAAATGCAACGGCAAATAAGGCGGTCGGGGGTCTCTGAAAGATCGTGTACACTTAAAATATATGCGTGTTATGAGATACTCGCTGCGCCCCGCTGTTTCACTCGCTGTTCAACAGAAACGATTTTTTATTTCCGGATAAAAAGTAGCCTTTGTGTTAATCCAAAGAATAACCTACCTCCATACCAAATTTAATTCAAATCCGAGCAGCCGTTACAGATTGATCGGGAACAAACACACTTACATACTTACCTACTTACATACTTACACACAAATTTTCGCATTTATAACATTAGTGTGATGAGTGTTTTGTATTTTAGACGGAGAAATCAAAACAGTACTTTGTTCCCGTACATAATACATATAACTACGGTTACCTAGCTCGCACGTCCAATAACTCTTGTGCCTGCCACCTTTAGAGCTCCACACCGCGGCTGTTCGTACAAAAGGTGGCGGAAGTATACCTACAGCATCAGTAGCGCCTGTAGGCATTCTCCGTTGCAGACATTTTGTCAAATCATAGCTAGCTCCGACGTGCGATTTCACCGCGAGCCTGACTCACTAAAATCACGGACCATTTACCATTGAAACCCGATGACGGGGCCGCTTTTACATCTAACAGTACAAGTGTGAAAGTGACAGAGCGATCATACTCGCCACTTCGCACCAGTTCCGAGACTGTAGGAATTTATCGGGCGTATTTGTCGCTTCACTGTGCCTTCTAAAATTAACTCTGGTGACGTGGTTTATTTTCAGTCTGTCTTTGGAAGTCGGTTAAAAAAAGGAGAAGGTTTTTTTTGTTTGCTACCTCAGAACTCCGTCATTTATAAAGCGATTTGGAATTATGTTTTTAAACTAAAATGAGATGCTTCCAGATTGGTCCCATTTTTATCATAATCCAGTTCTGATAATGGGATGCATGAGGAATTGAGGGAACTCCTTTAGGCATACAGATAGCGATTTTGCTTATGTCAAGCATTTGCATTCAGAGAGTATCATTTGGTGAAGTCGAACTGATGAAGAAGACCAAAGATCCTCCTCCTCAATGATACGTACTTCATTTCATGGCTAGCACCAACATAATCTCGATTATATTAGTTATGCGACTATGACGAAGCAATTTTAAATATATGGTTCTATTGAAGTCGGTTTTGTTATTTAAAATTACTATTCGTCATCTCGAAGTTAGTCTAAAGAGCCGTACTGCGAAGTCCTTATCGTGATGATTGTTAGGTTCAGCCTCTGACGCTGCGCCACCATGAGTCGTATCGCTGTAAAGTTCACGGTTGCGCAGCGTCGGCAGTTGAACCTTACAATTATCGCAATAAACACATCACGTAACGTTGTAAGGGTCATGTAGTTGTTATTTATTGTAGTATTGGTCACGGAGTGTTCGTTACGTAGTATCTGGTCGCTATCTGTTCGAACGGCCTAACACTATATAAATACAAGTCATAAATCAACAGCGCGTTGATCAAGTGAACTAGCTCTATAACCTGACTTGATACAACAAGTAGAAATGAATTGGCTTGTATTTTATCTGAAATTACAAAACTTTCGAACTAAAACGTGACAAAAGTTTGATTAATTTATCTGCAACATAACAACTATCATTTAATAAATTCTAATTAAAAGTAACAAAATAAGAATGAAATAGTTGTAGCACGTATTTATTGGTTTGGGATAAGAGTTATTATAGTTTCAAAAGAAAAATAGGCACAACTACTGAACTAAGCTATACAATCAAACTTCTGAACAAACTACTGACACCTAGGGACCTCTATAACTTTACAACGCCTAGACCAATATTCCCTACACTCAAATCAGCAAATTTTATAATAAAAAAATTAATCAAGAGTTATACAGTAATTAATAAAACTAAATGACCCACTCCTAACTGCACCCGGCGCAAAGGTGCCCATTACGCTGGCCGCATTGCCGCGTCAAATTAAAGAAATCTAAAATGTACTATGTACTTCCCAACTCTATTTTATGAAGATCTGTGGGCTTATCCCGTAACTCTGAAAGCGATAGCGAGAGCTACGCAAGTTGTCGTACCTTGCGTCGTTGCGCAAGGTACGACTAAGTGCGAGAGTCGCACTTTGTCGTACCAACTTAGTGCGACTAAGTTGGTACGAGCGAGATGGCATGCTCTCGCAATCAGAATCACTAACGTTTCAAAGTTAGAGGATAAGCCCGCTGATTATTAGTTCGCAAGACGAAGTATTATCTTCGTCGAATACACATTCTAAATACAAATATACTAACATATTTTATTGAGTATTATACTTTATTAACAAAAATTATATACATATTTACAATAATAAAAATAACCTATCTACTACTACTAACCTACTTAAAATTAAAACAAATTATAAACAAAAATAAATAAATACAAAAAACCTAATCTACGAGCCCCTTGGTGGAAGGGAGTGTGGCCAGAATGCTGGCAGCATTGCCACGCTGGATGGCAATGCTGAGTTTTTGCCCAAAGTAGGCCCCAGCATTCCGGTCACTCGTCACCTCCACCAAACGTTTGGCCAGGTCCCTATAAAGCTCGTGAGCGGCCGGATATTATATTAACCTAACATATTATATTCAATCATATATTTATACAAACATACCTACAAATACCAAGTTGTTTCCTTAGACTCTGTGTCTTCGCTTCGTTCGAGTGAAATTTTAAAATGTTTTTGGAACATTTTCTTTTAAATAAAATTTTAATTTATGGTAGTTAAAATTTTAAAACTACCTAAGTAATACTTTAACAAACAACAACATTCTATCAACAGCGACAAGCCTCGTGGCTCAGTGGGAGTGTTTCCTCCATCTGAGCTGTAGGTTGTGAGTTCGATTCCCACCCAGGACAGACATTTGTGTGATGAACATGGTTGCCTGGATGTTTCTATGTATTCTGTGTATGTATCTACAAAACAAAAAAATTATGTATTCTATCAGTTATCTGGTTCCCATAGTACAATCTTGGTTGGTTTGTGGCTATCTAGTGTGTGAAAGTAGTTCGCTGTGTATGAAAAACGTTCAACAATATTTTATTTACACACACACAAACAAAAACCAACACAACATCAACACACAATACAATGCAACAATTAATTTTTTGTTAAATAAATAAAAACTTATACGGATTAGCATGAGAATTAGTATACATTTTGAATCTTATAAATTATCAAACATTTTTCAATTTCACCCTATTATTTTGCTATAGGTAATATGATATTGAATTTGCGAGCGAGAGAGAATGAAAACAGGATTGTTGCTCTAAAAAAAACAGTACAAACGATTTTTATACGATAGAACTAAAGTTCTAACGATTTTTATACGATAGAACTAAAGTTCTAACGATTTCTATACGATAGAACTAAAGTTCTAAGTTTGTCCCTTTATAGTCAGGGATAATAAACTGTAACGAAAATGATTTAAGCTGCAAAGAAGTACCAGAGCGCGTTACGTAGTTACTACTCTACTTTATTACAATGCCTATTGAAAACTAACTTAAAATAATTATTTTTGCAATTAATTTAATTTTACCCCTGACACCTACGGTCACCGTTACGGTCTGAGTGTTTGTCTGCGGGTGTTTTCTCTTGTACACAGATCATAGATTATAAATAGCACAGAGAGATCGTTTTTCCAACAAAAACTTACCAAAGTTAGAGGAAAGTGTGGCTTGCGGGGACTACGGCCGAGTGTGCTCATTGGCTATCTCAAAGTTACGCCTACTTGCGTCTAGCAATCAACCATTGAGAATAATTGTTTATATGTGTTTTTAGATAGATCAGTGGTGAGCTTCGTGAGGAATCTAGGGGTAATCTGTGGCACAGGTAAAGCTGTGTTCTTGTTAGACCGTGACTCAGGCCCAGAATTAACGATAACGACGAGAAAGTCACTTTGGTAAATATCCTTTCGCTACGTCGCAATAACGGCTATTTTAAGACACACAGAGAAATGTAACTACCCGCTATAAATACATCAAGGACTTATGGTTATCTCTATTATTTATTTGTTATTTTCTAACCTATGCTGTCCCACTGCTGGGCAACGGTCCCCCCACTTCTTTCTTTCATTAAGTAATCTTGTGTTTACCTATATTAAAATAAAATAGTACCGATAAAATTTTAAATGTCATTATGAAGAAAACGTTTTAAAAACATTTTTTAATTTCATCTTTTGTGGTTTTTTATATTTAAAATTGTTGATTATGCGAGCGATTGGGCGTCATTTGCAATAACTGGAAGCATAAAACAGAAAATTGGGCTGACTGGCGTACTTTTAGAGATGCCTTTGCCCAGTAGATTAAAGATGAACTACTGTGGGCTTAAGAGTCCTTCCGCGAGGTTTTGGCGCATTCGATTTTTGAAATGGTATAGCTGTCGCTCTGTTTCTCGTGCGTGCAATAGAGAGAGTTAGTGAATTTTCCTAACTTTTTGATGTTATTATTTTTTTTTTTTTCAGTATTCAGTATTTTATTATAACCAAGTAACTAGTTTATAAGCCTATAATTTATATGCTACTCACTATGTTAACATGGACCCTGTATGTAAGGGTGTCGCAAATTTAGATTTAACAATTTTAACTTAAAATTTTAACTTTAACTTTTCCGGGCTAGTCTGTTATCACCCCCTAAATCTTAACAAAATCTTTTGTTTTTAGTGTCATTGGATAAACCATAAACTACACCGCTTTGTTTTGTCTTTTCAATTATTATTTTCTATAGTATAGTACTATATATAGTATAGTACTATATATAGTATAGTCACAACTACTTTTTATTCGTCGTATTTTCGTCGCAAAAAATTATCACTTAAGTGCCTATAACAACGAAGATACTGCGTAATAAAAAAAAATACAAGCATAGTTTTCCACGGTGTAGATAACGTATTCAAAAAATCATCTAAGTCGGATATCATTTAGGTGTGGGTATCAGATTACACTTTTTGCATGGAGAAGACGGCAAGATGGCGGTATACTCTATTATTTTGATCCACGTATAATCTTGCGCAGTAATACATTAGAATAATTTACATGGGACGCAAGTTGGGTGTTATTAATTCATTGTTTGGACCAGGACGTGCGAGAGTGAAGCACGCTTTAATATTAACACTTGGTTTATGGTTATGACGCTCGAGAAACTTTTAAACAATTTGAGCTATGCGTATTTAGGAACGTAAAAAAATCAATAAGCCTTTTGTTTTTTTTATGAAATTATAGAACCGGCTGTTGGAGTGGCAGTCGCGCATTGAGGGTTCCGGAATACCACATAATAATTATACAGGGCTATAAGGACAGGGCATGCTAAGCCGAAAAGGGCTCATATTACTCATCATTACGAACAACTTTTAGTACGGGACTAATCCTGAAATCGCAAAAAAAATATCAGCTTAATCTTAAATTGCGTCATAATTTAAATATTCTTGCACCGATTTTGATGAAACAAAGCCTATGTTAGGCGCTGGCATTCCCAGAACATATTTTATAAAACTGCATACCTTACTTAAGGTAAGGACCTTAGTTTCTGAGTTTATATTCAGACTGATAACAATTTTGACAACTAATATATTTTTGGGTTCTGTTGCTCCCAAATACTACTAAAAAAATATAGGTTCAAAAATATCTTTAATGTACAGTAATCCCCTCGTTACAATTTTATTATAAGTATATGTATAGATTTAGTAAGATTACCTACATAACCTTTCCAACATCGAACAGCGCGCGCTTCGATCTCTGCACAAGAAACGCTACCTACTTGAATGAGCAATGAAGGCAACGAAATGTCTACTGTTTATGAGCTGTTAATTAACGTAATTATCATACACTAAATTATCATAATATCACTTTTTTTTAAATCTGGCAAGTGCATTTATTAACTAAGCGAAATACATACAAACTACAACTATCTAAATTACTTAGCCTACTACATAAAAAGCCAAGCCCACTACCCGTTGGCAGCGTACTCAGCATTCTGGCAGATTTACCACGCCGAATGACAATATAATATCAATAGCTGGAAAAAATACATTGTAAGGCATAGCTAATAAAGTTGAATTTATCAACAAAGCAGAAGTTGGATATGGGATATTTTCCTTCGAAGAAAGCTACTTTCTCGTCCCAGTCACAATTCATTCCAACTTCACAACAACTCATACAAAATTTAAAGCAAAATTGTATTTGTCAAACATTGAATTCATAACTCAGTTTGGCATGAATTTGTGGCCTCCACTTCTCTTACAATACTAACTTTTCATTTTACATGAGCTTTGACGTGACGGTTATAAAGATTATTTTTGTTTAGTTAAAGATGTTGTTAAGTTAGTCAATGAGATGTTTCTACTTCTCTTACAATTTTAACCCTTCACTTTATTTCAGCTTTACTGCCTTATATTTAAATAATGTTTTTGTTCGGCTAACGATGTGGTTATGTTTGTCTTAATATGTCGTCACACGCAGGTCTAGAGTTAATTCTCTTACGTCGTTTAAAGTAATTAACGAGCAAAGAGGTATATTTTTTTGCCTGTTTGTTTAATAATAATAATAATAAAAGCCTTTATTCGCTGAGCAAGTTACATATTTAAACTTAAATACTACTTTTAAACTAATTTGATTAAATATTTTAAAAAAATAACAAAAAATTCTTAAGCAATCAGTTTGTTGGTAAGGTTGTCCTTCGACATAGGCTTCCCCTAGTATCTTCCACTTCTCTCTGTCCCGTACTAGACTTCTCCTTCTCTTTCTGCTTTTGGTAGGTCATCTTCCCATCTTTTAATTTGACGTCCTTTTTGCCTTTTCCCATTTCTGGGGTACCATTCCATTAAATTTTTTGTCCATTTGTCTCTTTTGGTTCTCATAATATGTCCAGTCCATTTGAGTTTTTTTATTTTTTGTAGAACATCACTAACTTTTGTTTTTTTTCTTATTTTGGAAGTTTTCCATCTGTCACTTAGCTTTATATTTAACATGCTCCTTTCCATATTACGTTGACAGACCATGAGTTTTTGGTCACTCTTGCTGGTAGCTGTTTGTGTAAGAAATGTGTCAAATACTACTAGTAGTTCTCCGACTGGTAAACTTCTCAAAGTTCTGCGAACAGTAGACCTCGCGAGTACAAACTTTTTTGCACAACCTCAATCCTACAATTTCATTGATTTTTTCAGCGATTTTTGATTGGTGGGTACTGCTTTCATCTGTCCTCATGTCGGTACTTGCGTTCAGGTCGCAGTTTTCAACCAAATCCAACAAATCTTGACATCAATCTTGTACAGGTTCTACAGTTTTATAGATTTTTTTAGTCGTCGGCGATTTTTGATTGGTGGGGTATTTCCCCCAAAAAAAAAGGGGGGGGGGGATTTGCTGCGGCGCCATTGACCGGCCGATTTTGATGATATTTGAAGGAACAGGTAATTCCTGAGTAAGTGTGCTCAAAGCTCAAATGCATTAAGTTCGTTATATAAAAATAATGCTTTGTAGTTTATAGCCTACGAAATCGGAAAGCGGGCATTTACAGGAAAAATAAAATAAAGCTTTAAAATAACTTAATATAAAAAAAGCCTCATTTAAAACTATAAAACATTTACCAGTATGGAACACTCAGTAGCAACATTTTAAGCCCACTTTTTAAAATTATCATACACGGAAAACACACTAGGACAAACTCGCTACACCTACTCAAAAAACATGAACACAGTTATTATAAAGCGCACACTGAACTGATCACATACTATGGCAGATCCTCCCGTACTACTCCCGTAGTAAATGCTTGAAGGTTTCCATTGATAAGCCATCACGTTGAAACAGCTTAAATAATAGTTTCTACGTACACCTTCGTCTTTGCCCATAGAGTAATCCGTGGCTTCGAGTTGGAAACTTTTGGTATTACTTTGCGTGTGCGGCGCACGTTAGTATCAATGGGTTCTACGATAACCGCAGATCTTCTATCTCATTAGTACGACGATTGGCAGACATCCTTAACGAAATCCACCATCATCCTCAATCCTCATCCTTAATTAATGTTTGGTGTGATATTCTTGACGCGTTTTACAAAAGTCCCTGCCGTCTTTGTTTCATGAGAACTACAATCTGGGCATTTTCAAGATGTGCTTCATCCATTGCGCATGGTTAAATATAGATTTAAGCGTGGTCAGTAAAAAAATGGTAGTGATTTGTTTTATAGAAAATTAGAATACGGCATCGGTATCCCCTGCCTGTAGCAAGAGCCTACTAAAAAGGGACCTCTGGGCTCGGGGGTACTTAGAGGTGGGGCTCTAAGCGAGCCCGGGGAGGACTACAGCGTCGACTGGCTGACGCTGTTGTAGGCTTAGACGTCTCGCCTGCTAGCTGTCCCGGTAGAAGCTGAAGCGTGGTGCTGAAAGCTCCGTTGCGTTCCCCTGGAGATCCCGGAGCCTTCGGTGAAGCACCAAGGCAGGCCAGTGGGTATAATCCCACATAACCTGGCTGCACAAAAAGGCCTTCGTAAAATGACGATGATTGGGCAAAACTAAAAATCTCATGAACAAATACACCGGGAACAGGACGCTATGATTAGAAAAATATAGATATATAAAATAAAAATATAAAGATAATTAATTCTCCCACGACTCTATCTCTCTCTATTCCAGACTATGACTCCCACATGGTTGTGGACCAGGCTTCCTTCATTTTCCACTTCCGCTTCCATCTATCCTAAATTTTCCCACGGAAACTTTACATTCACATGTTACACACAATGCTCTCATGATTCTTCGAAGCCAACATTGTAATTTAGGTAACGGCCGTAACAAACAAACAGCTTTAATCATTACGTCAGCCTAGTGTCTGAAATGCTTCAATTAATCAAGGTAAGCGATTGAATATCTCAATCAGTTCTGCTAATTACGGGTATGAATTAACATACATAAATACGTATATGGCAATATGGCGTTGATTGGCGGTGGGTAATTATTTCGATGCTAACATTAACCTCGGGAAGAATGTTTTGTCTAATAATTCAACCCTGTTTGATAAATTCATCATTAGCCACGTCCACTGCTTAACATAGGCCTCCCCCTAGAACACCAAATTGATAAATTATAGACAGGAAATCTTATTTTTTTTGGAGTCAGTTATTTTTTTATGGCTCTGAAACGTGGTCTCTTACTGTGGGCCTTATTAGTAAGCTCAAAGTAGCACAACGAGCTATGGAGAGGGCTATGCTCGGGGTTTCTCTGCGAGATCGAATCAGAAATGAGGAGATCCGTAGACGAACGAAAGTCACTGACATAGCCCAGAGGATTAGCAAGTTGAAGTGGCAGTGGGCAGGGCACATAGCACGCAGAACTGATGGCCGATGGGGCTGTAAGGTTCTCGAATGGAGACCACGTACCGGCAAGCGCAGCGTAGGACGTCTACCCACAAGGTGGACGGACGACCTGATAAAGACCGCAGGAACGCGCTGGATGCGAGCCGCTTCCATCCGCTCTTCGTGGAAATCTAAGGGGGAGGCCTATGTCCAGCAGTGGACGTCCTGTGGCTGAGATGATGATGATTTTTTTAAATTAAAATCTTATTGCGCTAAAAACTTTGCTTGATTTAGTTCTTCCTACATTTCAGTAGTCAGTCCAAGCAAAACGCCACAAGACCCGATAATATCTTCGTTTCTTTGAATATGAAACCGTATATTGTCATGCAGTGTTCCACTACATCCAACAAACAAATAAACCAACCAAATCTTGTTAGAATACCCTCACATAAGCAGTCAACTAGATAATACAAATAAAGGTATTCGCACAGCGTATCGACATAACACCAACTCATCGTCAGCCAGAAGACGTCCACTGCTGAACATAGGCTTCCCTCTTAGAGCGCCACACCGACCGACAACGTGCCACTTGCATCCACCGGTTGCTCGAGACTTTTACAATGTCGTCGGTCCATCTAGTGAGAGACCTGCCTTCGTGGTCACTCAAGAATGTTTCTCCCCCTTCGGTTATCGGACATCGACTTGACTCAACACTAATGTTAGCTTTTTATTGGAACTAGATTTATGTTTGAGCACCACCTCGCCTGATGCTTTAAAGGTTTTTTTTAAAAATAATATTGATGTTCCTGGCAGCTTTATTAAATTATATTATTTAAGCTTTATTAAACATTGTTTTAGGCTACAATTCCCTTTATAAGAGACGAGATTTGCACTAAATCCGCTATCTTATTTGCTGTTAAAAAAAAACAATGATCACAAGAGTGCCAAAGAACATTAGTTCATATAAAAAAGAGATACAATTCGGCAATCAAAACAAAATGTATCAAATTCATGTTTAGCCCACACTCGTCTGATCTCCATAATAAATTCGAGCGGTGTTGAGTCGGTGTAGTGTGCGATGCCTATACAGCTCTGGGGGCTATAAATTCGGAAAATTACAATATTATCCGCCCAAGTTGTCCACATAATCGAATTATGGGAGAACTTGGTCGTAATGTAGCGTTATTGTAATAACTGACTCGAAGGGCCACCAAGAACACATTTGTTTTGTCAGGGAATCTCTGGGGGCTATTTTGAATGTTGCTTGGTCGAAGATGTTAGAAACAGTTTTAAGGGGCTGAGTATCATCTTAGGACTATGACGTGGTCTCTTAGCTGTTGAATTGATAATAATGATTACTTAGTAGGATTGCTAGAAGTGTGATGCGTGGCGTGAATCACGAACATTTATAATTTCGTCTTTTTATCCGAATGCCGAATGACTGCAGGCCTCCCACTAGATGGACCGACGACATTGTGAAAGTCGCGGACAACCGGTGGATGCAAGTGGCACGTTGTCGATCGGTATGGTGCGCTAAGGGCTCCCCCTTAGCGCCTATGTTCAGCAAATGGACGTCTTATGGCTGATGATGATGATGATGATCCGAATGCCCATGAAGGAGGGTAAAATGTTAGGCGTGTATGTAAGTTTAATAAATAAACTAAAATCAAAAATCAAAACTTATTTATTTTCGAAAACAAAGTCCATTGCAAATTAAGAATTTAACATATTTTTAATTAAGTAACTTATTATTTATGTAATTATGGTATATAGTAATATGAAAGGAACGGCTCATTACATCATCAACTTTTCATCTCATTCATCACTTTATAAATAGTACACTGGATGTTTTGTTCAAAAATGACTTGTGACGTTTTAACTAGGGGTATGGATTCAGACTGCTGTTAAGAGGAAGCTTAGAAAAAGATCACCGGTCTCAAATTATGAACGAATGCTGGAGTTAGTAATTATCAGATAAAACATTGTTTTCAGCAATATGGCTAATCTGAGCTATTCTTTCGGTGAATTGGAAATGAAATAAAAGTTAGATTGGAAATGGTTTATGCTTCGGCTCTTGAGTCTAAAATTTATTATAAGTCACACTAAAATTATAAATGTGAAAATTTGTGTGAGAGTGTGTACTTGTATGTTTGTAACTTCTTCACGCTGAAATGGCTGAACGCATTTGGAATGGAAACAGGTTATATTCTGGAATTTTACAATTTTTTTTCTGGAAATATATACGGTTGCTGTAAGATTGCAGGTGAAACCGCAAGGAACAGCTAGATAGTCTATCATTAGGCTAGAATCATTATCAGTGTGCACTATTTTGGCGCGCAGGTGCAAATAAATACATTTTTATTATGTCTTAAAAACTTCGTCGTCTAATGTTAGTATCTATTTCTTTTAAATACACCATAAAAACTCTGAACTGTTCATAAAATAACTTAACCGGAACATCCACGTGAGTGTATTAAAATACGCTTTATTATTGAAGCGATTCAAGCGAAATTTTCATCAAAAAACTTTGAGCGTAAAAAGTTTTCGACAACTTATCTTCCACACTTTCGATTTAACTGTTGAAAACCATACATTGCGGGTTTGAAGACATAACTTTAGAAAAAAGTGCTAATAACCGCGCAATCGAAACCGTATGCAAACATAATTACGTTCGTCGGCATAACTTAAAATCAATACATTGCTGCATTTATTCGTTCAGTTTGCAATTTGTTTCCTATGAGCAAGCAATGTATGTTTGACGATAATACAGAATGATCTTGGTAAGTTGGTGTTCGCGATAAGCATTACGCTTGTTAAATAATTCATGTAAGCGCGTATCTCGCTTAGCGCATCATTTTCCTCCAAACCTTCGTGGAAGAAGACGAATTTCACGCAAAGCACGTAGGTTTAGGCCCGTATCAATAGTGCCTTATCACGCAATTTAATTATTAGCTCGACTAGGTGTTCCTAACCGATCACCGATGTTAAGCAAAGATACGATCAGTCCTCGCATGGGTGACCGCGAGTGGCATTCACAACTGAACGGATGACACCTTAAATTGTCCTAGTTGCTTGTCCTTTTATAAAACATGTCAGAGGCCTTCAGGCCTTAAAACTGTGTCACGAGGGCTAGGGAACCCCTCTTAAATCAAAACATGCCACTGAAGTTCTGTGTCCATCGCCATTTCTTGGCACCCAACAACTTATAAAGCATAGCTAGGTAAGGACTCCGTTGTCACACAGTCTATCCCAGAAAGTACAATGCTCAGATATTGTCATTTAAGAAAACCTCTTCAAAATTAAGTTGTTTGTTTTGTTCGTCTTCAAATGTAGCTATCTGAAACACCTTCTCGACTGAGCAAAGTACGATCTTGAGTACAAACTCAACACCAGGTCTATGAATGCGTCCATGAGCTGGATGCGTGGTAATGTATGAGAGGCGGTAACGCGACGGCAGACATGTTTTATTTAAATCTCGTCGAACCTCGATAGCTCGGCTCCGTGCCCGCCGTGTCGCGTCTACTACACCCTTGACAAAACTCGCTGGTTTTTGACATCTTTACTTGTATGCGAAAATTTGATATACTCGAATGATGTTACAGGGCTAAGGGTGGTGACGGTGAAACATAAGGTCGTGAGGTGCCCCGGTGGCTCAGTTGGTAGTGAACCTACGTTCTGTGCTTGGGGGCGTGGGTTCGATTCCCATCTAAGACAAACATTTATGTGATGAATATTTGTGTTTGTTCTATGTCTGGGTGTTAATATCTATATAAGTATGTATTTAAAAAATATCTATGTACGTATATCAGTTTCTGGCAGCCACATTACAAGCTTTGCTTAGTTTGGGGTCAGATGACCGTGTGTGCAATAATGTCCCAGATATTTATTATTATTATTTATTATTATGAGTAAAGCGAACTGAGAACTCACGACCTTGACAACCCCTTGACCGATGTTGATCATATTCGATATTCTTGTTAAGAAATGATTACCGAAAGTTTATGTCAAATATTATCAAAATAAACCGGTAAATATCGCCGCAGCAAACTGCCCCACTTTTGGGGGGAAATAAAATAAAATCGCCGACGACTAAAAAATTCTATGAAATTGTAGAACTGCGATTGTGCTAAAAGTTTGTGTTCGCGACGTCTACTGTACGCAGAACTAATAGTATAAGTAGACAAGTTATCTGCAACAGTTACGCCTAGAGGTAAAGCCTCCATTAGATCCCTCACTGCGTCTGCAGCTTTTAGGGCACAGAGAGTTGGTCAGAAAATCATCCATGGTTGATATTGCGACACAGCCACGTCGTTGCAGGACTCGTCACACATAAAATGAACCAAACCTAGAAGATCTTGAAGTTACAGCTCAACTCATCTTGGTCCTTACTGATGTTAGCATTTTGCCTGTCCAGTAAATTCAGTGATTGCATAATTGTTCCGTACTATGATAGATTCCAATTAGCTGTAATGGATAGGCGGAATTCCGAGATCGCTCGCAGGTGGAACCTGGCAACACAGGTATTAATAATGGACGTAATAATGTACAGTCATGTGGATAAGTAGGCACTTACGGCAGGAAAAGTTACATACTTAATATAAGGTTTTGAACTACCTGTATTGTGAAGTAGAAGTCAATGTTAATGTAATTTCTAAAATAGTATTTTCTTGAAACGATGGGTATAAAATTAATAACGTCCATTCATTTACTCCCATAATACAAGCAAGGTTGAATGTTACAATTCTTGCACGTGGGATTTGTTAACTCTTGTTAATTTTAATCGGGAAAACAGTGCTAAACATAACGAACAGTAAGACCATTGAAGTTCTAAGGATAATCCAAATGCTCAAGTCCAGTACTGACGCAACTATAATGACTGGTATGTTATAATTTACTATTATTATAATGGTAGCTAGTTTGTATAATATATGGATACATTATGTAAGTATAATCTTTTAAAACTACAAAACTTGTAAAAGTAAGTTTAGCAGTATTGTTTTGTCTACACGGTTGTGTAGACAAAACAAAACTTTTTGCAGAAGTTTCGTTTCAAAAATTTTGTTGCTAGCAAATTCCAGTTTTATATAGCTAGAGTAATAAAGTCCAGTTTTTTATAAACTCTCACAATGAAAGAAAAAATAGAGAACTACAGAAATTTTTGAGATATTTTTTTATGTTAAACAGATATTTGTGAAACAACAACAAGTGCAAAGTTTATGTACCTTTTGGTAAATTTTTCGTGCTTTTGGTATTGATGATTTTACGTGACCTGTTGATACGAGCGAGAACTATAGTCATACCTACGTATATAGGTGCGTGTCAGAAGGGCTGACCAGCCGTCATTCATTAATTCGACTCACTCCTTCAGCGCCCTACGATTCTTCTAGGCAAGCGTGCTCCATCGTAGGCTGCATCCTCGTTTAACATCAGACGTGATGGCAGTCAAACGCAAGCCTACAAATAATAATAAAAAAAAATAAAAAAAAAAACTGGTAAAAGGGTAGAGGTCTACGTATTTATGTCGCAATAAAAAAAATTGACCGAGCGAACTGAAGCGAGCTTATGGGAGCAAATCCGCAGGTGTTGATATATTTGTCCAACAGTAACTTGATCCTGCCTTCATCAAATTTTCTAAGCGTGTACTTTGTTTCAATACAAATTATCAAATATGACCAAAATTGGTCAAGGTTTTATGTGGTGTTTTACATGGCGAAATATAGGGAACTCAACAATAATAAAAATCGTGGTAAATATCCCGTAAGTACTAATTGAAGGTTTTATGATACCACAAACACACATACACCCTCTCACATATTACGTAAAGATGTGCTATATTAAGAAAGAGTAGGGACTATTAACACAGGCATTTGAATGCTTAAAAAGTGTCCCTGATCGCTTAGATCTGTTTTGTATTGTGTCTTTACTGAACAAAAGTTATTATTATTATGTTGTTGTAGGGGCCGCGAGTCACACTGTGACGTGAACTACTAGTTCATTTAGAAACTGAGTAAATAATATTTTATCTCCTCTCCATACCATGCTACTGGTCTATACTACCAGGAAGTAGATTTTTACTAAATCTTCGCCAAAACACTTTTCCGGTTCGCTTCAACAGAAGGAGCCGTGATCGCATCAGAAACCAATTAATTTAATGGCCTGTGACGTTCCGAGTCGTTTAACCACGATATTTTTGTCTCGTTATTACAATAAGGATAATTATTACAATTATGAGCGGGCTTTTATTGTTGACCGAACGAAGCGAAGATCTCACAGTCTAACGGCTCATTCAAACATACATCGGTCATTGACGACTCATTCGACCTGAAACCTTTAATGGCGTTCTGTACCTACCTATAGCACAATAACTAGAATAATTTATTTTTAAAATAGTTATACCTATTCTTGTTTTTTTTAATGCAATTGCCCCTTTACAGCATAGCATTATTTTTTGCACGTGACGAGACATACTGTGAGCGGTGTTGAGTATTATGATAAGGACAATAAGTACCTACCACAGAAAAAATAAATACGAACCGTTTTAAATCACGATCCTGAAATAATCCCGATTCTTCGATGTGTGAAC
Organism: Apocheima hispidaria; assembly: GCA_947579745.1. Lineage (NCBI taxonomy): Eukaryota > Metazoa > Arthropoda > Insecta > Lepidoptera > Geometridae > Apocheima > Apocheima hispidaria. Next base: position 14,844,652 of record OX388156.1, read on the forward strand.
AGGAAATTAGCTATTCTCAAAAGCTGAGATTCAATCTCGTCTCGAAAAAAAAATCGAACTTCGAGATTTATCGACGCTATATTTCGAGATATTCACGATGGCTATCGTGCGAGATACATCTAGTGGAGGCAATCGATATGAGAAACTGTCGAGATTGGAATCTCGATATCGACATCACTTTCTCATATCTTCGAATAGGGGGCCAGGCCTTATGGGAAGAAATCAGCGTTTGTATGTGTGTATATTAAATTTGTCCGACGATAACTTGAGTACCGTTCATCCGATCTTCATGAAACATTGTAGACAAGTAGTGCATTTCAATACAATTTTTAATTTCGAATATAAGCTCTTTCAAGAATTTGTAAACATAAAGGGTTCACGAGGTCTTATTTTGGTGAGAACTACTAATTTATTTATGAGCTTAATAGTTCATAAAATAGCTCTAGCATTTTGGCGAAGTTCTTTCATGTTAGGGCCAATGATCTAGCTTTCAACGATTCCCATTGATTTTCAAACCACGAGATATATCGGGCACATTGTCACGAGCTGTCAAAGTTACAACACAGCAAAGGCACTGCCAACTAAACTAATAGCAAAACAGAGTTTCCTAACCGCTGCACCAGGGCTGCAATATTTTGGATGTGCTTAAATAGAACTAAACAAGTTAATAGAAGAGACATTCTAGAAGAACGTCTATTGAAGTGAAAACGGACCTTGCTATTCCACTTACGATTATCCTAATACGGCTTTTAAATTAACTTTTTTGGATGGGTTACGTAAATAGAACTTTACTGTCAAAATTTCAAATGCCTATATTATCGGGCTTACAGTCACTCGCCGCACGCGCATTGTATGTTGACAGGTCCGTCACATTCCGCAGATGTGCTATAAGATGTACTTGCCACAGCTCGGGTGCAACTTCTACATCTAAAGAGTAAGAGATCAGTGACTCTGTCTACTTTCACGCGTTGAGTATCTGTAGATTTTTATGCCATTTAAATCACATTTTTTATTATAATTATGCTGTTGTAGCAAAACTCTACAAAACCAAAAGGTTGGACCATGAAAGCGTCTGGTTATGCTGCACAAAGAAACAGTTGTCATGAACCTACGAAACAAGCAAAAGCTGTACAAGCCACGGACTAGGTTAGTTAAAGTTGAGAAACAGGGCCGTCACGCCAAAATATTAATGTACAATAAATTACCTGATTCTATAACCGAACTAAATCAAATCAGATTTAAAAAAGCTCATAAGCATTTTTTTGAAAGCAATCCGTTCTACAATGTCAGTGAATACATGTCAATGGACTTCTCAGAATCCTCATTTTTGTACGGACAACAAACGGAGTAAAGCATAATAAGTACCCACCTGTCATGATATATTATTAAATTATTCAACTAATTAATAACTTAGTTTGCCTAGTTAAATTTAATTCTAAACTTAAGTATTGTATATAATAATGACTTGCCTATAATATTTAATGTTATTTATGGCCAATAAATATTTCTGATTTCTGAAGACAATTTCGTCTGATTTCCTATGGGAAACGTTAGTTTTCGAGATTCAGTTCAAGAATGAGCGTTTTCTCAGCAGTCTACGGTGCTCATACTTGTGGCAACACTTGGATTACACGTGGTACATACGTGGTACGTGTTACATCACTAGTGATTTTCATGGCTGCAGTGTTTTGTCGCATAAATTCTACAGCTACTTACATACGTCACGTAAGTAAATAACTCCATGTCGTAAGTACATGGAAATGCACTGGAGTTTTATACAAATACTCATATATTTAAGTAAAAGCAAGAAATGGTTTTTTAAATTTTAATGTTTGAAAAAGGCAATTTTATTTATTTAGACACTCTATATTGTTACTTTTTACATTAAATGAAACTTTGTATAAAACTTGTACTTTGTGTTTTTATTTCATAAAAATAGTTGAAACAGTTCAATAAATTTGGATAATTAATAATTTAAGCATACTGAGTGTTCGGTTACTTATATAACTCGTTATTATGAATAACTTTTACTTTCGCACCAACCATGAAATCGCGAAAACAGAACAGCCATTTCATAGATTTTGTTGAAGATGATTATCGGATATTTATGAAACAGCTGATTGTTACTTTCGCGATTTAGGATTGGTCTCATGATTGAACTTGTTCATAATGACGAGTTAATGATATCCTAAATTGTCTATCTTCTAACACCCAGTTTAAGTAAACTGAAATGACTAATGACTCCGTAGGATACAGCGCTTTTAAAAAATTGCATGTAAGTTAACATCCGCGTTGCAAAACAGAATCTAAGCACCATTTTGGCGAGTCTTCTCTGTGAACATACTGGAAATTGTAAGAGGTCCGAAATTTTGAGAGGTCCGCATAAACAGGAACACCACACAAATTTAAAAATAGGAAGTGCATAACGCCACTTTGCCAAAATATATAAGGGGGATTCTAGACCACCATTATTCCTATCTCATCACAGAGTCTATTATGTAACGTAATCAAAATTAGATCGCTACTTCATCACGCGTTTGATTATACTGTAAGCGATATGCCATAATTGACCATAATTTATTAACATCTGGTCATGTTCCAGTTTGTAAAGTAGGTTACGGTACGGTTAAGGATGTTACGAGTCGAGTCAGAACATGTCGATAATTCAATGTATCGATATCGGTGTCCCGATTTTAAATAATTCATAGCATTCGTTTCTTTTCCTGTACAAGAAAACATAAAATTAAGCAAATTGTGGAGTAGTTGAATTTTAGTAAATTATCTCGAGAACACACCGAAATGAATGCATAAGTTTTCTTATAGATTCATTTTGGAACCACGCGGTTATGAAAACGATGATTAGTTAACTTAACATATATATTTAACTCGTTGTTACCCGGGACTTTGTTCGCATGTACATAAAAAAGTAACCTATGTCCGTCTTTGTGATATACAGTAACTCCTTATCAAATTTTATCAAGATCCGTTCAGCCGCTCAGCCGTGATAACTTGACAAACTTTCAGACAGAGAGACAAAGTTACTTCCTATTGTTCGCTAGATGGTGTTGATCCATTTTTGTGCATTTTTTGATGTTTTGTATGGACTGACAGTTGTAATGTAGGGAGTTCTGAGTCACGCAAGCGAAGTTTTTTCCTCGAGACGAACGTACTCATTTTTATACCTCGAAGCTTTATTGGTCTTGATACGACGGGGGCTATATTCCTCTGAATTATAATATTCTTAAATCAAATCAAATCAAATCAAATCATTAGCTAGGATCAATTCTTAGCTAGGATATATATCATGTTCAATCGCAACAGCTCGTTACATAAGCTGAGTACCTCTTTTAACGGGTAGTCCACGATAGACATTTAAGACAACTCCGAAACAAAAAAAAAATGATGATCCGAAGCTGATTTTAGCGTAAACATCACTTGGACGTGAATCGGACCGCAATAAACCGCAAAACTTTCGTGTTTATTGGGACATGTAAGAGGTTTTCAGTATATGGGTGTAAAAAATTAACACAAACTTAAACTACAGGTCCAGCAAGCAGGCAGTATTCTATTATCCAGGGAATTTGCTTCGTAGACATTCAATCTAGGCTTACGTTTTGTAGGCATTCTTCTATGTAGGCAATTTGTCACTCAGACATTTTGCGACATTTGACATTAAGCATCTGTCGTCTTAGGCATATTGCTTTTTAGGCAACTCGATTAAAATCGATTATTTCCATGCCGATAGAACATTGTCTCGTTCCTATTCCTCCTATATTACAGTTTAAAACGCAGCTAAGCCGCTATCGACGTGACTAGTTGGCCGTTTTTGGCCGCTTTTGGCCGCCGGGCCGCGGAAAAATCGGGATCCGAGCCAAGACAAAACCATTTAATGGCCCGGCTCGCTATATTTGTTATGGACGCAAAATATTTATAGCTTTGCCAGATTTTTGCTGGTTTTACAACGAATGGGTCCTTTTTATGGAGATTTAGTTCGTATAAATTGTCAACTTTTTAGTTAAAAATAAAATTGGTTTAATTTTAAAAGCCGCGATAATAAGAGAAAATAATCTTTTTCTGGTTTGTAAGTTTGTTTATTCTGGGCGTTCGGTTAGACGACAGACGTATTCTAGGATATGATTGTGCTCATAATAATGATTATTAACAAGTTCTATTCATTATCATCATCTGCCTGAAGACGTCCACTGCTGAAAATAGGCCTCCGCCTTTGAGTACCGGCGTATACCAACGTGCCACTTGCATCCACTGGTTGCCGCGCCTATGTTCAGTAGTGACGTCTTCTGGCTGAAGATGACACAATTTGATCTTCCCACTCTGTAAACCATAAGTAATAATAGCCAAGCCAAAGCGTCTTTTTTAAATTATTTTTTTAGCTTCATACACTTGTATACTTCAATAGCTATGCTATATGCATATGCTATATGTAAATTGAAGTTCCTAATTTAGTCTAGGTGAGCTTGTATGTGCATGAATCATTGACCAACTCGATACCGGCAGGCAGTATCTCGGAATGCCGGAGGCCTGTATTGCTCTAAGGCACGAATTGCTCTCGAAATCTGTCTACGTGTCTTCCTAGATGTCAATGCATAATTGTAACCTCTGTAGGGGATCCTTACTGTAATAAAAAAATAAAAAATCTATAGGACTCATTTTTCAATGCTTTGTTTTTAACCAAGTTAATGTTGAATTGATCTTATCTAATGCACTATGATTTGTTTACAGTTGATATTTTTTATTTTTTTTTATTTTATTGATTTTTTTTATTTTATTATGATGAGGATTACAAATGAAACGTCAAATTAAATGAACTAAACTCAAGCTTATTTTAGTAGTTAAAAGTTTAGTTTCCTAGAAATTGTGGTAGTCTAGGTATCTCGGTCTGCGCTATCTTGTAGAGGGCTTATTAAGCAATTTACAACTGGGACTAATTGCCGCGGTCTCTGTGACTCGTTTGCAATCTGCTTACTATTTATATTCTACTGTTCCACGAGATTTAATGTAAAATAATGGGCATAACTAAAAGCGTTCGTGGCATAACTCAACCCACTGGTTTCAAAGTCTCAACAAATCATAAAAGGTAAACCACATTCGGTCTGGTCAGACTGGAAATAGTACGTTTAAAACGGTTCTAGTTGTTGGTTTGTGTTTTGTAGAATACCAATAAGATAGTTGGTTAATCAGTATAGGTATTGTATAATATAGTAAAGACGTTGGTTATCAATACTCAATACATTTATTGCAAACATTATGTAAATTACATGCAGATCTTAATTAGCATATTTATTTATTTATTTAATAGACACCAACATGATGTACGTCCTTGTAACAAAGAAGGAGGCAAGCAATGGAAACAGGCTAAACGTCACCACAATTATAGGTGCAGACTACATGATATTAACATGATATTAAATTAATTATTTATTATTACATAATATTAAGAAGCGAGTTTTACAGTCAACGACTTAAAAATAAATCTTTATAAGTATACAAAGTAAAGTGTGAATAAGCTAGAATGTACAGAAAAAACAAAAAAAAATAATACTAGACAATTTACTGCAAATCGATAATTATACTTACCTGCGCCGTCAGAAAACTGGTCAATGTCTTTATCATGGGAGAAAACATTAAACTCGTTGACAAGTCTGTTAATAGGAGCATTTTTACCGAGATTAGTTTTCCATTTGGAAGAATTCAGAAGTTTAAGACGAGAGGCCCTGATTGATCTCGATTATAAATAAGTAATCATAACGACCCTGATTGGGTATGGTAATACCGTGCGGAGCGGGACAATCTATTCCATAATTGTCTTATCTGTCAAAAAATCGTCTAGGGTATGTAAGGATTTCGCGAGTAAAACAAATTTTAGGGCTTTAGCAAATTTGAATTCATCTTCTATATCTATTATCTGTACTGGTAGTTTGTTATATATTTTAGCCGCCATTGGGTTGGGTCCGGAGCTATACAATGCATTGCATCACTCACCATCATCGTCGTCTGATTATTTACCACCCATTTGTTCAGTTTTGTAGAGAGAACTCTTGCAGAGACGCTTTTCTGTCCTATGTTGTGCCACACCTTTGCCAGTTATTCTAATGCCAAACACAGTATAAGATCATTGGCCAAGAAGTGTTCAAACAGTACGTTGTTCCGGATTGAACAGGAGGTTGAACTGTCAAAGTACAATATTCTGAGTGGCACTGTTATAGCCAACGGTGACGCTTTCCATCAGGTGAGAAACTTGCTCGTCTTGTCACGCAGCGGCATAAAAAACCTATTATTGCGAATTTTGTGATCATTTTGCTTATTTATTGTCTCGTTATACGTCTCGCGAGGTACCAGGAGCCTAGCACGTCAAAGAGACAACCCACCACAGCGTGTAATTGTTTGGCTAAAACGCAAAACGTGTTAATTTCCCGCACAACAAAAGAGAGAGATAACATTCAGCGGGACGAGATAACGCAGACAAAGTGGCCCACGTGGCCTGTCGAGATGGAAAAAGGTAGTGAAGAGGCTTTCAGGAGGGAAACTTTAGAAAATTATTACAATAGATATAAATTAAGCACACAACGTTTTGTCCTCTATCATATACTAGTTATTACCCGCGACTTCGTTCGCGTAGACAGAAAAAACTATCCTATATCCGTCTTATAGTGATATAAAGTAACTACTTTTCAAATTTTATCAAGATCCGTTCAGCCGTTTAGCCGTGATAACCGTGCCGTGACAAACATCCAGACAGATAGACAATTTACTTCCTATAGTTCGCTATATGGCGTTGATCCATTTTTGTGCATTTTGTGCCGTTTTGTATGGACTGACAGCTGTAAAGTAAGGAGTTCTCAATCACGCAAGCGAAGTTTTTCCTCGAAACGAACGTATTCATTTTTTACCTCGAAACTTTGTTGGGCCTGAACGACTGCGCCTACATACTAGCATTAGCTAGTATTATAATATACTAGCCTGATTACCTTCCTGATTAGAATTTTAAACGTCTGACATATTTTGTTCCACGTGATAATTCTTTTATTTAAAAAAATAATAATTACATTTGGAAAATAACTTAACACGGTTTAAACGTCTATATTTGCACCTGAAAAATACAAATAAAAATAAAAATCCTAAATACTTTATTTTTTTGCGGACAATTAATTTTTGTAAAAACCCGTATACAAGTGAGTGAAAAATATTTTGTCGTTTTTTACCATTTATGATTTTCAACTTTCCAAAGAATCCTACTGTATAGAATTCCGCTGTGTACCCGACCCGAGGTAAGTAACGGTTACGGCGCCGTCGCTGTCGCTTTGTGCTCGTTACGACGGAGCAGGTAATGTGTCGCGGGGCCAGTGGCTGCTCCCACTGGCTTCTACTACTCTAATGGACACCTACAAAAGTACTTACAAGAAAGAAATGTTGTTTGATTGTCTTCACCACAGCAAAAAATATGAAACCTTGTTTTTTTTTTTGCACACGCGGTCATCTGACCCCAAACTAAGCAAAGCTTGTAATATGGCTGCCAGAGACTGATATACGTACATAGATATTTTTTAAATACATACTTATATAGATATTAACACCCAGACATAGAACAAACACAAATATTCATCAGATAAATGTTTGTCCTAGATGGGAATCGAACCCACGCCCCCAAGCACAGAACGTAGTTTCACTACCAACTGAGCCACCGGGGCAGTTTTTAATATTATTACGACTAGTTGAACCTGGAAAATAACGAGTCAAACTTTCGAATGTTTTTTTTTTTTTTTTTTTATTATTATTTATAGGCTTGCGTTTGACTGCCATCACGCCTGATGGTAAACGAGGATGCAGCCTACGATGGAGCACGCTTGCATAGAAGAAACCGATTCACTCGCGACTTGAAGACACCCAGATTATAATTATCAGGAAAAACCCACTCTGGCAGCGCATTCCACTGTTCAGCAGTTCGAATAAAGAAAGTGGAATCAAACCGTTTCGTACGAGTTTTTGGTATATCTACCATGAAACGGTGTCGCTTTTTTGAGCTCATGTTCATGAAGTTGGACAAAACTTCGTTTTGTTTTTAATAGATGACGTTGGATGTCTGCGCTGACTAGGCTGTGCGTGGACTTTACAAGTTTTACTGGTCAGTGCATTTGACTAGCCATGTGGCTCAGTGGGATGATTTCCGCCTTCTGAGCTGTAGGTTGTGGGTTCGATTCCCACCCTGGACAAACATTTGTGTGATGAACATGGATGTTTATCCTTTGTTTGAGTGTTTCTATGTATGTATTAATTTAAAAAAAGTATTTATGTGTTCAATCAGTTATCTGGTCGAATAGTAGCTTGGTTAGTTTGGGGGATCAACAGCGTTGAGAGTAAAAAAACAGTTACTAATAGTGCAGTAGTTCTTTTAATTGTACTAAAATTACCTGCACTACCTGCACTACCAAATTTCTCAATTTGACTATTATGTATTTAAGATAATTATGACAATATCTTAAGTACACGAAGATTAAAAATCTATCGCTTAGAAATTTATTTTAAAGCGGAGTACTTAAGATGAATGTCTTAAGTACTCCACTTTAAAAGACATTTTTTATAAAATGTTTTGGGGCCTGCTCGGCCTGTATTGATTTTAAAAAAAAAACAGTCAAATTTCAAGTCAGCTCCGCTTTATATAGCTTTGGTGGATATCAGCCCTTATCCTGTCCTCCTCTGAAGGCTAACATAGGATAGCTGTCAACACTACGTTCCTTATTTCCGCACTAGCGAACATATTTGTACAAAAAATAGCAACAAATTTATGTCAAAATAAATAAATCACACTAATATTATAAATGCGAAAGTTTGTGTGTAAGTATGTAAGTATGTAAGTATGTAAGTATGTAAGTACGTAAGTATGTAAGTACGTAAGTATGTAAGTATGTAAGTATGTAAGTATGTAAGTATGTAAGTATGTAAGTATGTAAGTATGTAAGTATGTAAGTATGTAAGTATGTAAGTATGTAAGTATGTAAGTATGTAAGTATGTAAGTATGTAAGTATGTAAGTATGTAAGTATGTAAGTATGTTAGTATGTAAGTATGTAAGTATGTAAGTATGTAAGTATGTAAGTATGTAAGTATGTAAGTATGTAAGTATGTAAGTATGTAAGTATGTAAGTATGTAAGTATGTAAGTATGTAAGTATGTAAGTATGTAAGTATGTAAGTATGTAAGTATGTAAGTATGTAAGTATGTAAGTATGTAAGTATGTAAGTATGTAAGTATGTAAGTATGTAAGTATGTAAGTATGTAAGTATGTAAGTATGTAAGTATGTAAGTATGTAAGTATGTAAGTATGTAAGTATGTAAGTATGTAAGTATGTAAGTATGTAAGTATGTAAGTATGTAAGTATGTAAGTATGTAAGTATGTAAGTATGTAAGTATGTAAGTATGTAAGTATGTAACTATGTAACTATGTAAGTATGTTAGTATGTAAGTATGTAAGTATGTAAGTATGTAAGTATGTAAGTATGTAAGTATGTAACTATGTAACTATGTTAGTATGTAAGTATGTAAGTATGTAAGTATGTAAGTATGTAAGAATGTAAGTATGTAAGTATGTAAGTATGTAAGTATGTAAGTATGTAAGTATGTAAGTATGTAAGTATGTAAGTATGTAAGTATGTAAGTATGTAAGTATGTAAGTATGTAAGTATGTAAGTATGTAAGTATGTAAGTATGTAAGTATGTAAGTATGTAAGTATGTAAGTATGTAACTATGTAACTATGTTAGTATGTAAGTATGTAAGTATGTAAGTATGTAAGTATGTAAGAATGTAAGTATGTAAGTATGTAAGTATGTAAGTATGTAAGTATGTAAGTATGTAAGTATGTAAGTATGTAAGTATGTAAGTATGTAAGTATGTAAGTATGTAAGTATGTAAGTATGTAAGTATGTAAGTATGTAAGTATGTAAGTATGTAAGTATGTAAGTATGTAAGTATGTAAGTATGTAAGTATGTAAGTATGTAAGTATGTCAGTAGGTAAGTATGTAAGTGTGTTTGTTCCCGTTCAACTATGTAACGGCTGAACGGATTTGAATGAAATTTGGTATGGAGGTAGCTTGTACACTGGACTAACACATAGGCTAACACATTAATGGTTCTTGTAGGATAGCGGTTGAAACCGCGGGGCGCTGCTAGTAATAAATAAATAAATAAATGTAAAATTACTTCGGTAAAAGTCTCGTCAAGTACAGAAAGTCCTCGTAATTCCCTGATGTCAACAGAAATAGCACCACCTTTATTTTATTAACACTTAAATGCTCCTACTGTTCTTCCTTTAAAACCGAAAACAGCCTTTAAAAAGCCTACGACGCTCCAAGCTACTCATAAACACGACTCCAGGCCTCCTAAACTTTTTATTTAAGCACGTTTGTACGTAAGAGGTAAGTAAATGAGGCCGAGTCCCCATCAGGGGCCATCAGGGCCTGCTTTATGGCCTGTTAACTTGATAACAGGGCCTTTGTGTCAGGTGCCGGTGCGAAATTTTAATATATTATTTTCGGTTTTCTATTTTATGTCTTGAAAACATTTTTGGCGGAATAAATGTGTTTGTTATGTTAACCTTAAAAATATTTTGAGACAAAATATCTATAGCAATTTAATTATAAACCATTTATTTGTGACACTAAGTATCGAGAGTGGTTTATGTGGCTTTCAGCGTGGTAATGCCACCAGCATACTGGGTACGCTGCTAACTGGTAGTGGGCTTGAACATTTGGATTATCTTTTGACCTTCAATGTCTCTGGGTAAAACTGTTCGTTTTTGTCCCTGGGCTAAGGTAGTTTAGGTACTTACTTTGTTTTTGTTTCTTTAGTGAATATTGGAACTTGTCCAATTAAAACAAAAATATTTTTTATTTGCTTCATCATCATCATTAGCCATAAGACGTCCACTGCTGAACATAGACCTCCCCCTTTAAGCGTCACACCGACCGACAACGTGCAACTACCATCCACCCGCAGAAGAGAATATTTTTCTATCCTTCTCTTTTCCTGCATCCACCGGTTAACCGCGACTTTCACACAAACACTTATATTTAATTAACTTACTTTAAATAACAAATTGAAACTATCACAAGACCAAAATAAAGAACAGAAGGCAATAGAAAACAAATTAAAACTAACAGTAATCTAGTAAGCCGCTACCAGCTGCTGTCGTGCCCAAAATACAGGGCGAATTACAGCTTTGGATAGCAATGCTATTAATGCTTGGCATCTACCTGATGCCATCATTTTTTAGAGAGTATTATGTCCCTTGATCATTTTGGTCGCTAGATTTGATACGTATACATATACGACTGAAGCTGACAGAAAAGTTGCCAATCATAGTGGGCCAAACACTGTTTAATAAACTCCCAGAGTTTATTAAATCCATCATAAACGAAGTACAATTCTCGATCTCTACGAGATATGGTGTGATGCCCAACTCTTACTATTTCATTATAATAAGTTGTTGTAATTCGACCTATTAATAAATGGTATTCTATTCTATTCTATTGAAATTGACCTATTTGATTGTGCTCTGAGTGAATTTACGAAGATAGCGTTAAGGGTGTTGTGTTATTCTTAACTATGTATACTTAGCTTCGCTATCGCATTAGGTAGTGATCTGTAATGATAGCTGTAAGTTGGAATATAAATAAATAAATATTTTTAACAACATTAATCTTAAATTATAATAATATGATATGATACTCCTCAAGTGAGCCAATTTTGGTGGCCCTATGTGGAATAAGCCAAGTACTTGATACGATAACTTATTCCACGGCACTAAACTTAACTTATTGTATTTCACCATCGGCAAGCTATTTATAATTTCATTTTAAAATAAACGTTTGTTTATTTCAGAACAAAAATAAACCTCTATCATAGTGTAAGTCAACAATTTCAGTAACGGAAAAGTCCAAGATATGCTTCAGTAAAGCGATGGCAGCATTACTGGAAGCTCTTATGGAGTTTTGGAAAAACACAAAAAGACACGGTTTACCACTTTATATGATTTATCCACACTCATAAACACAAGTTTAAGATACCAAAGTTAAGTTATCAAATAAAATACAAAATTTGTATTATTTTTGAATACTTTCTACTTTCTGTGTTACTGTGTATCATGATTATTCAACGAAAAACTGGCTAGTCGTTGCTACGTCCTCTAAACAAAATTACAAAGATTAACACACAAGCCGTGGCCATTGATCAGGAGCTAGCTTGATCATTGTGCTGTTGACGTAGTCTCCAGATAAATATGTCGTACTAACTCAAGCTCGACGCAGGCTTGTCACTTATAAATTCATACAATATTGAATTTGAAGTACCTGAGAGGTGCGCCCCGGGCGCTTATTATAACTAGTCCCATAAGGAATTACTCCTTATAATACATTTTGCTACACATTTAGCTACGTTTCTACGCTCAACGCTCTGGGATAAAAGACGTTGCTGCGTTTCTTACGCTCACCGCTTAGAGGTAAAATATATTGCTACGTCTCCTATGGTAGCCGCTACAAAGTAAAACATATTGCTAAGTTACCTATGCTTACAGCTACGGATTAAAAAAAGATTGCTTCGTTTTTTTACAGTCACCGATATAGATTAAAAGAGTTTGCTACGTTTCCTACGCTCACCGCTACGAGGTAAAATACATTACTACGATTTCTACGCCCAACGCACTAGGTAAAAGATATTGCTACGTTTGCTATCCGCTTACTGCTACGGAATAAAAGAGATTGCTTTATATTCTTACGATTTATTATTCTTACGAATACGCACTAAAAGACATTAATAAGTTTGGAACACTCACCGCCATGGGATAAAAGATATTGCTATTTTTCCTATGCTGACCGCTACCGGCTAAAATACATTGCTTCGTTTCCTATGCTGACTGTTTCGATCTAAAAAGTTATTCTAATGTTTTCTACGCTTTCCGATAGGTACTGCAAGATAGCTACTTCGCTCACGCTTTCTTCTACTAGCTACAAACAACAAATTACTCCCACACGCTACTGGAAAACATTTTCTATTTAATACATTTTTGACATAAATATGTAATCCATTTTTAAAAGGAAAATGGACAAAAACATTTCCCTGCTATTTAGTATACATTTACAAAGGTCTTGTCAAGCTTTCTGTGAGTCAAAGCAAGTGAAGCTTAGACAAAACGCTTGTGAAATGTACCGTAACTTCTAACGTAAACAGTCTTCGTAAACAGTGCTAAAGGAATGTAAATGTTTTGTGCTTGACCGTATAAACAAGTGGACGTGCTATCGTGGTCAAACTTACGCCAAGTAATCATTACCCGTCAACTCTTCGTGTGAATCAAAGACTTATGTTTGATTCATATAAGGATAAGAAAAATAATAATTGCGTGCTAAAATTAAAAATGCTAGGTATAATTATGTATTGTGACTTTCGGTTTTTAATAGACGGTTACGCGCGCTTACAAAGTTTTTCGTGCAGATTTGCAAGATAAGTTTTCTTGTCATTGAGTTTAAAGTAAGCTAGTATCGGAACTTCTCAAAGGAATTGGACGACAGAAACAATTTTTTACAGAATAGAGTCTAAGATTCAGCGAATTCGCGAAATAATAATAACCTGTGGTAGACTCCTCGTTATCTGCTTTTATGTCCTTTGTTTAAAGTTGAGTGTAAAAAGAAGCCAGTCATTGCACAAGAGCGCAATCTTTGCGTTATTTGTTCAAGTCCAGTAGGTTATATGTTTGTTCAAACGTATAGAATTAAAATTCCAAAGTTTTTTGCCGTCACTCTGTTAAAAGGTCTGGAGCTAAAACTACTGACGTTGTTTTTTTTTCGGCGCGGTATATTTTTGTCTCTGTATATAGTTAATATCGTTACATCTAGATATGTTGAAATATGTCATAAATCATAAATGTTATAAATGTGGATGTGTATTATATTTAAGTTGTTCAATTTTAGGAAAAACATAGAAGTTATAAACGTCAACATAAACTAAAAACTCTAACAACTAACTAACAACAACTTTAAAGAAATTAGAGATTGTTTAAACCATCTAGACCCGTGTTGCGTATAGATAGTTTAAATAGTCCTATATTTCAGGCAATATTCCCAAATATTGTGATTATCATTGAATCACTTCATGAAAACATAATTTCAGTAAAACATATTCTCCCATTTTTATTTTTTGATTTTTTATGGAATTTGGTGACGAGACGAGCTTTTCGCTCATCTGATGTTAAGCTTCACGCCTGCCAATTCAGTGCCACCCAGAATTTTGAACTACAACAGTTCAAAACCATGCGCGGCAATGCACAGCGCACGTCACCCTGAGATATTAAATGTTAAATCTCTTTACGCCCTGTAATTACGCTGGAAAGATTGCCCTTCAATCCGGAACACAGTAATGTTTGCACACTTTACTGCTTGGCGATTGAATAACTAGCAAAGGTGTGGTCCTTCCCAAGGCGGACTCTGCAGAAGAGCCCTACCACTACAGAAACTATACTCAACAAACCACCTTCAAGCAAAACCAAACAAGATAACGTACTCAGCGGAAAGGTTTCCCGGTTCTCCTATTTTCGAGTAATCTTCGTGTATTTCCAGTGTTTTTGCCCCGGTCCCTAATGGAAAGTTAATGAAGGTAGCCTGATGTTACAGTTCGTAGGTATTTGCAGTTAAAAAAAGGAATTGCTAAATTGGCATTGAAATTTGGGAGGAAACCTTTTCTTAACCGAATTCAAGTAAGTTATTGTTCTTGCAAGAATTCTAATTAATTAAGCAATTTTTTGTGATTTTTCAGCGGATGCGTTTCCACAAAATCCTCATTTTTAACAAATATTCTAAATAATTAATTGTAAAACATGTAAATTAAATTTTAACTTGGTAAAAACTTGTTAACATTAACCACGTAAATATTATTTTGATTTAAATATATATGCTTTTGTTTTAATATATTATTATTTTGTTGTTTTTAAAAGGAAATTTTGTATTGTCATAGAATTCTGACCTATAAAGTTTCAAATTTTCTAACTCATCAGAAAGTTCGTTTATAATCGATTACAAAATTTGTACCGAACAGACAAACAAAAAAAATACAGACGTACAAGACCGTGAGTTACTAATAACGTGGTAAGATTGATACATTAATGTGTTTATTTAGAGATCCCTTCGCTTCATTGACAACAATTATATAAAGTACCAATCTCCAAACTATAGTAAATTTGTCAGGACTAAAAATATTGCTGTGCTTCTTTAATAAACTGAATTGGGTGGTTACCACTTATTTTCACACCAACACTTATTATATTTTTACATTAGAGGTTTAGATCAAAGTAAGATAATATAAGTTAAGTAAAAGCTAAAATGTATTTAAAACAATCTTAAAATGTATATTATGTAATATGTATTGTAATATGTTTGTGGTACAGTATTACATAACTATTATAAAAAAAATATTTCGTCACGTAGAAAATTATGAAAATTATTATATTTATTAAATTATTATTATTAGATTTTTTTTATGTCCGAAGGGCCGCTGTTCCAATTTCCATACAAATTTTTATTTCGACTACAAAAGTTGTTTCGATAGAAGTTATTCTATGGCTAGGTGTACTGCAATGGAAACGTCCTCATTTGACTGTGTCCGATTTGAAAAATTACGATAATTATTTTATTATAAGTTTAATTCTACCCTGCATTGGCTAGTGATTGCGATTTGTCTCGTCTCTACGGTATTTCTCTACATAAGTAGAGTGGAGAGAATAGTCAGCATTCATAACTCCAAGTCACCACATTTCCTGGCCAACTGCCTCAAACACGGCTTTAATTTAAAACATGGGGGACGGCGGTCTACTCCGAGATAGAGTGGACTTATGAGATTACAAGATACTAACACAAGTCTAAATGTAGCAATTTCACGTAAAAATATTGTATATACCTTCAGTTAAACAAAAATAATATAGTAAAATTAAAAATTATAAAATCTGGCCCAGTGTGATTCAGACTCTTGCTAAGAGTCTCAACCACTAAGTAAATGTATTGAATACTAAGCAATGTATTTTCCTGTTTAAGTACTTTAAACATTACACTATTGTGTAGTGGTACGAAACCCCCGGTGCGCGAGTCCGGCTCGCACTCTGTTTTATTGATATTTCGCACTTTATCGCGTTGTATTGCCGCACTTGCCCCATTCTACCTCGGCATAAATCCCTGGCGTCTTGAAACAGATTGCGCCAACCGCACTTGTTCACAAATGAAATTTTCTTTTTACAGCTGTCAACTGTGGTTCATACAACTTGTTACCCTCGGCGGATGAGATTTGCGCCGAGCTGGATTCGTTTGTATTGTGAGAATGTAATAACTAGAGTTAATGAGGGAAAAAACATGATATAAGAAAAGGTTTTTTACAATAAAATCTATCTTTACAAGATGATATATAAGACGACGGAAATACAATCAATCTTAAACTCAAAAATAATTAAATATTCGGTATTACAGACGGTCTTATCGCCTTAAGAGATTTCTTCTAGACAACTGTTGAGTGGAAATACAGTCGGCGGTATACTTCGTCATTATCAGGAACGTCCACTGCTGAACAAAGGCATCCATCTGAACGACAATCTGCCATTTGCTACCACCGACTGCCCGCCACTTTCACAATGTCGTCAGTTTCACTTCACAAACTGCATGATAGAAGAAGCTGCGCTTCGCAAAGGATCTAGCTTTAAACTGTGGCCCAGATGTGACCAGCTCTTAATGTAGATTTCAATTTCAGACTAACGCTATGCTTCACTTATTTTACGAGTTTCCGGGCGTTGGTGTTCGTGAGTGAATTTAAAACTTAGCATTTTCACCTACCAGGCTTCCGTCTATCTTCGCTCGTTAAAGACTTTGGTCTATCAGAAAGACATATGTAAGTCTGCAATAAAATTTTGCCAGAATGTTGACTTAAAGTTTACATGTAGTATCAAAAATCGAATCGTAGTTAATGCGCGTGACCTACCTTAACTTAACTAGTCAGATTGAAGAGTGAGACTTACAACAGCTGATCCCTACCGGCGGTTCGTATGACAAATGGTCGCAGCCAACTCGGCACCGGATAGTCATCGCCTTGCCTTATTGTCTCGCCAACAACCGAACGCAGGTTCGTAACTGGACCGACGTAGCTCCTAGACACTGACCTTCCAGGCGCAGTGCTAGGCTTTTTCAAGTGCTGGGATCTCACCGTCTTCACTCGGCGAGACGTATGCTCGCGAACCGCATGCCTTTCACCGTTTAGTAGCAAAATTACAAAAGTGCTAAATGACAAAGGGTCTTAAAATTGCCTAAAGGGCAACATTTATAAAGTGTTAAGTCCAAGGCGTAAAACTACCAAGAAGCAAAATATCCAAAGTTCACAAAGACCAAAGAGCAAAACGTCCAAAATTTCAATTGTATTTATTGAAGTTCAGCCGTTTAGCCGTGATAACGCGACAAACAGAGAGACAGAGTTACTTTCGCATTTATAATTATCTAGGATTAGGATTATAATTAAAAACCTAAGTAGATAAAGTTTGGGGTATGGTCGAAAGTCTAGCTTGTCAGCTATATAAAAACGCAAGTTTTACTCCAAAATAAAGCTACATACTTAGAAAATTTGCAATGAAAGGGTATTCCATCCATAATTCATAAGAGAATATTGGGATAAACGTGGCAAAGTTTTTGACAAAGATTATATTACATGCAACACGTGCACCTGCTTTACCCACGGTGCCTCCACTCTGATTCCGTCGGCTGCCATTACCCACCAGCGGAAATTGGCGAATGCTTCACGTGACCGTCCCTCGAGACTAACACTTGAACTGTAAAACCTTACCGCTTTGTTATAAAGACTAGTTTTATCTAGCACAGAAACTTGAAACTGAGTCAGGGCAAAATCTAGTTTATTTCAGAAAAGTAAAGTTGGTATTTGATTGTAGTTTAGATAAAGTTATTGAGTTTCAAGACAGTAGTGTATGTAAAGGTTTACGTTGCTTATGAAGTTAGTAGCGCTTGGATTTGTTTAGGATTTATGCTGCGATAGAGTTTAAAGTAGGCCTCGAGCGTCGTTTTAAAGTTTTTGATTTGTTTTACAGCGCCATGTGTAGTTATCGAGTGAATGTGACGTGTTATTACGTTAGAATAATTCCTGGTGCTATCATCCTAACAAATACTAGTAATTCACCCCGAACTGAGACCTCGCGATTTTCAGATTGACAAGCTTTTTATTTCACTTACCTACACTGTTTATAATGTATATATATATATCTTTGCAAGACTTTGACCGATTGTGCTCAAGCTCGAATTTGAAAATTGTATTGCCATGAACTACTTGCCTACAAAATTTAATGAAGATCGGATTAACGGTTCGCAAGTTATCGTCGGACAAATATACAAACATACATACAAATGGCGATTTGTTCCCGTAGACTCTGAGACCTCGGTTCGCTCGGTCAATTATAATTCAAAGGAATATATCCGCAGTCGTATCAGGACCAATAAAGCTTCGAGGTATAAATGTGAATACGTTCGTCTCGAGGAAAACTTCGCTTGCGCGATTCAGAACTCCCAACATTACAACTGCCAGTCCATAAAAAACGTCAGAAAATGCACAAAAATGGATCAAAGCCATCTAGCGAACTATAGGAACTAACTCTGTCTATCTGTCTGAATGTTTGTCGCGTTATCACGGCTGAACGGATCTTGATATTTTTTTTGATAAGGAGTTACTGTATATCGTAAAGACGGATATAGGATACTAATGGGGCCACAAACTCGAGGAGTGGCGAGGATGGTCCGAGGGAAGTAGGCCGAGATGCGATATAGATAGAGATAGAGTGATAGCGAGGCCAAAGACGTAAAAGGGATGAATAGCGCGACGAACATAAAGTGTGGCCGCGGGGCAAGAAGTTTTTAGGGTGTATGTAAGTTTGTGTGTATGTTGTGTTTCTATAGAACCTCCTGTTGCCCTAACGGCTTGACCGATTTTGACGAGTGTGGCTTCGTAGGATTCTTCTTTTTGTTCGGATTGTGATAAGCTACATCTTACAGACGAGTTTTTTTCCGTTTTTCAGTCCCTTGAGTTACAAAACATGCGACCCGGCGCACAAACTGCACTACTGCACATACGCGTCGCTCAACCCCTGGTCTGCGTTTGAATATTTACAAAAGACAACTGTCCATGACTATAGACCCGAGTATGTCACCGGGGCGGGCAGCAGCGTCGTTTTAGTAAACGGTGAACATTCTGCAAGCTGGCTTCGAAGCGTGAGGATTATAGCAACCCTCCCTTTTCAAAGGGGGAGACTTTTGTCAAGCAGTTATAGTATTATTTTTTATTATTTTTTCTTCTGGCTTATGGTTATGATGATGAACCGTCCGTGACAGGGCACTAAAATCCGAAGTTCAGGGCATGTCGTACCTAGAAGAAGCCTACGCCAACAAACAGTGAACTGATGCGGACTGTCGGTGATCCTAATGTCAGACGACGCACAACCTCTTGACAGCATGATAATAAAAATCACATAAAAATCTATCGAATATGGACTCAATATTTTTCGTCATTTGCGAGTTAACACCAATACGTGTGGAACTATCCGCGATTTATATTGCCGCCACGTTTTACCTGAGCCTTTGAGATATTAAATTCGTGCCGTACGTTATTTGGGGGAAGGTGTTATCGTGATATTAGGTAGTTGTTGTTGTAGCGTGTTCTCTTAGAACATACGCTCCTGACTTAATGGGTAGCACGGGCACGTTCTGCTTTTTGAGAAGGAGATTTCGGGTTCGATTCCCAGCTGGGCAGATGCATGAGTAATGAATTTAAATATTTATCTAATCTTGGTGTTGGTTGCCCATATCTATAGAGTCATAGAGGCACAAGGAACACGGGAGTCCAGGGAGGTCTAGGGAGTCCTAGTGGAAAGTGTGAAGTGTTATTTTTAATATTTATTAATTAGCATAGTAAACCGAACCGGAAGACGCTGCGTAGGTAGACCTTCCACTAGGTGGATCAACGACATTGTGAAAGGTGCGGAAAACCGGTGGATTAATCGCCCACTTGACTGCTGACCATATGCTTCTTCTTTTAATCACTCATCCCTCTCCTGTGCCAAGCTTTTCCACGGTTGAACCTCGATTTCAAAAATATTATGTTTCACGTTAATAAAAAAAATGTTTGTAAATCGAGATCTTTTCAATGTTTTTTTTTTCGCGAAAATGTCACGTAGTAATGTTTTCCCGCCATGCAATACTAGATGACAGAACCAAAAAAACATTTATGCCAAAATAAGATTTTTACTCTACATAACTAATGAGGCGTACTAAATGGAAAAATTACATTTTTATCAAAGCAGGCCGATAAACAAATAAGTAGCAGGGCAAACGCATCAATAATCGTTCTGAAAATCCAAACACGGTCGTCGGGCCTCGATTTCCCTCCGATACATAAATCAGTTGTGCATTTTGTAAACGTCACTGCGAAAGCTTGCGCGGGAATAAATCTCGGAGATTAGACTTGGTCTACATGACCCGGACAGCCGGACTGTGTACTGGTCTATGTTTGTGTGTACCGGACCATGGTTGGCGTTGTTATAGATAGTTCCCATATTATTATCGAAATTGTTCAAAGCAAATCTTTATCTCATCATCGTCATCATTATCATCAGCCATAAGACGTCCACTGCTGAACATAGGCCTCCCCCATAGGCCTCCCCTAATCTTTATCTGCCTAGAAGAAATATTTTTAGGCGACTAGGCCGTCTATTATACTGCCGGACTTTTTATTATTGTTTTGTTTTTTATCGTCGGCAAGCTAGGCGTTTTACCACAACTCACCTGATCGAAGATGGTTAATACATTTCTAGCTTGAACTGAAGGTTAGGAAAGTTTCTTCCGTAACCGTCACGCCGCTGTGATAGAGCAGTGTGAACATTAGTCGGTCACGCTTTTTTACGTCAAGTTACTTAATATAAAGTAACTATAAAAGCACAATCGCTCTAACGAAAAGGTAAGTCGAAGGATGCAGGATTCTGTATTTGGAAAAAAAAATCTCCCATAAATTATTTCCTAACTTGTACGGGGCTCTCGGCGCGTGAGTCATACTAGGCACTTGTCTAGGTTTTTGTATTTCGATTCCAAGTTTGAAATTTATTTTATCTTTATTTATATATATTTTTACACTTACGTATTACTGCGTAACTGAACCTTATTTTGAATTAATATATCAAAAAAACTCGAAAGTCATGGAAACAATAATGTCCAACGTGGGTACATGAAAAACGGGCGTAAGAGCAGAGATACGGCTCGCCGGCCGCCGGGCGTCGAGGGGCAAGGGCCGATAGCGGCCCCTGGCCGCTTTGAGTGGCGTCTATATAGCGATACAAACCTTATTGTGTTTACACATCAAAAAACTATGAAACCTATGCTGTAGTTGGTAAGATGATTCTTCAATTCTGAGAGCTAGGACATCAATGCCTTTTCAGGCTTGCTATACAATAACTATTAGCATCGCACTGGTCCGCCACCTGCCTTGTCTAGCTGAGTATATTTTTAACTTTGAACGTGTCCAAAAACAATATGTAAGACAACGATCTAGTGTTATGAACCTATATAAATGTATCTATACCTTAGGATACCTAAGGTGGGCTGACGACATTGTGAAAGTCGCGGGCAGGCGGTGGATGCAAGTGGCACGTTGTCGGTAGGTGTGGCGCTCTAAGGGGGAGGCCTATGTTCAGCAGTGGACGTGTTCTGGCTGTTGATTATACCGTAGGATAGGCACGTCAACTGCGAGGTAAGCTACGGTGTAATATAAATAGTGATCATCTAACGAGGCCCGTGTAATGTACAATGCACATAAAATTCTACATATTTAATATATAAAAATCTACAAATACTATAACGACTACATTTTGAGAGCCGGTGCACACTAGCGCGGCTATGGGACAACTGCCGACTCTTAAGTCGCCAGTCAATAAATGCGCCATCAGCTTAACTTACACAATGACCTGTGTCCCTATGTGTGTATACCTGACAGGTGTGCCAGATATTATTAAGTAAGCCGAAAATTGCCTGGTGATTTGTGTTTGCTCCCGCCACGGAAGCTTAGTACGTAAATTAGCGATATGAATGGATGAAATCCGATTATCTGCATGGCAACCCTGATACCACCTTCATTTTTGGCGGGATCATGAAGAAGTCATGTCGCGCTATTGTATTATTTTCCAATACTTGTGCTATATCGAGTGTTAATGCATAAAAATGGTGGATTTTTATCCATTAAGTGTTCGTTAAAGTGTACGAGTGTTGGTGAATAGTATAATATCGTGAAACGTGACTTTTCGTGTTGTTTACAAAACTCCATAGAAGCTTCTAGTAAAGCCTCTACCACTACACTGAGGCAACAAAAAAAATTGGGGAAAAAAATACGGAAGACAAGGCGGTATGGCCTTAATGGCTTTAGCCTTTAAACGGGCGAATAAAAAAAAAAAACATTTTCTTATTGTAAGCTATTGTACGTAAATTATTATGAAACAAATGTTGCCGCGCTCAGTTATGATTTCCAAGAATAGCCCCCCGAAGCCCCACGCATATTTTTACGCTATAAAACTATACGAGGAATAAAACTGTCCGAGATCGGTCCGGTTATTTCGATACGATTCTAGTTTATGTTACTTGGGGCTTTTTGTTTTCGGACAAATGGAGCGGTATTTCTTATAGTGGACGTTCTGAAAATTGCGGGCTATTCGAATAAATAGGTTATTGACGTTAAAAACCGTAACAATGTTTGGTGGAACAAACAACAAACGTGGTTTGTGGTTAAAAACAATGTGTATTATGTTTTTTTTATGTATTATGTTTTCTACCTTATTGATTTTGGTTTTTGTGTACAATTTTTTTTTTACCATAAATAATTATTTGTCTATTTTCTATTGTCTACAATAATAGAATATAGTTCTTTTTAACTAACTACTAACTTAAATAGGATCGCATGATTGAACTATGAGGTCAGTTTTATTTATTTTTTATTTTATAAGTTCTTTATTTGACATAATAATAAAATACGTACAAACTAGACACAGTCTAAAATATTGTGTGAATAACTTTTTCAGGCTAGCAACGCCTCTGTAAGTCTTTCAAAAACTATGTTTGATTTATATTATATTTAAATCCATGAACTATTTAGTATTAGTGAAAACAAACTATTAATAGACTTAAATTTACGGTAAAAAGCTTATTGCACCAGGCTCATTTTTTAATCTGATAAATATGAGGTCAGTGAAAAGTTGTAAGAACCGCTGGAAAAATTGCAATTTTGCCCGCAATTTTACAGCTTTAAGGTAGATCTACATCTAGACAAAGAGGCGTATGCCACGTACGCGTACGCCATGCTGGAAAGAAACATTCTATAAGGCGACTTGTTGTACAGAGCTACATTAGGTCCCGGGGATCCGGGTATGTCCTAAAACTGCGACAAGTATACAAGCGCGGAGGACCGGCAGGGGCAATAGGGCGAGGATTATTCTAGCAGTTAATATGTCGTCTCTCTGTCTGTTTGTCGCGCTATCACGGCTAAACGGCTGAGCGGATCGACCAAAATATTTGCATAGATATAGCTAAAGGGTATAGGAGACGGACATCGGGAAATTTTTTTTTTAGGTCCACGCGAACGAAGTCGTGTGTAACAACTTGTGTTGTATAAACATACCTAGTATGAAAATCTACATTCTTTATTCATGAAAAATAATTGCAAAAACAGAAAAAAGGCTTATCTACGAAAAAAAACACGCTGTCTCTAAGCCTTACCATGTTAATTTACTTGAAAAACTCATTAACTTCTTCCTTAAGTATAATTAACAGTATTAAAATATTCCGCCTGCGTTGCTTCTTTTGATACAAAAATATTACAACATTACCTAGAAACGGAGTCACAGATTACTCTCAATAGATACCGCATTACGAATCTTTATTCGGATAAAAATGCATAAACGTTGGGAAAAAGCGGCGGGTTGCGGGAACTAAGACCAAGCGTTCTCATTGGCTATATCAAGGTTACGTCTACTCGCTCCTAGTATTTATTAAGTACTAGTTGTTACCCGCGACTTCGTTCGCGTGGACATAAAATACTTTACCATGTATCCTTTATGATATACAGTAACTCCTTATTCAATTTTAAAAAGATCCTTTCAGGCCGATTCTTTTAGCCGTGATAATGCGACAAACATCCAGACCGCGAGACAAAGTTTCTTCCTCTAGTTCGCTAGATGGCGTTGATCATTATTTTTTTTTCTTTTTTGCTGCTGCGCCATATACCGGCCGATTTTGATAATATTTGGCACAAACATTCGGTACTTAATCTTAACAAAGAAATAACACGTTATCAAGAAATAATGTCGTGACGTCTCAGAGCTCTGATAATCGAACTGAGACCTCACGACCCTGTATCCGCTCCAATCAAAAACCGCCGGCGACAAAAAAATCTATGAAATTGTAGAATTGAGGTTGTGCAAAATATTTTGTGCTCGCAAAGTCTACTTTTCGCAGAACTACTGACAATAATACTTTGACTAGCACTTTGTGGCTCAGTGGGAGGATTTCCACCTTCTGAGCTGTAGGTTGTAGTTTCGATTCCCACCCAGGACAAACATTTGTGTGATGAGCATGGGCGTTTGTTCTTTGTCTGTTTTTTTAAATGTATTCTATGTATCTAGATCCTTTTAGCCGTTTAGCCGTGATAATGCGACAAACATCCAGACAGCGAGATAAAGTTACTTCCTTTAGTTCGCTAGATGGCATTGATCAATTTTTGAGTGATTTAGTTTTAAATATTTAATTTATTTTAAATATTTAATTTTTGAAGTTTATTTTTGTTTGACATATTGTATGTGATAATAAGATCTAATAAATGTATGTATTTACAAAAACAAAAATATATATGTTTACTTTCAGTTATCTGGTTCCCATAGTACAAGCTTGTTTAGTTTGGGGGTAGATGTCGCTGAGTGAAAAACGTCCACCAATATTTATATTCATAATTTTTTTTTTACAATTTCGTGTTCCGGTTTCTAAGAACTTTCGAACAATTCTGAAGATTACTGCCTTTTGAAGCAGTTTATATTATTCTTTACTAGCTGCGGCCCGCCGTTTCACCCGTTATTCTAGAGGAACGGTTAAATTTTGCAAGATAAAAAGTCTACATGTTATTCCAAGAAATAAGCTACCATCATACCATCATCCAAATCCGTTCAGCCGTTACAGAGTTGAACGGGAATAAACACACTTACATACTTACACACAAACTTTCGCATTTATAATATTAGTGTGATACTTGCTACTTCTCTATATTGACTGATGCGAGGTGCGCTTGACTTCATAATAATAATAATATTCATTTATTTCAAGTAACACAAACTCATACAAAATCACAAAACAATAATATTAGTAGCCAGTCACAATTTTCACACATTATATTAATAATTTATTATCAATTATCATCATTTATTATCAAGTGACTTAAGTCGTCGTGACGTAAGTCAATAAGAAACTTGCAAGAAATGTCACGGTAGTTGTAAATTTGAGAGCAATTTCTATAAACTCATTCATGCAAGTTTTAATAACGTTACAACTTGCACAGGGAAAATTTCGTATTTCTAAAGTTCTGTTGCAGTTATGCAACAGAACTTTTGCACACGGTGCAAGTAACTTGCGCCACTGGAGAATCGCATATCATCACTAGCGCATCTGCTCTGGTGTAGATTACGGTGTGTAAATTACCGAAGTATTTGTATTATTATAAATTTTATGCCTACGTTTATTTAATCAAATGGGCAAGTGCCTTTATTAAACGAAGTCACACTAATATTATTATTGCGAAAGTTTGTATGTAAGTAGGTAAGTATGTAAGTGTGTTTGTTCCCGTTCAAATCTGTAACGGCTGAACGGATTTGAATGAAATTTGGTAAGGAGATAGCTTATACCCTGGATTAATATATAGGCTAGTATATACATAAAAACGAAAACTAACTAAGCTATCACTACGCGATGGGTTGCATTACTCACAGACCATTGAAGGTCTAAAGATCCAAATGTTCAAGCCACTACCAGTTGGCACCGTATCCAGTAAGCTGGCGCATTATAAGAGCCAGCATTTTGGTCATTCTGGCCTGCGGCTTATATTAGCAATCCGAAATCTCCATCATTACATCCATCTGCCTTCTTATATGATTCATGTCAATCCTAAGGTTGCTCGGAAGAGATTTCATTTAGCGACAAGGTCGCCATTTGTTAAACTTGTTATTTAGCCTTTTTTATCCTAAGAATTTACCCGGGCATGTTTTAAAACTGCGAGCAGAACCACTGGGGGACGGACAGCAGCGTCTTCTTAGTAAACGTCAAACCGCCTGCCAAGCATGGAGATTATAGCAAACCCCTCTTAAGGAGAGGCCTTTGTTGTGCTGATCATAGCGATGATAATGAAACAAAGTACACTAAATAACAAAACAGCTTTAAAATAAGCTGATTTGCCATGTTAAGTATGGATTTGCTTACTCGTTACATAAAATAACGAAGTTACTAAGCATAGTTCAATATTGCTTAGTAAAGCCTTAGAAGCGACCTCATTCTCAGGTAGTAGATATATTACTTATAGGTCATCTGGCTGTTTAGTTAAAATTATTACATTAACTTCTAATCCATTTCTTGCCCGACTGCCCAAGAAGGAGGGTAATGTTTTTGAGGTTTAGTAACTTTGTATTTATTTACATTACCTCCTGTGTTTTGGCTTGGCCGATTTTGATGTGTAAGGTGTCATTGGATTTCACACCTACTTGTTACTAGCGTTTGATATACGGATCGAACGCTAGTCACAAACGTATAGTTAGATACTTTCAGAGGGATAAATTGTTATCACACTATCACACTTCACACTAGTATTATAAATGAGAAAGTAAGTGTGTAAGTATGTAAAGATATAAGTGTTCAACTCTGTAACGGCTAAACGTATTTGGAAGAAATTTGGTACATAAACATAATTTATTTCAAAAACATAAAACTAAGGTTAAATGCAAGTGATAGCTCTGCCTTTTGCGTTAGTTAGAAACTGTGTTGCAAAAGGCAGCTTCTTCCAATGGTATGTGGTTAAGAGTGATTAAGTGGTATGGAGGTAGATTATATCCTGGATAAACACATAGGCTATACATATATTTCTGTAGAATAGCGGGTGTAACTGCGGAGCGCTGTTAGTGCTGCAATGATTATTGTGTCCTATGTACACATATAATTTTTATGTGAAGAGAAAATAACTGAACCTAGCTTGGTATAGAATCAGCCCCATGCTTATAGCCACGTATCGATTGTCGACTTTATACTCAAAGTTTGCAGCACGTGTAGCATACACTTTGTATGGGTTTCGGACCGGTAGCGTTAATTGGCTTTCCACCAACTTTCAAGGAACTCCAAAGTGACGGAATCCTCTATTGGTAAAATCTACTCAGCGCAGGTTTATTGAGCGTATACCAGAGTGCCGAGTGCGAGTTTTTCCAAATGCGTTTACTTGATCGCGTTAACGTTAACTATAATTTGTAAGAAATAATGTAATTTGTAAAAAGAAAGGGCAGCGCCGTCTAGCGTCATCTAGATGGCAATACCACTTATTTAAGTTTGTTAAATCCTAGAACATACATTCGAAGTTTCGTGAAGCCTTTTGCATGAATAACCTATTATTTTCGGACTGACGTCACCGTTTGGACCAACCTGTATATACCTAAGGCCCAAAATAAATTAATGTAAGCTAACACACCCTCATTCTAAGTTCGTAATAATATTTGGTAACTAAACTATACTAAAATACTATTAGTAGAGCCTTCACACATAAAGCCAATACGAAGTTATAGCTTATATGTGTACATTTAATTTCTCAACATTACCAAATAACCTCTGCTCGTTACTTTACAACAATAATATTAAGCCAGACTGATAGATGGCTATCAATAAGCCTACAGAGCTAGTATATTGCTGTAGGCTGTAAATTGTTGAAGTTCGTAGAGGCACGTCTATCCGGCGGTAATCCGGTAATATTAATGACTGGTAACCAGTGACCCGACTGCGCGCAACAATGATCTAAACAACTCTATATCGGTCTAATAGGCGCACTCTATTTTGAGCTTGTTAGTGATGAGGTGAGACAAGAGCGCTTAGCAGTCTTGGTCCCGATAAAAAGGCTTATTACCAAATATAGTAAATCACTTTGAACTGCCAAAAATAGTAAATGATAGCGAAAATATAAACCCAATGGTTTATATTTTCGCTATCATTTACTATTTTTGTAAATTTTTTAGGTTAGCAAGATATGACATTTTTGTTTAAAAGTGTTTAAACAAAAATGTTATATCTTGCTAACCTAAAAATTTTACAATCAGAAAAACGCTCGGTTCGCGCCTTGTTTGTCGCTAACCTGACCTAGTGTTCGGGGCTACTGTATTATGAAGCAGTTACTTTTAGTTCGTCGACGTCGTCATTGTACTTAATTTGGTTATATCATTATATGCCTAAATTTTATAGCAATCATAGTGGTTTATTTTTGTAGTATATGCTCGCTATGATTTGGTTTCATTTACCATATTTTGGTCTTTGAATACAATTTAAAGAGTGTTTAGTATTGTTTTTGATATGAGAGCTTATTCTCAAAATGATTTTATATTGTTATATATTGTTATTCTTATTGTTTTTTTTTGGTTATTATATTTAAACCCAAATTCAATAGAAAAACAAGTTTTAATTTTAGATTTTTGCCGTGTCCGTCTGTATATCACGGTTTCGCGCTCTTTTAATTATAATTATCAGTAAATGTACCGACCAAATCAGCGGTACAATACTCAATTAATAAATTTGGACCAATATTTGGTTCACCTAAATATCATTATAATTATGTATAATCACTAAATAAGAAAATATTCACATCTTGGGAAATAAAATTTAGGCGTCCATTGTATACGCCGCGATGGTCATATTTTAGAAAATCATTGAACTCGTCATTATGAACACTCAAGATTAAAATAAAACACTCACAATTAAAATGTAAGACCAAGACCGTCTCACCTCGTCTCTATACATCCAAAATCGCCGTACCAACCGTTTGATTTACAGCAGCGCATGTACTGTACGCACGCACCGCCATCGACATTTATACCAGGGTAAATAGACCGTGGGATAGTTACACTCACCCTGAGGGTAGTTATACTTATCCCGAGGGTAGTTACACTACCCGCCTACAGTGGAACCTCGACATTGAGTAAAATTACCGGAATTTCGGCGAGTGATTTCAAAATAGTATTATTAATTTTGAATTAATTTGAATCCTCAATGTGTCTTTGTCATTTATAACAAACGCATCCTACGCATTTTTGTCGGCAGTTGCATAAAATCTCTTCGAATGTACGAAAAGGGAAAACAATACAGGTTAAGGAAGAGAGACAGAGAGATTTTCCGCTTTTACACTTATAGTCTTTGAACTTGCTGAAGGAATATTTTTAAATTCTGTTTTTGACCAAAATAAAACTGCAAAATATGAACGTCGGACTTCAATCGACGAAGACACCTTTATTACGTTTTTATTCATCTAGTCGCATATACAGTAACTGTAATGTTCACACAGAAGCAAATCGACTCCCCCATTAGAGACCCAAGAGAGGTTCTAATCCTCCTTCGAGTGTCACACTCAATCAACAACAATCGACAATCTGCCATATTATATTCATCTACCGGTTACCCTGGACTTTCTTAACGTCGTCAGTCTAAGTAGTGAGAGGCCTGCCTACGCTGCGTCTTCGGGTTCGCGGTCGCCACTCAAAAACCTTTCTTCCCCATTGGTTATCAGCTGCCCATAGCTACGTCAGCTTGCAAAGCTAAAGAGAAAATTAAAAAAAAAAAATGTGCCTATATGTGAAACCATAGGTAGTCCTGTGGTTTACGATTTTTTGCTTGTTGTGATAGCAAAACATCGTAGATATGACTTATAAGTATTTAGGATAAATCCCTTGGGGACCGGGAGCTCATCTTATTTTCAAAAACTTGTCAGAGCGCCTGGTTGACGCGATGCGTGACCAAAATGCTGGCGTTTAATTGGCTCAACGCATAAGCAATGCCATTCAGCGTGGTAATGCCGCCAAAATACTGGGTACGCTGCCAACTGGTAGTGGGCTTGAACATTTGGATTATCTATAGACCTTTAATGGTCTCTGGATAATCCAACTGGTATTTTATGTAAGTAGTAGGCTAAGTAGATTAGGAAGTTGTAGTTTGTATTTATTTTGCTTAGTTAATAAAGGCACTTGTCCATATATAAATAAATAAAAGAGGATTGAATGCTTAAAAGTAAAATTAAATCTCTGTCGGATTTAATTATGGCTACAAAATAGGTAAACGGCCAAATATGAAAAACAAACCAAAACCATAGCCCAAGAGAAACACGAAATACAGCAGTTTTTCCTCCAAATATAACCAATACAATACAGCTAATACAATACCGTATAATACCCGTATATTCCCCAAACCGTATGAGACGTCCACTTAAGTTGTTTTCTTTGCTATTAAGAAATGAAAATAAGACAGAATTATGTCGACGATCGCTGCGTGCGTATGGTCGATTTCTCTTTAAGAACATTTTCTCGGTTTCACCAACAACTACTGCTCCTATTTAGACACCATCCAACGCTGCTTCACTATGAACAACTTTAATCTATCTGCTACCAATATTGTTAATGTACGTTGATAGACAAGAAATAGTCGTATAGAAAGCAGTGTAGTAATACATTCAGTGGTCAAGATAAGGCCACAATGAGTAGCGACAAAATTGGCTGCCAGTTTTATTGCAGTAGTTCGGAGATATAAACCGGTGGGCATTGTGCGGTGGTCATAGGGCTATATGAGGCTATGTAGAGCTATATGTTGCTATATTAGTGGTATATAGGGCCTACACAAGGCCAGTCCACTTGGGTTGGGACGTGACCGTCGTGGGAACTGCCGCAACAAGTTAGCGGATGATTTTCTTTATTGGTTTATTGATTTCCATTGCGGAGGGCGTATGCGGAATATGAGAGGAAAGGTTACGTGAATAGGTAGAAAAAGGCATTGTATTTTACTCTATTGAGTTGTTCATTGTTATATAGACGAAAAAAGCTTTCTAAGGCTGTTTGATTTGCTATAATATAAATCGCGCCAGCACTTATTTGGATTTTATTTGTGTGAGATGACAAAATAATTCTATTTTTCTGTTAATTTATTTTTAGTAATCAAGAAAATTGAACCTCGCTAATTTCTTATTTCTGTATGTTAAACTGAAATTATTTATAAAAAATAAGTAAAAATGTTGTATTTAATTTGACATTCATAAGTTAAACGCATTGAGCGACAGAGGCCTCTGGGCCGTTCGGGCCGGTACCGTGTTGCTCAATGGTTCAATGGTGGCAATCAAGGAAGGCTAGAAAACGCTGGAACGATTTTGATACTTCCGGAGATGCAAGCGGACCATTGCTGCGTCCTGCCAGAAGGCAGCAATGGTCCGGCGACGAATGATTTATGGAAGGAAGTGTTCTTACACATTACAACTACCATGATACATACTGAATTAATTAAACTCGTGGACACATTCACGATTAGGCATAATATGTAGGTCTAGAAAAACTGTAGCTTTTCTCCAGGCGAAACACCTCAGTTAGTAAAAACAATAATAACTTGGTAAGAGCATGTCGGGCCATTCTTAGTAGGGCTCCGTACCCGATTCTGTAGAAGCGTAGGACGATTGAAGTATTTATCAGTTTTATTCCGCTTATCTCAAAAAATCATTATCACATGTTGCCCGAAATAATTTTAAAATAAAGTGTTTATCTATCAAAATAGAAAATAAAAAAAATCTGAGATGCATAGTTTAGAAATGGCAGGGAGCGGACAGATTGCAAGTAACTTTGTCGGCCGATATTTCGCAAGCGGTACATCAGCTAGAAAAATTGTGTAGAGAATCTTAACTTAATTTTAAAAGACCTATTTAATCATACCCAACATGTTTTAGTCTTACAAAAATTGTTAACTTTAAAAGACCTGTTTAATGACACCCCACATGATGGGGTACAGCGAAATTATTTTTTCATTCCCTCTTTAAATGTATGGAAGTTACCCCTATTATACAAAACAATACTTAGGTTGTTGTAACTTTTAAGCTTTCGCGATTTGAACACATAATTTAAAGTATCAGGACTTAACCACGCTAATACTTAGGCTATTGTTGTGCAAAATTTCATGCATTTACGTTTATAACCTCGGAAGTTATGATTTAGACAGTCATACAGATGGACATGACGAACTTATAAGGATACTACGGAACCCTAAAAACAAATACTTACCGAAGCAAACCCTTTTCAAAAGTAGTCCTCTCAGCCAGTGGTGTAGCTATCAGCTTGATCTGGGTCCGGCGACATTAGTGCCTTGTTACAGCGGTGCGGGTGCAATCACACCATCCGGCGGCGAACCAGCCTATCTTAACTACGTTTAGAGGCAGGTGACTAGACTAGGGTCGGCAAAAAAGAACCATGGAGCCGGGGTCTTAGAATACGACTTCGTTTGTAACGACAGAACGTTACAAATACAATAAAGCTAACAGATACATTAAATTAAAAAACAAATTAAAAAGGCCGCCTGAAAAATGTGACGGGAGTAGAGCATTGTTGGGCACAGTCTACGATCAGTTGAAGTTAATAGATAATGCTGTTTAATAATTATAAATAGTTTGAAAACTATAGAGATATAGTTATATATATATATATTAAAAAAAAAATATATATATAAAAATATAGTTTGAAAACTATAGACTGAACTATATTTTTCAAACTATATTTTTATATATTTTTTTTTTTTTTTTTTTTTTTCTATATTTTTTGTTAGTTTAGTTTGTGAAAGTCGCGGGCAACCGGTGGATGCAACTGGCACGTTGTCGGTCGGTGTGGCGCTCTAAGGGGAGGCCTATGTCCAGCAGTGGACGTGTTCCGGCTGATGATGATGATGAAATAGTTTTATTCATTTTTATTTGTTTTTTTTATTCAACTTATTTATTAGTTTTATTATATTTGAAACGTTTTATCGTTACTGGACATCCCTTGGGTGAGGTAAGGAGTCGACTAAAAGAAGGTTTTTGGGCTCGTGGGTCAGGTATGGGAATCTTATTACCCAGGTAACCTTATGTTTTTATTGTTTATTTATTGTGTATTCCTATGATGTTTTTTTATTTTTTTGGAAATAGTCCCGTCCGTCTCATATGGTCAGGGCTGAAAATCAGCGCTACAGAGAAATCCGCAGGATCATCGCTGAGCACTGACCTTTTTTTGTCGCACTGCACTCTACAGCGACGACTGAACATAACTAATATATTATCCTTTCTTTCTTTGTACCTATTTACTTTATTTTGTTAAGTTTGATGCTGTAGTGTTTTCTGCGTAAAAATAAATGTTTTCTTTCTTTCTTTCAGATAAGACAACGGGGAGGAATGCCCCGCGTAGCTCAGGCCGTTTAAATAAGAAATCGGTTCCTGTATCATCCCAACTCACGTATAAATGAACGGTTAACACGCCACATACGAACTAGGTACCGCATTAAAAACGACACAGCCCTGCTTGCATAGTATAATGTCCGCAAATACGGAGATACCGTACCGTTTAATTTTAATTACGCCCCGTCGGTACTGCTGGGGGAGTGACACTGTACGCGCAGTAGGTAAACTGTATCCCTTCTTTGCAAAACAAATAGAGGTAGGTCGTATTTCTACTTGCATTTTTATTTCATGACAACGTCTCTCGCGGACTGAACTGTCATGTATAATTTAAGAGGTTTTTTTCTTCCTCTAATCGTTGATTTGTTCTCGTTCCGAGGATATTATGTTCTTATCAGCGAGTAATAGACTAAGCTGCTAGTCCATGTGTTCACAGAGGACAAATCCCAGTATAACTTAAGGACGCTTATACCGTGGTTCTCTCTGTCGCGGTCGCACTATATCAACATTTTTTTAATATAATAACAAAGAAGAATTGAAAAAAAAATGTCTATCATTGACTTTAGAACACCATAGCCGATGTTTAACACAATTTTCATTTTCATCAATTTTCATCTTTTTCTTTTGGCGAAGGAGAAGGAAAGAACATATGTTTTGTCTTTTTTTTTGCCTTCTCCTTAGCCATATTAAAAAATAATAACATGAAAATTGTTACGAAAAATTGGCAATGGTGTTCTAAAGTCAATGACTAGTCATTTTTAAAAAAATTCTTGTCTGTTATTTTAATATTAGAAAATATTGATAAAGTGCGAACGAGACAGCTAGAATCAGGGTATACGCCCCCTTAAAAAAACATACCGGACGTTTGCAACTTAACCTACTGCGTTTTATTTAGGTGTATGATATGATCGTACGTGCGCAAGTCGTTAGAGGTGGCTGTAATGGTGTTATCTGCAGCCGGACTCCGGGAACAATGACATCGAGCTTACAAATGCACGTTATGGACTACTGGAAATAAAGACTTCATGTTCTCACTGTGAAATTATTCGACATTGCATCGGTTCTGTTGTACCATTTTCTTAACTAAACTAAATTTGACAGCTCTAAAATTATTGCCATATTTTTCTCGCATACTGAAATGAAATGAGATGGAGACAGTTTTGGTCCTGCCAAATTGGTTTAGCTTAGTAAGTGATATAGCCGAATAGACGCTACAGGGTGTCGACAAACTGAACTAAAAAAATGAGGTATAAATAGAGACGGAACAAACGAACTTGACTAAAAATAATAACAAAAAAACGCGGGAAAAAATATGAAATGTACTGAAAAATAGATAAGGGACAAATCTTAACACGAGCAAAGAATTGACATTTGACCCAGAACAAATTTCTGGCCGATGATAAACTGAAATAAATAAAGTAAAAACTTATAATATAATAGTTTCTAGAGTTCACTCTACAAAAGCTTGCAAATGTGCGAGTGAGATAGCTGTATTCCCATTAGTATATTTTTTTATCTGCTTTCTTTTTCAT
Organism: Apocheima hispidaria; assembly: GCA_947579745.1. Lineage (NCBI taxonomy): Eukaryota > Metazoa > Arthropoda > Insecta > Lepidoptera > Geometridae > Apocheima > Apocheima hispidaria. Next base: position 14,879,751 of record OX388156.1, read on the forward strand.
AAACAAACTCCAAAAATAAAACAGCAGTGAGGAGGAACCAGTATGCGCCGACGCAGCATACTCTACCCGCCCCCGCCCCCACCACCGCAGAACACCGATGACGTCACGCGTGTGACGCGCTACAGCCCGCATTGCAAGGCAAGACGAGGTTGCGCGCCAGTTCCGCTTAGCATTCCTTGACAAAGATTACCGAATGTCATCGAAACTATAGTCGGTCGACTCAATTTAACGTGAGCATTCCCGTTTTATTAAAACAAAATGTGTCAAAACCACGTCAAGTTTTATTTTAATACTCCAAAAAGTGACTTCTCGTCTCACCCGAGGCATGTCCGGGCCGATTCCAAAACGGAGCCAATAACACGCGACCACTTACACGTTGTCACGTTGCGTCGGGAATATCGGCGGGAATAAAACATTTTATTGGGAAATTTACGAGCGGCCCGACGCGGCCATTGCGTTATTACCATAGAAATAATTTGAACATCATTTAATATTAAAGGACGGAATAAACAAACACGAAGAAAGGGTCCTGTTCTATCACTCTTCAGATGTGGAAACTTTTACGACGGAAATAATAATGTTGAGTTAGGATAGACGGAGTTTACATAATAAAGTTTTACAGTCATAGGGTGTACTAAAACTGCGACGAGAACGCACGGGCGGCAGCTTCCTCTTTGTAAACGGTTCGGAGATCAAGCCGCCTGCCAAGTGTGGGGATTATAGTAGCATCTTTTTAGCGGGAGGTGTTTGTTCAGTAGTGGACGTCCTCTGCCTGATTTTGATGACTCATGGGATTTATCATTCACACAACAACCCGGCCAGGATTTGAACCCGACACCTTCTGCTCATAAGGCGGACGCGTTACCAACTAAACCAGGACGGTCGGCACTCAATTGGAATGTGACATGTAACTTGGTGGTTGTCAATAAATGATTTGATTTGTTACAATAAATGATTAAAAGTTACTACTCGTAGCATATGCAAGACGTAAGACGTAGCTAAATGCTACGCCGTAGCTAGTGGCTACGAAGTGCTTTGACAGCAACACGAAATTGAGTTGGCACATTTAATAGAAAATTTACAATTCATGGTAAGTAATTAAAAAAAATAGGATATAAATGATCGCGGGAGGACAGTGCCGAGTGGGAGACGTTGTCTTAGGCGGAGGCGTCTCAGGACAGCTCGTAGCTGTCCCGGGAGGAGCTGAAGCGTGGTGCTGAGATGTTGTGAGAGATGTGAGAGAAGCGTTCCCCTGGAGATCCCGGAACCCTCGGTCAAGCACCAAGCCAGGCCACCGGGGGGGTTAAGTGACTATAATTCCAGATAGCTCGATTGCACGTCAAAAGTATCTCGTGAAGAATTGCCGCTAGCTAAAAATAAGTGGAAAAAAAAAACTTTTTATAAACTTTTTATAAATTTATTAAAATATTAAATGTGTGATCGATGGAGAACGAAACTCGGTGTGCTGCTCTTAAATATTTTATATTAATATTTTATATCGCTATCCGCTCCTTCTTGCACCACACCCCCGCGGTTATCGGCCGATGTGTCGGTTATCAAATTAATGTCCCGTTACGAGCCTTTAAAAGTTGCTTTCACAAAAATTACTAAGATTAACGAGCGGTCTGTCGCGCGCGTCGTTGGTCGTTACGCCGTCATGTCGTTCCGCCGTTACGTCGTTACATAGCGTCGTCAGATAGAATGAGAGTGCACTTTCATGCACTTTTTATGGGCGCTTAATTTCGAATAAATTTGAGGTCTTTCTCTCGTTCTATGTAAGTATTAATTGAAGTTAAGCAGTGTTAGATTTCGGTTCTATTATAATAGCTTGTTGTTGATCCCCGAGCCGCCTACCAAGCAAGGAAATTAGGCAAACACTCCCCATTTATTATTTTATATAATTTGAATGGATTAGTGTTGCTATTTAGTTTTATTGTTTACATATTTTTTTTTTGACCTTTTTGACGAGTCTCTATACAGCTGACGTGATTGAATTCATGAACTGAATTTGACTTTTACTCAAAAATTGAATTGATAAATCCTCCTAATATTGTCGTTTTTTGAGGGAGACAACAAATGTCTAATATATACAGTGATATACATAATATTGTTAAAAAATGTAGCAAGTTGACGAGTCCATAATGGAAGCATTATTAACTTTTTTATATTTTGTAATTGTTATGAATGCCACTGTATGACAATAATGAATATTCATTCATTCATTCAATATGGGGGAGGCTTCGTCTAGCGAAGGAGTACGTTCTCATTGTTATGTCAGAGCCTTTGAGGTGGTTCAGTCTTGACTTCAGTTTTTAAAGTTTTTAATAGTCTTAAAAAAACTAACCTAGTTTTTTTTTGTAAGAGCCCTCTTATAAAAAAAGTCTAGGTATCTTATCTTCGAGATCGGGGGATCTCGAAGATACCCGGCTGTGTAGAATTATACCCGCCTAGCCAAGTAAAAGCCATACTTAGTATTTAACGTAGTTTAGAGTATAATTGTTACGTCACACATTCTCCATTATCACACACCCCGTCTTTTACATCTTCTATGATCCTCTCCATCCCAAGGTTGCCTGGAAGAGATCGCTTTCAGCGATAAGGCCGCCAGTTGTTACACTAAGCATTATTTTTTGTCTTTCATCATCATCATCATTGGCAGCTTATTATTAGCCCACTGCAGAGCATAAGCCTCCTCCCTCTTTCGCCAATCTACCCTGTTTTGTGCCAATCTCGTCTAGCCGCAAAACTTTTGGATGTCGTCACACCATCGCTGTATCGGTCTACTATCTACGCTTACCATCACGTGGCCATATTTTTGTCCGAGCTATGTACAATTTGGTGTGATTGATAACGAGATTATCTATCTATCTATCATACTTATTAGAACCGGCTCCAAATAAACCTGGTCTTTTAATCTCAACCTACGATTCGATATAATTATCAAGTCATAACAAATATTACAAAACGTATGAACAACTTGAATATTCGCAGCATCTTCTGTTGCTCGGAGCAAAGTTCTCGACTAATTTTCTAATTAAAGTTTCTCTGAATAACTTGAATACGAGCAAGAGTACGCTGGAAATATAACTAATAATATAATATTACCACACTAATCTAATGAAATAAAATAATGTTTTCATTCATAATTCTGTCCATCCCAAGGTTGTCTGGAAGAAATCGCTTTAGGCGATAAGGCCGCCCATTATGCTACCGGTGTTTCTATTATTGTTTATATTTAAGTTTAATTGTCTTTTTGGTGTATAATAAAGTTATATTGTATTGTATCGTATTGTATTGTAATCATATGAATGCGAAAGTTTGTGTGAAAATATGTTTGTTCCCGCTCAACTACGGAGTTACGGATTTGGATGTTTGATGTGATGGAGAATTAATTAACATAAATTAAATATGTTAGTTTTTATCTCTAAAAATATGCAGTTCCTGTAGGATAGCGGGTGGAATCGCAGGGCGCTGCTAGTAGTAAAAATGTTTAAGTCGGTTCCTGCTCAGTTCAATTTACTCCTAATTGAACAAACAGACAATTACAACACTTTCTGATAGGTTACAGACATGATCATTGATCAGCCAGAAGACTTCCACTACTGAAGAAACCATAGAGCGCCGAGCTAAATGACTTTAAGGTATTTGCATTCTCGGCTGCCCCCGACTTTCACAATGTCGTTCGTCTATTTCCACAGATCACACTAGATACCGCATTACGAGATTCGTTGTTCCTACAAAAATCACCAAAGTTTGAGGAAGGCACGGGTCGCGGGGAGTGCCAACTCGCGCCCAACAATCAACCAATCAGAGTAATTTCTTATAAGTGTATTTAGACTGATGCATGGTGTGGTTCGAGCGTCCTGAATGCAGAATCTAGAGCGTGATCTGTGTCTATTTCCCACTAGACCGACGTCTAAGTCGTAATCTGAGTGGTACCGGACCGGCCGGCCATTTGTCACGCCCCGCTGAACTGACGACGTTGCTGCACGTGTCAGCGCCGCAAGGCGGATCCAAAGATGATTTAGTTAAATAAATCCTTATAAAGACGAAACATATTGTAACAGTACGGGCCAAGGGTCACTATATATAACAGGGAACTAAATAAAGATTATCTATATATATATAGATAATCTTTATTTAGTTCCCTGGAATAATGATTATATTATTGTTATTATTATAGTAAATCGTTCATATAAAACGAGTAGAATGAAATCAGTACAAATTTGTCCGTCGTGTAACGGAAAACCAAGTATTTATTTAACAGCCAATAACCAAATAACTAGCTAAATGAGCTTTGGGAACAATAAATATCTAAAATCATATTAAAACCGGCCAAGTTGTAGTCTTAATCGAATTATGCGGGAACTTAGTCTGAGAGGAGTTATTGTTGGCAAGTAACAACTCGCTAGAGAGGTCATTGGAAGTCTGGCTGACTATAATTACCTATGTAGGTATACTGTGTGTTCGGTTATACGGCGGACATGTTCTAGGACAGGGATGGCGAACCAATGACAAGTGTGCCATTGGTGGCACGCGACAACATATAAATATAAATAAATAAATATTGGTGGACGTTTTTCACACAGCGCCTTCTAGCCCCAAACTAAGCAAGTTTATACTATGGGAACTAGATGTCTGATAGAATACATAAATACTTTTTTTTTTAGATATATACCTAGAATACATAGAAACACCCAGACAAAGCAAATCAAGCAAATGCATGCAAGAAAATTGTGGAAATTACGCTATACTAAAACTTAATTCTTTACTAGATAAAATATATTATAATAAAATATCAGCCGTGAAACCTCAGTGGAAGCATGCTCGGCTCGCATTCGTGGGAACGTGGGTTCGAACCCGGGCGGGCCCGTACCCATGAGTTCTTTGGAACTTACGTACCACTGGCTTTTCGGTGAAGGAAAACATCGCGAGGAAACCTGCTTACTTCCGAAGAAGACATTTGATGGCGTATCCGTGGATCCGCAATGGGCCGCACTGGGCCAGCGTGGTGGATATAGTCCAGTCACCCTTCAAGCGTAGGCTGATATCTCAGCAGTGGGACGTTTAAAGGCTGATGCAGACAGAGAAAAAATATAAATCAAAATTATTTGACAGTACGTCTATGGCCACATTAAACATTTCTTTAGAAAAATGGCACGTTCATCCATAAAGGTTCGCCATCCCTGATATCATTGTACTCGTTATGAACAACTTTTACTATGTCGTTAATCCTGAAGTTGCGAAAAGATGTATCTGTTCCATAGAAAAACTGCATTTACCCTCGACGTAATGTATACAGCTGTTTTTCCCCCGACTTCATGTTTGATCTCGTAGTAGTTCATAATGACGAGTACAATGATATCCTACATATTATTTCTTCGTCTAACCGAACACCCAGAATACTTCTCCGAAATATTAAGATTTTCTATTAAATAAAGCTAAAATCTTATTCTACAGAAAATAATAGCCTGAATCTGTTCAGTATTTACAGACCTACATATTACATATTCATATACATACACATATATCTTAAGACTTTGTTTTATTTATTCTGATATCTCTACTATAATTGTTTCTTGTCTGAAAGAAATTGCTTTTAACGATATAACCGATAGATTCATAATTTTTTCTTTCGCATGTAATCAATTTCTAATATTTTTAAAAGCTGAGCGACGTGACGAGAAAGTCGTTCTGCTAATGATAAGCGCTACGATCGGCCATAACAGTTGCAGAGCTACTAAGACATTTGAGCATATTTCTATTGGTGTAAACAATCCCTACCAATATTATAAACGCGAAATTGTGTTTGTTAGTTTGTTTGTTCCTCTTGCACGCAGCAACAGAGCAAACGTAGCGATATGGATATATTTAAACTGTCGGAGAGTGTCTTTGGCTACTTTTTATCCCGGAAAATGTACGGCTTCTGAGGAATTTTCAACGCGGTTAAAACTGCGGGCCGCAACTAGCAACAAATCCAGCAAGACTGGCATGTGCACTGCGACAAAATATTTTTGTTATGCAAGAACAGGACACGGATATGATTATGTACACGTTTGCCTCATTTTAACGCGACATGAAAAGTAGAGAAGATTTTGTCGCGGTGCGCGTCCTAGCCCTGCTGGTGTAACGGTATGCACTACAGTTTGTTGACTAAGGGTTAACATTGATAAAACACAGACGCGTAACTCTCAGTCTCCCCTAGCAATGATCTAAATAATTAAAAACTTTTTTTTAATAAATTGACCTTTTACTCGACGATGTCCCGTAGGTATAGCCAAAGTGATGACTCTATATAGTTCACCCTAAAACGTTGTGATTATATGCTCTTTAGTTCACCCCGTATCATAAAGATAGGGAGGGAGAGAGGTAGATTTCCATGCATGCCTTTTCAATAATATATCACTATCAAAGGTCAGCGTGGCTCGAAGCTTTTGCACGGAACGGTTTGAACTTGCGAATAATTTAGCGAACGACGTGTTATTCGAGCATCAGCTAAAGGTGAAGCTTTCACCTTTGACATTATGATACTTTCTCCGTGGAGTGTGAATAAACGAATACGCCTGAATCAATCAACTGAATGATGTCCTATGACAATGTATTTATAATGAATACTGAGCAGGTCCATGGGTTGCTCGATTTTATTATTTATAGGCTTGCGTTTGACTACCATCACGTCTGATGTTAAACGAAGATGCAGCCTACGATGGAGTACCCTTGCCTAGAAGATACCGATCCACTCGCGACTTGAAGACACCCAGATTATAATTATCAGGAAAAACCCACTCTGGCAGCACATTTCACTGTTCAGCAGCTCGATATAAGGAAGTGGAATCAAACCGTTACGTACTAGTTTTTGGTATATCAACCATGAAACCGATGAAGAAGAAGAACTACTTTTTATGTGTGTAGTGGTAAGACTCTGTTGCATGTCCACCTTATCAATGTCTACCGCCAAGCAGTAGTATGCAAATATTACTGCATTCCGGATTGAAGGGCAAGGCTACCAGCGAAATTAGTGGGCATGAAGAGATTTAACATCTAATATCTCCGGGGGACGAGCACAGTGCCTTGCCGCGCATGGTTTTGAACTGTTAAAATTCAAACGTCTGGGTGGCACTGAACTGCCAACTGCCAAGCGTGACGCTTAACATCAGTTGAGCGACTTGCTTGTCTTGTCGATAAGCTGTACAAAAACAAACGTATCCTTTGATACTCCGGAGATAAAGATGAATCCAAAGACACCTCAAAATCAAAATCGGTAAAGCCGTTTAGGCTATGCGTAATTATAGGAACACAAAAATAAGCAAAATTGCATATACCCCAAGAACATTACACTCCTTGGGCAATCGGGTAAAATAAGGCGTCAAACATATTAAAATTCAACAGAATTATAGGTCCATCAACCGTCATATTTTACTACCACTAAAATAGCCTTAAAGCTGTTTGTCCCAGCTTTTACGAATGCCGTCAACGTTGAGGGTCAAAATTTTTTATTATGCACATTATTATAATCTGTATTACTATAATACTTAGGTGCAGAATAACCTGCACTAAAATTTGAATAAAACTGAGTTTTAACGCTCGAGCGTTTAACCCTCCGGGGAAACGTGAAAGCATTAACTTAGAATAAAGGTCCTGAACGGAATGAAAATGATGAATGGAAAGGATGGATGTTTTATTTACATTACAGTTCTGTTAAGTTATCTCAGCTTGAAACGTTTGGCTCAGATTATTATCACACTAATATTATAAATGCGACAGTTTGTGTGTAAATGTGTAAGTATGTAAGTGTGTTTGTTCCCGCTCAACTCTCTAACGGCTGAACGGATTTGAATTAAATTGGTATGGAGGTAGCTTACATCCTGGATTAGCACATAGGCTACTTTTTATCACGGACAGTTATTCGGTTTCTGTAGAATAGCGGGTGAAACCGCGGGACGCAGCTAGTAAGCTATATAACTGGTATTTATTGATATTTATTTCAGTCCAGGCTAATTATAAATCGGTTTTTTTAATTTAATTTATTTATGCAAATTACAACTATCTTTACAGGAATTTCCTAATTCAATAATGTAGTTCATCGTTATGAAAAAATATAAACATTACCTAAGTCAATTAGTTAATTTTTTATAAAAATTATATGTAGAGAAGGGATCACGTTTGACCTCACCGAAGTGTAGCCAAGGCCCTACGAAACGGTGGAGTACGCTTGCCCAGAAGGTACACATCGTTCGCAGACATATCTTATAGATGATCTTATATGTGTGACTGATTTTCACACTAAATAAAACTCACTATGATTGCGGAATAACTTAATTTGCGGAAGTTCATCTTCAAAGCTGTATCTATTAAATGATCTAAACTAATTTGTAAATTAAATAATACTTTGTTCAAATTATTTCTCTCAAAAAATATGATAAATGAATAAAGAATAATGATGAATGAATAAATAATTAATAAAGATAATGCGGCAAAAAAGTGTATCATTGGTGACGTTTGTTTCTTATAGTCCTTACAAAAAGACTTAGATTAAATTGATCGTATATCGTAGCCCACGTTACTACTTAGAATATTTTTATCTCGAGATAGGGGAAAAAAAAACTGTTATTTTTAGAGAGGTAAACGTGCTTCATTCTCGACCACTTTGCTGTCTCGTTGCAATCAAACAGCATGTGGTTAAACATAAGCATATTCAGAATAATCAAAAACACCAATATGTCATCAGGCCACAGCTAGACAGCATTAGACTGCCTGCAAATTGCAACGTTATCTCTTTACCGTTCATCTTAAATGCAAGAAACAATAAAATATAAATCTTCTGATGTACATACATTTCAATATAAAAGAGCATTCCTTTAGCTCAGTGAATAGAGGGTAGTGCATTCAGGAAAACAAATGGGCTGTAGGTGTTCTTTTCAATGGGTAATCTCGAGTTATGGAAGATGTAAGGGATGGCTGGACGTATCTCAGAAGTAGTCTAAATGATTTCTCGATTTCTCTAGAAGGAGTAGAAGGCATTGAGGTAGAAGAATCGAATGGAAATTTGTGCACTTTCCCAGACCATGCCTGGTTTCTATCGATACTCGTTGAAAAAGGAATATTGACAAAGATAGGTACTGCTCTGGTCTGAAAATAATAATCAATTTCAGTGTTTTTTTTTGTACTTTATTAAAGTAGACAATGTGAAACATGTGCAGTACTGAGCACGACATATATGATTACGAAAACAATGAATAAGTTTGAGTTTAGATGCGAAAAAAAAATTGTAAGTTCTTCCATTTTGGTTTTCATCGGATTTTAAGGCCGCTCCACATTCGCGCGAATCACGCGCGAAGCTATGAACCAACCGCGAACCACGAGTGTGAACCCCATTCGCGATTTCGCGCCTCGTTCCTATACTCCTCTTTCGGTTTATTGTCCCGCGACAAAGGGTTCCTGTGGATCGCGGCGCGAATCACTGCGAATGTGGAACTTTGCCGTGGCTCGCGCCACGATCCGCACCGCGAGTTCGTGCAGTGACTTGCAGTGAGTGCGGCTATTACAATGATAGTCGTCCCAATTTATAAAAAATCTTGCTGGTATTCTACTAGTACCAAAAAAATAAGAAACGAGAAATGAGTTATATTTTCTGAGAAAATATCCTGTAAGAATCCTGTGGGTTTGAGTAATTATCAAAGTTAACCCTGATATCAAAGCCACCCCGATTCTCGGTACTTGACTTTGAGCGTTCCAATTTCTATCAAAATACATTTGGCTGATTCTTTGTTAAAACATAAAACCAAAAGAAAACGTTGACCGTACCGTTTTTTATGCTACCAAATTTGTCGAGACGAGCAAGCCGCGTGCCTGATGGTAAGCACCACGTATAACAGTGCCACTTAGAATTTTGAGCTTCAACAGTTTAAAAGCAAACGCGGCAATGAATTTCGCTCGTCACCCTGAGATAATAGATGTTAAATCTCTTTATGCCCAGTAATTTCTCTGGGAACGTTGCGTTTCAATCCAGAACATAGTAATGTTTGCACACTACTGCTTGGCAGGTGAATAGCTGGCAAAATTGTAGATCTAGATCTACTAAGGAGCATACCACTAAAAAACTTAATGTAATGTAAATCCGAAGTATGATTACGGCATTCTAAGTACTATAATTTATTAGGTACGGGATAATTTTGATCACAGTAAAAAATTAAAGGCAATTTTCTTGTATCAACAAAATCAGCAAAAAATCAACAGCACTCGAACAATGTTACATCTCGTTCAAAAGAAAATATTCTACAAAGACATCTTTTCAGCCACAAAGGAATAGAGAAAATGACTACAACTTCGACGTTTCGTTATATTAAACCTTTATTTTGTTTAGAGAATTAAATTCGTCTGAGAAAATGGAAAACTAGACGATAAAGTTTCAAAATAAGATCGCTAGCCAGCGCAGCGTTCATACTGGGTTAGTTTGGTTTTAAATGATTTTTATTGCAAAGCTTTTTCTGTCAATAGAAATTGGTTTCGTTGAAGGTTATCTATGAATTAAATCTAATGAATTATGCTCGTCACAATCACACGTTGACTCAGTTAATGTATATATTTGCGTAGACTGAAAACGAGTGGGTGTATGTGTGGCGCGATTATTGTTTTTTTCTCTTATGTTTTGGCTCCACTCGTTGTGTATTTAGCTAGTGTCAAGTATTGTATCTAATATTTCAAGTGAAGTCAAATACTTTACAATTAAAATAAGTTTTAGTCATAGTCTAACTTAAGCAAAGTAGTAAGTCACGTCAAGTCCACGTCATACCCCTGTAAATTTGTGGAGACTTTACTAAAGGTATCTATGGAGTATTGAAAAGAAAAAAAAAAAGTAGAATCATGTTTCACTGCATTATACTATTCACCAACACTCGTGCGTGTTCACGAACACTTAATGGTTAAAAATCCACCATTTTTACAAATTAACAATCGAAATAATACAAGTTTAGGAAAATAATTTAATGACGCGACATGACTTCTTCACGTTCCCGCCATAACTCCAAGCGTGATTATGGTACACTCGTAAAACTGGAGGAGCAAGTAAGTGCGCCTGCAAGTAAGCATTATTAAATGCAGTGTTGTAGAACTTTAATGATACAATCAATACACTCGTCATGAAGGGAGACGAAAATAAACTTAATAATTAAGACACAGAGATAAGAAAAATTATATTGAGGCTTACATATACTTACGTGTTTTTCTGCTGTCTATTTCTTTGGAGGATTTACATATTTTAGGATGTCAGATTGTACTCGTCATTATAAACAACTTTATCTATAGAAAAAAAATCGCGATTAAAAAATTAGCAATTCCATAGAAAATTTTCATTCAAATTCGATAAAGTGCTTATCCTTGAAACCCGCAGGCTGCACCCTTTTACATCATATTGGACGGGTGTGAAAGAGACGGACTCTCTTGACGTGTCGCACGCCTTGCGCAGCTTCAGGCTTTTATCACCGCTAGGCTTGCTAAAAGTAACTTTATTGCGACGTAGCGAGAGTCTCCATTTCGTTAAATATCATCTTGGAGTATCGGACTTAACTTCTTATACATTCATTCATTTATTCTATAGTACCGTCCGTCCGTCCTGACCGTATTACAATCATAAAATTTCTTCACACAAAGGTGTCTGGAAGAAATCTCTTTAGGCAATAAGGCCGCCCATTATACTAGTTTAAAAAGAAAAAGTAAATGCAAAAAGGTTAGTGCTAGCTTAATTTTTATTTATTTTTATTTTGATGTGGCTACTATACTCACTACTATACTAAATAACAGAAAGCATCTGTGCAGAGGAACGTTTATTAATCATATTAAAACAATAACGTAGTGTAGCGCCAATAGACTGAATTACATTTTAGTAGTAAGTACACTACTTATTAAAGACCTCACTTGGCTAGAAGGTAAAAAGAACCACAATATACAAAAAAAAAAATATTTTTAACTGGCAAGACCCCAGCGTCACAGCATGAAATCTGCACTGCTTCACAAGTTACCTGGCCAGTTGTGCTACACCTGCGGTTAATTAAACTTGGATTCGGACTGCAGTTTGGCCGAGGAACGACGGAGCAATGTCTCGAAACTTCCAAACGGCTCTGTAAATAAAGTTGTTCAGAGCAAATAGATAAGTTGCCAAGTTCTACAGCGAAATTAAAGGTTGCTTTTTGTTTACTATTTGAAATAGGCTGATTGATGCGTATTAGGCATTCTGATAAACGAACTAAGTGTATGATGTGACGTTGTAAAACGTTACTTGGCATAACTAAAGGACCGCAAAGCCCTAATAGACGCCGCTTTTTAGGGATCCACGCCTCTATCTGCTGTTTAACTGCTATTTATACAACGCGAAGAACAAGACAAGAAGAAGAGGATAACCATACAAACTAGTGCCATAATTGGTGATCTTATTGCTAAAAGGGATCTGTGCCAGGCAAATAAAGTGAGTACATAATACAGTAAAATGTTTGCAACTACTATGCAATTGTGTATGTTTACCTGGTTCTACGGTATCCATTCTCGAGCATGCATTTTTCAAGCAGTAAGTAAGATGAACTGCCTCTAGAGAATTGTTAAACATACCGAGTGCCTGCCTTCACCGCAACATGCCGAGAATTGTGAATAATGTCTAGTAGGGTACAGTATTATTATAGGTTCTGTGGTAGTGTTGTAGATATAATTTGATGTCTTACTGGGGGATGAAAGACAAAAAAAAGATTTAAAAAAGATGAATCTAAAGATGATTCTTCATTTCCTTACGTCATATTCGGATGACATTATGGAACTGAGTCGTGATTTTTAACAGCTGGACTTTTGGAGAAACTCAGGGTCACACAGCGGACAATGAAGCCGATGGCTTTGTTCAGCAGTGGACCTCTTCAGGCTGTTGTTTAAGGTGACAATTAAAAATGATTCTGCAAAATTTTCCTTATTACAACTTTTAACGTCGATTAACCAGGAAGTAATATTTCCCTGTCAGCTTAACTTCTTTCAATATTTAACTTTTTTTTTGTTGGGTTGTTGTTAAAATACCAGTTGTGATGCAAGAAGGATGGTGCCTCATTTAACTTGTAAAAGACATCTCTCCTGTTTTCTGATCTGGGATTTTTGATTTTACGACTAACAGGTACAAAATGGATTGTTAAATATTTTTTTTGTTTAACCAATATTTGCCAATGTGCGCGTAAGGTAGCTTTGATACGACTACTACTATACCCGATTTCTCCATCCGAATGCTTCTGACATTGAATTGAATTTCAATTGAATTTTATTACTAACAAAATCGCATTACCATAATCTTCATCCCTACAACTGCATTCCTAAATTGCATAATTCTGGATTCAAATTCAAATTAAATTCACCAAGTGCTTAGTCACAGCGAGTATGGTAACGAGGTTTTTGTCTAGTTAACATGTAAAATAATGCCTCGGAACCTATAAAAATACAAGTATTTCCGCTTCAATGTAGTTGCCAAGAACTTCAATTGGACTGTCATGTGAATATAACTTATTTTGTACAGTACATAACTTCTTAACTACTATTATAATTCAGAGAAATATAGACGCAGTCGTATCGGGACCAGTAAAGCTTTGAGGTATAAAATGGATACGTTCGCCTCGAGGAAAAAACTTCGCTTGCGCGATTCAGAACCCCCTACATTACAACCTTCAGTCGATACAAAACGTCAAAAATGCACAAAAATATATCAAAGCCATCTAGCGAACTATAGGAAGTAGCTTTGTCTCTCTGTTTGTCGCGTTATCACGGCTAAACGGCTGAACGGATTTTGATAAAATTTGATAAGGAGTTACTGTATATCACAAAGACGGACATAGGATACTTTTATTTATGATCACGCAAACGAAGTCGAGGGTAACAACTAGTACTCTATATTATACTGACGAAGTCTTGAGATTTTTGTTTTTTAACTGACTTCCCAAGTCGACTGATTTTTTTTAATTCTACTTTTTTTCCGGGATAAAATATTCTTTGTTTTTCTTTGTTTCTTATTTGCCAAATTCCAATATTCTGCAACCACACTTCGCTCTTCGCGCTTGTCCTCGCGTTGCAGCGGCCACACACTCGCGTCTCCCATCGCATATCGCCTCACATCCCTTTTATATCTTTGGCCATCTTTGTCATCGCTCTATCTCTATGTGTGCCACCGGTCCTTTGACTTGCGCCTAATAACAGACAAAATCAGGAGCGGCGAGCAAGGCGAGGAGCATGACTAGCGGCAGAATGAATAACCTGGCCACATTACGACTCAGCCTACTTTCCTCGCCAGTCCTCGAGTATGTGGTCGCAGCAATCACACTAAATATTATAAATGCGAATGTTTGTGCGTAAGTTTATAAGTAAATATGTAAGTGTGTTTGTTCCCGTTCAACTCCATAAGGGCTGAACGGATTTGAATGAACTTTGGTAAGAAGGTTACTTATAACCTGGATTAACACATTGGCTTTATCATTTGCATTATCCTGGCATCAAAACAGTTCCTTTAGGATAGCGAGTGAAACCGCGCGGTGCTGCTAGATAATAATATTGTACAAAATCGATATTTCTGTTGTTTGATTTCAATAAAATTTCATACAAAATCAGCACCTACCTAGAATTTTGTGCTCGTGTCTTATTTCACAAGGTCGTATATAATATAGGCATAAGCGCTGTGTTTTACTCGTACGTAGTACCGTGTTATGTGAATTAGTTCTGTAAAACGGACGATGGATCGATTCCCAAGAACATAGAAAACCCTTTCGCGCGTATAGTTTGCCTCAGGCTTTCAGCTCTCGTATAAATCCTAATCCGAGCTGTAATGCCTCGGAAGAGCTTTCACACATCAATCTTCGATCGATCACTCCTTACTATTTAGATAGACGACGTTGAAGACGTGACTTATGAAGAGATTTTACCCGTAGTATAAATAACACCTAAGGACCCTGGTAAAAAACCTAATCTCAAAAAAAAATAACAGTCTCCACAGGGTCTCCACAGGGTCTCCACAGGGTCTCCACAGGGTCTCCACAGGGTCTCCACAGGGTCTCCACAGGGTCTCCACAGGGTCTCCACAGGGTCTCCACAGGGTCTCCACAGGGTCTCCACAGGGTCTCCACAGGGTCTCCACAGGGTCTCCACAGGGTCTCCACAGGGTCTCCACAGCTACCACCGGAGTGTCCTCTTAGTATGTGGTAATGGCGTCCCCAAGCCGCGTGCCATGCGTGGTGTAAATGGTAAAGTAAGGGGGATAACTTTGTTCAACAATGGGCGTCTTCTGGCATCATAATAACATCTGTCATTCATTCTGTCAGGCTGATAATAACATGGTTACTCCATCAGGTGTGGCGTTCTATAACCCGATATGTCACATAGCTGACACCAGCTTTATCATCATCAGCATACATAAGCAAGTTTTTTGGTCTACCTGCCTAGGTATGCCTAGGTATGGTATAGGTTGTTGCCATGAACCAACAAAACAGTTAGGTTAGGTTAAAACATGAGTTGTTCTTTATCTGCAAGGGCGATCCAAGTGACTGAACAGTGACACACACAAACAGATATAGACACAGGGTGCACGGTGAGTGTATGTGCCGTGTGAAGCACGAATGCCACAATGAAATGGGACATCACATTGTAGTGTGGCGACACATCAATTAAGTAGAACACAGCTGTTTAAAAATTACTTTTAATAAAGTCATGATCAACTTTAAGATAAGCAAACGAGAACGAAAAACAAAGTTCTTTTCCAAACTCGCTCTTGTCGGCGCGTAGGCCCTAAAATTTAACTTTAAACTTGTTCAACTTTGATCTTGTTCGACTTTAATGCAACGGCTTATCTCGAAAGCATATCTAAGTGAATTAATAAACGGTGTTCTAGTTTTTACCCGACTACAAAAAAGGAGTGTTATGAGTTTGCAGTCTGTGTATGTTCATGTGTTCCCTCTAATCTTTTAAACCGCTATCAAATTTTGAAAAGATAGGTGTCTATCGATGCGACTTCACACTAACTATGTCTGTACGGAATTATACTAAATCCAATATGGCGGACTCTATAACAAAATAAATAATTAATTATTACATCGTTATGTTGTGTTGTGAAGAATGAGCTAAGATCATTAGACGTCACGAGTTTACAAATTCAAGTCACTAATAAATTGTGTCAAAAGATGGCATTGTTTCTGATCAACTAATTTCTAGTACATTATTAGGTATATTAAATAATAAAGCGAAAGTTCGGATGATTGCTTTTAACTCAATTTCGACTAATTTACAATAAGAGTTAGTTTGATGCAGAGATAGTAATTTATTACCCCCACTCTAAGTGATAATCCAGGGTATAGACTATCTCCACACACAATTTTATCCAAATCTGTAATTTAGCCGTTGTAGGGCTTCAGACCAAAACTGTAACAAAAAAAATTCTTGGTTTGATTGTGTGATGTTTTATTTATAGTGTGTATATTTATGCATATTATACTAATACCTATTATTTTGGTAGAGGTTAAAACTGGGGCGCAGCTAGTAACAAAATACAGCCAAAAGTAAAAACTAATTGTTTTTTTAAGGCCAGTTAAAATATGAATCCAATATTTCCTATCCAGTTCGCATGCTCGCCGGCCAGCACAGAACAAATTAACACAATTCGTACCCAGGAATATGAAAATTACCCTTGTGTATTGCGAAGCTAATAAATAAAGGTAACTTTCTGCGGAATAACACAGAGAGGCAACTCTCCGAAGAGCGCTAGAAGCGTACGTGACACGAAACGATAATAGCGCAGTGGAAGGGGTGCCCAGGTCCGTAGAGCTTTGTCATTCGCTACGTACCCAGATCTTCGAAGCAGCGCACGGGCACAGAACAAACAATAATATCACGCATGGGCACCGTTGCACTCGCAGGCGCCACTTAGGCATTTTTCTTCAGCTTCTCCGCGCCTAGACTGATGTCGTGGACGCCGTTCATTTCGGCGTTCGAAATAACTTGGATTATTCCATTACGCCAACGAGATCGCCCCACCACCGGTAAGGACTCTTTGTTTTTTCTACTCAGTCACACCGGTCATATTTCAAGGGTATAAAAGTAGGCTAGCAGAAGGTAAGTACCTCGATGGAATTGTTTATACGGTTAAATTTGGCTAACAGAATTATGCTCCAAGTTATAAAGGCCTGACGATGATTGTAGTGGCGTACCTCTGGCGTGAAAGAGAAGGCTGAAGCGGAATTTGGATCGTAGGTATTCGTGATAAATAACGAAAATACACGTATGTGGCGCCAAAGTGACTCCATAGCGCTGTCATCGATTTGATCAGCGATTGCTTTTTGATATTTTGAAATCTGCCATTAGCAAAGAATTGTGTACATTTAAACATATTTTTTACAGAGCGGCTAAAGTTATAGCGACTACAGCTAGTGCCTTAACGATACCGCATTATTATTTTGGTACTAAAACAAGTATATAAACGTTTATCTCGAGTTTTTTTTTCCACCCGTCGCCATATAGCCCCAACCTTAGCAAGTTTGTACTATGGGAACCGGATAGCTGATATAATACATAAATACTTTTTTTTAAAATAAATACATATAACCACCCAGATAAAGAACAAACATCCATGTACATCACACCAATGTTTGTTCTGGGTGAGAATCGAACCCACAACCTACAGCTCCACCTGGAAATCCACCCACTGAGCCACAAGGCTAGTCATCTGTTTTTCCCTATTCTGTAGGTTAGTATTCTGTATGGGGAATGCCTTTCCAGGTATTAGCTGTCGGAATAAAGTGTGGAGGAAAACTTGCTCGTGTGAGAAGGGTCTAGCAACTTTGATGGTGGATCTTGATAACGGTAATTTTAATCTTTTTACGCGTTTTGCGTTCCCTTCGTTGATTATTTTGGACTTGTGGTAACCGATAACCTTGAATGAAATTTGTAATACTGTACAAAAATAAACCATCTACTCGTAGGATTTCTTTGCGTGAAACATGGAATTTTTATATCTGGGACATTATTTATTAATTATATTATAAAAATAATTATATATAATTTAAACCCAAGATTAAAAATTTAAAAATATTTGCTAGGTGCTAGGCTTCAATTGTCTAATGTTTCTGTAAGCTGAGATATTTAGTAGTAGAGTAACGTAAGTATATATCTATATCCAAAAAAGGCTTTTGTCCTGACTGACTGACCTAAACCTAAACCATAACCACTGGACGTAGAGACTTGAAATTTGGAGGGTATGTTTATTGAGGGGTGTCAACGCACACTAAGTTTTTTTTTTAAATCAACTCCCAAGGTGTTGAAATGGCGTGTTAAAGTTAGTATGAAACTTTTTATTATCTGGTTCGATTGATACAAAACTTGATATGGATACTCAACAAATTCCCCGTTAGTACGAAAAAAAAAAAAATATATTTTGGTAATAGTATGTTTGTTTTTCCTTAACTTTGTAACGGCTGTACATATTTTGATGAAGTTTAGTCTTGGAGTAGCTTATGGCATGGATGACAACATAAGCTATTTTTATCCCGGTAAAATATTTAGTTTCTGTGTGATAAGTATAATTATTAACCTCCATAGTAACTCAATGTAGTATTGTTTCCCAGAAAAACGCGGATGAAGCCGCGGGCAGAAGCTAGTCACCTATAATGCGTCAGTACTATGACTTTCTGTTTCTCAGTTTGTTTATAATCATTCTGTTTGTTGTGTTTATTTTTTTGCTTTTTAATATTTAGTTATTGATCAGCCAGAAGAGTTCCACTGCTATTTTCACGATGTTTTCCTTCATCGAAAACCCAGTGGTATATCCGTACGTAAGTTCCAAACTCTCTCACTGGTCTCAAACACCTCTCATTGAGATGGCCCCGCCCGGGTTCGAACCCGCGACCTCACGAAAGTGAGGCGAGCGTGCTCCCATTGAGCTACCGCTGAGTTACGAGGGTAGACCAATATTCCAGCAGTGGGATGCTTAAAGGATACGGTAGATCCTAAAGTAGCCTATCCTTGTCTAGCAAACTGATAAAAAAGAGAGACGGCAAATTTAAAAGTTCTTCCCAGGTTTGGTGTATTTGGTGCAATAGGTTATACGTCAATAGACAACGAAGGATACAGAAAGTAGTACAGTTTTCCAATAGTCTTAAAGCAATTAGTATTTTCGTTTGGTTATATTTGCAAAACAAACACGAATACTGCAGCACGTAGCGCCAGTATCTACTTTGTTATGCAAAGACAAAACCGTTTCCTTTTGCAGAATGGCGCCCAACGTGGGGCAAAATAATACTACAGCCGAAATTGAAGCAACGAACACTTTGTTATTTTATAAAGTAATATGTACGATGTTTTTGTAAAGATCTTAGTCTTAAAATGTCTTGCTTATATTCATTTAATAATATATAAGCATATATATATAATATGAATAGTTAAAAAAAACGTAGTTGAACTCATGTCTTTAATTTTTACATACACTCATGAATACTACTAACAACAGTTAAAAAAACATTTTTTAATGATTAGTTAATTTTCTGAGAAAATGAGGAACTATTTACGAACCTTTTATCTAAATATATACTAATTTAAGTTTGATGAAACAAAATGAAAAAAAAAACTCTTACCAAAAAATATTAACAAAATCTCATAAGCAGCTAAAATCCTCATAATCCAACACTAATTCAATTCAAACCATTTAATAAAACGTTCGTAAAACTGGCGCCCAACGTGGTGTCAAAATCCTTCTAAAATCTACGTGCCAGTAACGGCTTAATTAAAAAAAAAGAAATTAAAAATAAACGCCGTTTGAAATTCGAACGGCGAACCCGGGTCGTATCTTATCTTGTGACATTTGCCTCCAGTCGCGTGCGGGCAACGAGGGCGAACGCACGTCACGTCGCCTTTGAATCTGTCACGAAAATACGTGTGTGATGATTGTTGTGGATCAGTAGAAGTGCTCGAATTCCTTCCTGAATGATGTGATTGTGCAGAATGTGTCGTGACGTAACAATGCTCGTGCTACTTTTAGGGATGTTAATCGGTGAGTTGACCTCTTAATTTAGAAATGTCTGATGAATATCTTATATACGCCAATTAACTGGATTATGAAATTAGATTAAGGATAACTTAATTAAAAGGAAAAGACGACGAGGATTCAAGATTTTCAATTCATTTATCAAACATCTTTACTTAATCACTTATGAAAAGAAACATTGAGTCATTTAAATTTAATTCTACCCGCATATAATATGTATATCGTTCATTTTCCTTTGCCAAACCACCTAAATTTTTACGATAATGACATTATGGGTTTTAGTCGCAGGTTAACTTCATTCACTACTATTAGCTAGGTCTATTGTTGGAAATTGAGTAGTAAAGTTTACCATATAATATGTCTAGTTTGTTAAGTCAGTCCCGGACTTCCCCTAAGGCCTAGAGCCTCTGACGCTGAAAGGGCCATATTTGTTTAACCGGATAATGTTAAAGATTTGAGGCCTATTTCTTCACATCACAATATTTTTTTCCGCGACGTAGGACCCTTACAGTCTAGTTCTTAGAGGCCACTGGATCATTAAATCTGGGCCTGTATATCAACTACATCGATTTGTTTAACTTAATACTAACGAAGTGTGAAATGTGAACTTACAAAAGCGTTAAATGACATACGTTAGTATGACGTGTTCCGTATGCCTCAATCAACGTATGACACAACTATCTCAACACTGCTACAATATCACCGCGTTCAATTTAATCTCACTAGCGAAACCAGATAGAAATTATCATATTAATTAATAATAGGGACTAAGTTAACACGGAATTATCGACTCTGTACTTACCTACCCGCAATTTTGAGTAACTACTCATTGAGCTCGTTTGATATGAATTATTCAGATAATATACAATGTTTTGTGTGGTTTAAAGAGATTTCGGGTTAGTTTGATTGTTATTTTAGTTTTAAATCCATCGGTTTGGCGGTGATCGTTGAGGTTAGTCGACTTTTAACCGACTTTTAATTATGATTAAATACGTGCATTCTGGTTTTAGCTACATTGCTGTTAATGATTGGTTTGGTTTATGGTCGAGTACTCACAGGACTAATGTAACTTGAATAATTTGTTGTTTAAAATTAGATACAGTTACATTAGTAAGTAGCGAGTTAAATTATATAAAGAACCAAGTGAAAATATTACATCAACATGCTGTTTTCACGAAAGGTGTAGACACCTTTAGAAAATGATTATTTAAGATATAGATTGAAAAACTTAAGCCTTATGCCACGGAGCATTTTTAAGCTAATTTCTTAACAGTGTATTGTTAAAAAAATAGCTAACAATATCTTTTAAATGTTAAATATGCTTAATTATGATTAAGCCCTGTCATTTGATACACAGCGAGGCATAATTAAAAAATGTATTTCATGACTTTGTGTTATCTAGAGGCCGCCATATTGGTTGGACTTTTTTGCAGACGCTGTATGGAGAAGTATCTTTGTCCGTTATTCAATCGTCGAGTAGTAGTGTGCTAACATTATTGAAGGATTGGTTCGGTGCTAATTGGAAAATGGACGAATAGGTGGAGGTAGTGTGATATGGGAAGTGAGGTACAGTAGGATTACGGAACGGAAGACCTTCATTGAAGATAAGCGCCGTAATCTACTCATTACTATCACAGGTGTCTTTGAATTTTGTGAAGGTTTGATCCATTATTAGTATCTAAGTGTTTGGTTTGATGATAAATGTACACACAAAGAATCTGTTAGAGCTAGTGCAAGAAACCCGCATTTTTTCCCGAGTTTACAATATTATAAATTTAGATTTAGATTAACGACATTGGAAACTAATTAAAACACTTGCATTGCCATGAAAATGTATAATTTTACCAGCAACATCCAGAAATTTAAATATCATAATCATGAAATCAAAAGTAAATAAAGTCCAGGCTAAATGTGTAAAACTTGGGATTGTTTCTCTAAAAATAAAAACTGTTAATTTGCTATCAGACGATCACTAACAACTGCTGTAAATTGCCAAAAGATACATGCTAATTTTTTGACTGCAAATTAGTACTTTAATGTTTAAAAACGAACAAGGTACCTACATAAAAACCTAAGATTATCGTTCAGCTTTTTGGATTTGGCTGCAACTATCAGCGATCATCCTAAGGCTAACGTCCCGTATGTCTTTACAGTTTTTTACACAGAACCAAAATACTGTTTGCATTACTAAGATCAATGGAATCCCAACCGAATTTAATTAAAGAACATACCCCGAGTTAATCCTGAACATTTCAAGCATCTAATAACCGTTCCGCTAGCTACACATGTTTTCCGAGGACGCATAATATTGGTACTCGTAGGTACATTTCTTCCGCTCAACTTGAGAAGTAAACAAAAGTTACGGAGATCCCGACAACTTTAAGGTAAAGTTACCTCTATGGAGGATACAAGGTGTAACATTAGTGGCGCTGAGTACTTTGATATACCCACCTCGTTTGATAAAGTTGCCTTGACATTTTGCTCATTATACGTTTTACTGCAATATGTTTCTTTGCCAATTAGGGCAAATGTTTGTTTACGATTATTCGGTCGGAAGACGCAGAGGGCGATTCAGGGTTTTTTTTCGCAATATTGGCTGTTTTAATGGTTATTCAACAATAACTAGCGTACGATTGACCAGATCTTCGTGAATTTTTTTACGCAAGTAACTAGTGGACATACAAATTTTAAATATGAGAAAAGGGTGTAATTTTTTGAAGATATTGCTAAAGGCCATAATGTCACAGACAGCCACAGTTCGGGACAAACAACTAATATTTCGTAGAACTGTCAAAGTTAGAGTCAAGCCGTACACAATTGCGCAAAAAATACAATTACCTGTTTTTCTGCCAATGCTATTTCCAGCGTGGATCGAGTATATAGGTATACTTAGAATGTGAGACAAGCTTAAATTACAAAAAAACTTCTTTTCAAGATACATCTATAATTAAACATACGAAAACATAATCCTGCTTTAACCGAACTGTTTTCATAAAACCTGTTCGTATTTTTCTTACAAAAGATATTGTAAATATTTGCAAAAGCATCTTCATTCTTACATTTTCTCGTTTTCTCGTATCAAATCTCCAATGAGAAAATCCTATAATCTTTCAGGCTCTCAAAATATTTTACTGCTCAAAGGTAGGATGAAGACATGGACTAATAAAGCACCGGGACATGTCTTTCTGGAAAAGTAAGAGCTGACTTATATTATATCTTGATTACAATATGTTTTTATTTTAGCTGTCCTCACCTCTTAAGGTTTTGCTGGGACCAACGGGGTCCATAATGAAGTTTTGTTTGATATTGCTATTTTAACCTCCGTTACTGTATCTTCTGCTTGTCAGCTCGCAGACGTCGGCTACAGGGTGATCTCACATATTGTTGTGGCCCTAGTTGCCATAATCTCACGCTTGGCGGGCGGCTTGGAATGCAGAATGGAATTGGAATGGTGGCAGAATGTTCACCGTTTACTAAGAGGACGCTGCTGCCCGTTCTTCGGTGGTTCTGGTCGCGGTGGTAAGACTGTAAGATTTTTTATAGGGTATATCCTAATATACCCAAAAAATGGTCTAAAAATCTTCCACTGGATACCGTTACTATTTAGAAGCAATAAACCAGTTGAAGAACCTGAAGACATTGGAATTATTGCTAACGATCCGCTGAACGCTGTTTTAACCGATAGTCAATATTCGCAAGCGGATTGTGTTCAGCGATATGTTTTTTTGGGAGTTTCTTGTCTCACTGCTTATTCATTCATGAATCTAAATCGTTTATCGACATCGTTGTATTTGCGGGGAATCTATTTTCAGTCGTAAACCTACTTCACACGTAGTAGTTAATTGTACCGCGACAATAAACCTTAAAATATTGGCTCCTATACTCATCTGTAAAGGGAGACTGGAGAGAAATATATGTATGATTGTAGCTAGTATAATAGCTAACCCCCGAATACTGATACTTTTGTTAACATTGACGACAGATTAAGTCTATTGCTGCTTTTGTCATTTGCTTAGTGCCAGACAAAGGCAGTATTAGAATTAATCTGTTGTCAAAGTTTCAGTATTCGGAGGTCAGTCTCAAGAAAAGAACATTAACTATTACCACGTAAAGAAACGACTCTCCCCTGCCAATTTGTCGTCGCCTGCACCGTAGGAGTGCGGCTAGCAGTCCCCCGTGTCGCCGCCACGTTCGCCGCTCGCTGTTTAAACCGACCGCGCGTTCTATCGAATTTGGATGAAACGCAGGCGAATGATAAGACACATTTCTCGTATGGCAGTGGTAAATGAAGAAGGGCAGTGGTAGGGCTCTCCTGCAGAGTCCGCCAGCTCGCAGTCGTGTAGCAAGTTTTGTAAGTTTGCCTTCTAATATGGCTATGGCATTAGATTCAGATTACGAAATGACCTTAGAACAACGATTCGTTACATTAGGTAAGTCATTTACAGCTTAGAATAACAGTTAAAATGGTAGTGAAATATTGTATGATTAAAATTGTAATGATTAATAAAAATAAAATAAAATTGAATATCAATTTGTGATAGATTAAAAAAAATACGTAAAAATGTAGTTCTGTCATTTATACAATTTCATTTGAAAAGCATTGTTCACCTAATTTAATTTTCATAAAGTCATTAAGCTTGTAAAACGCATTCCTTTCCGGTTATATTTTTGTTTTAAAATCCTGAATCGGTAAATTCCTCGCAGAAACTAGCAACTTATTATACAAAATTATGCATCCTTGTTTTTCAACTTTACTAAGTTCTATTCTGGGTAGGAATAGTCTATCTATATATCTTGTATTAAAATTATGCGTTTTTAAGTCCATTACTCTCGAATATTTATTTTCTCTATCAGTGTGAATTTCTAAGAGGCATCCATATATATATATATATTTATTTATTTATTTATTTCATTAGTACGGTATTAAACCAATTACACTAACTACATTACAATTAAGATACAAAAAGCGTTAAGAATTAAAAATTAAGTATTAATAATAATATAAAAAGCCATGTC
Organism: Apocheima hispidaria; assembly: GCA_947579745.1. Classification (NCBI taxonomy): domain Eukaryota; kingdom Metazoa; phylum Arthropoda; class Insecta; order Lepidoptera; family Geometridae; genus Apocheima; species Apocheima hispidaria. Next base: position 14,904,799 of record OX388156.1, read on the forward strand.
AAAAAATAAAATAAAAATAGCAGTCAAATTGATAAAAGTACATATTAAATGTCAAATATAAAATTAAAAAATAATAATAATTTATATATATATATATATATATATATATATATATAAAGATATAACAGTCATAATCTTATCATCGATCAGCCGACATTCGTCCCCTACTGGACATGGGCCTCTTCTAAGGAGAGCCTCACTCTCTTTTGCCTGGAAGATATCGCTTTCAGCGAAAAGGCCGCCATTTGTTACACTAGTTTTTTTTTGTTTTCTGTCCTAGCTATGTACGATCTGGTGTGAACAATAAAGAGTTTATCTAAGGCCCAACCAGTGACTGTGACATACAGACAGACAAATAGCGAACGTGGCGAAATATGGGGTTTCATGTTTTGCTACAGAACCTTAAAACGTTTTAGATTCTTTGTTGCTTCAGTCAGTTCAGTCAAGGCTAAAATGGCGATTTTCATACCTCCTCTTGAGGCAGACTTTCATAATAAAATTTACAGTTACTCCTCTGGCAGCCACAAATCAAATTTGCCGAGAACTTGTATTCAGTCAATCTGAGGATTGCTCGACCTTCGTAAGGCGCCTGCCCAACCTTACTGAAATATGACTTTGTTTTATTAAAAAAACTGAAGATAAAACACCCTCCTAGCTTAGTTAGTAGCACGTAGCACACTCATATTATAAATGCAAAAGTTTGTAAGTCTTACTATGAAAACTGACGTGGTTTTCACTGACTGATACATTTTGTTTTAATAAAACGGGAATACTCACGTTGTAAGTCGGTAAGTGGGTAAGCAGGTAAGTGTGTTTGTTAGTTCAACTCTGTAACGGCAGAACGGATTTGAATGAAATTTGGTATGGAGGTAGCTTACACATTGGATTAACACATAGGTTACTTTTTATCCCGGAAAAATATTCGGTTTCTGTAGAAATAGCGGGCGCAGCTAGTGTTTTTTATAAGCAGGTGGTCTTTGGTTCGGTACCCCTTTTAGGAAGATGTTGGAATGATGAATTTAAATATCTGCAATAGGTCTGGGTGCTATCTTTCCGTATCTTTGTGTACGAGACTGTTCTATGGCATCCCGACACAGGAAAAGTTAGCTATAACTGTGAAGCGGTATTTCAATCCAGATGTTTAGTATAAAAGTGGTATCAGAGTGGGATTTGAGACCAAAAATACACTGTACCTACAAGGTTTCATAGAACATGTATCTTGTTTACCTGTAACAGCGCTGTAAAGTTTGTAATTACTGCAAATTGGTCCGTGAACTGCACCCAGGACAGACGTTTCCGAGTTTTTACACGGTTGTGTTTAACGTATATTTTGTAATAACGGCCAAAGTTCCACATGAGTTGTTATTCATATTTTATTACATTATCATTGTAATTGTACGATGCTGTTGAATAACTTCGGAACGAGCGATGCTTGGTTCATGACAATAAATTTAAAAATGCGATGAGATTATGGTCAGTGGTAGCAGCCGTTCTGAAATTGTGCTCCGCGGATCCCTAGGGGATAATGTGAATGTCAAGTAATATGATTATTAATAAAGAATACATAAAACCAGTTTTTAATTATTTTAGGGCTCCGTCAAATATTTCATTTTCCAGAAGGGTTCCGTCGCCAAAAAAGTTTGAGAGACGCTGGTATAGACCACACGGGACCACATGGCCACATGGGCTGGTCGACCATTGAAAAAAAAGATCAGCTATCAATTTTTTTAATGAAACAATTATTATTATCAAAATACCCGACTGCAAGCCCAGCAACCCGGCAACCCGGCAAGCGCAGCAAAGGACGTCCACCCACAAGGTGGACGGACGACCTGATAAAGACCGCAGGAACGCGCTGGATGCGAGCCGCTTCCATCCGCTCTTCGTGGAAATCTAAGGGGGAGGCCTATGTCCAGCAGTGGACGTCCTGTGGCTGAGATGATGATGATGATGATGATGACCCGACTGCAAAATGTAGCTATGTCACTCCGGCCGTAAACAGGATTCCAACTACACTACGTCAAAATCGGTCAAGCCGTTTTGGCTACAGGCTTTGGCTTTGGCTTTGGCTTCAGAACACAAACATATTTGCATACTCACATACGTACGTACACCCCAAGAGCATTACCTCCCTGCTTGTGCAGTCGGGTAAAAGTGATATTTTTTCCTATATGAGTTAGTAGCTGTTATAAAAACTCGCTATGACCTTGATCAGGTCCGGATAAATCGTGGTATTCCCTCGATTGATGTGCGCTCATTTCTCGAGCTTGCCAATCTTCTTCGAAGGCGGTTATAGTTATTTTTGACACGACAAAATTTATGTTTTTTTTACCGTTAAATTACCTTACAAATACTTACTGCTTAAGTACGTTTAGCTGGTACCGTGTTAAGTTCGTTCAGGCCGAGTGGTTGTCCTAATGTGAGTTCTGAGGCCGCCTGAAGGCCCCTGAGGCTAAGCGGTTGATGTTAAAAACGACCAAGACCTACAATTTAACCTCCCATCCCACCCACGGTAGCACTTATACTTGTAAATGCCACACGCGGTCACCCATCCGAAAACTAATCGTGTCGTCAGTTGCTTAACAACGGTGATCGGTACCTATTCAACCGACGTCAAAGTGTATTAAAAAAAGCAACGCTATATATAAGCAGTACTCAACAGAGCCTTTAGTCCCTGCAATCCCCGTAGTTTGAACGGACTATAAATCAAAACTCAATATAATGTACTTCGTTTATAAACAATGTATGTACTCACGTATCGAAGCTCCGCACGCCTTCACGTTTTACGAAGCAATATGCTTCAATCGCGTCAGCTTTTTCACAAGTTACGCAAAGGTAATCACCGCTCCGGAGTGAGTAACAAATAATTCAGTAACGCTCGACGGCTTTGCATAGAGCATGTCCTGTTTTATGCATACCTAGCGAGCAAGGTACTTGATCAGGGCACGTTAACAGGAGAGGGGAAGCGTCCTTGCCTATAAAATTTAAGATTGTAAGAGAATCGCTGGATTTAGGGTGCTTGAGTGAAAAAAAGATGACGCGTGATGGAAATGGGATTCGGGATTTCTTAAGTAAATTTAAACGTTATGGTTATGGCCTTAGCGTTTAGATTGATGTTATTTTGAGCGGTATCTAAAAGAATTTTATTTGTGAGAAACAAAAGCTAACCCATCGTGCCCCAAAAAAGGGCTAATGTAAGTTCAGCCTAACCCTGTAACCTGAACCTTAATGTTCATAACTCAGCTTGTAGGACTTAAGTTTGTTTTGCCAATACTTTTGCGTTACGTTCTAGTAGTTCTCGATATTACACGATGAAGAACACGAAAACAGACACAGCCTGCACAGCCTGCGTCATTTTTGTCTTATTAATAGATACGTGCATAATATGCACGTATACAATTAATTTAATTTTGAATCATAACAGATGCGCCATAACAGCAATAGCTTGGAGCTACTCTGCCGCATGCAGGTGAGAAGAGACGGAACTAGCTCGCGTAAGTGAAAAAATAAATTTATGCTAATTACAACTAGGATAGGGATTAATATATCAAAATTCCGTACCAAGCTATCCTACAAATTATGATTACCTCTTTATTAGAGTAATAATCAAATGTATTACACTAGGGTTTCGGAGATCTGGCGAAAAATGTGTGAAAAACATATACACGGGCCGGATGAGGGTACGTGTTTTTTTTCGGCCTAGACGCGACTCCTAACCACACGCGTACGTTTTTACTTCAGATCAGACGAAAGTGATGTTTAGGGACTTGCCCCACCGCCGACGATGAACAAGAAGCGAGTAGAGCTAGAAACTAGAAACGAGCTGGGCTATAGCGAGTGTAAGAGTGCGAATGGCGATTATTCGCACTGTAGTAGAGATTGACCGCTGGGAGTCTCTCGGCGATTGTTCTGACGGGCAAGCGAGTATCGCTAAGCGAGTATTATCTTTGCTTTTATCGCTGCGACAAACTAGTGGAGAGAGAGAGAGAGAGTTCGCGCCGACGATGTAAACAGTCAGCGATCAACTATAAATATGCGTGTCTCTTTTATTAATACGTTTCTTGAGCGATAAAATAGTCGATAGTTCTTCGCTTTCTCGTCGGCGGTGAGACAAGTGCCGTAATCTGGTCATGTAGGCCATTTCTATAACAATTTGCAGGTAAATTTGCGTTACGATACCTAAACGGGAAGCAACCTACTAACAAAATTGAATCAATAATTCAAAATTACCCTCTAAAACTAAATCATAGACCAGTTACTTCTCGCCTTACTTCGCCTAGACCCGAAATAATCGTGATACACATCCGCATTATGATAATAACCCCTGCCCTCGCACCTAAGCCCGGCCGTGAAGCTCTATTACTGAGCCATCGCAGGCCTACCCTACCTAACCTACTTACTATTTCTTCCCGTGTAGAATAAGGCAATTGTTTGGCATAATAATATATCGATAGCATTTATCGATTAAGCGTTATTATTTTGATATCACACACAACACTATCATACAATGAAAGCAGGGCTGTCTCACTCCGTCGTGGTACCCAGTAATTGCGCTGTTAATCTAATCTGATCTTAATCGATTGAGTGTGGAAGTGTGAGCGATTTTTTAACAGTTAGAGCTAAAAAAAAACTCTAAAGAAAACGAAGTCGTGAGGGTGTATTTTTAAATATTTTACGCTATCCATACTTTTTAAGTCACTTTTTGTCACACTTTTAAGTTGAGCCAAGAGTAGCATTTGTAGCGATTTAAGAAAAAATAAATTAATTTTGTGTGGGTTGACCTGGTAATACGTGTTTGGGATGAGTCAAGAAATGGGACTAAGACGGAAGAACCCGTATTTTTTGCAGTTTTGTTCCGTTCTAGTCACAAATTAATAATCGTCATTAGTTTTTAAGGAAATTAGTAAAGATGTCAACTGACCCCGCAAATCGGTTGGAGCGGGCTCAGTTGACGTAAAAGACAACTAAGACAAATTTTGTGCACCCCTCAAAGGTCAACAAATTTTTAGATAACGCTTGTGCTGACACGATGAATCTGAGAAAAATTTAAACGATATAATTAAAGCTAATATTATAATATTACAATATTGCTTTAAAGACCCATTTAATTTGAGCAAGCTTCTATTTATATTTTGTAAAAAATATCGACAATACGATTCGTTACACCCATCCCTAGAACCATTACAGTATTGGAAATATGGCCATTTCCCTAGTAACAATACGCCCCGAGCATTAGGCAGTAGGCAGGTATCGGACTCCCACGTGGATACTTTTTCTTGGTCTTCAGTGTACTTACGGGATCAAAGAATATTATTTATCTAGCATTTTTCCTGTTTTCGGAGCGAGTGCTCACTTAATAGGTTACGTGCTTTTTTGTATTTGCACTGAAGTGATGAGACGAGGATCACGATCCTCGACAAAACTGATTACATCGATGGCAAATTTTAAATTTCCGATCGATAAAACACCTTATGTGCACAGCTGGTCCACCAAGACGTGCGGCCTCGTGGATATTTTTAATTTTTGGCTTCATACGTAGTGTATTTAGGTTGTTTGTTTCTTATTTATTTAAGGCCAACTGCATAATTATATAACAATAAACAGAAATACCTTTTATAAAACACACTCCACCCGCCCATAAGTAGGTCTATTTTCCGATCTATACGATATTCGAAACAATATCGTTAGTGAATCCTGTCGTTATTGAACCTGTTACTATCAGGTTCTTTGCCGTCGATATGGTTAAACAAGTTTACTCATGCCATTAACTAAAACTTTTAAAGTAAATTTTTATTTCACTCAAATTTTCATCGCGGAAATCTGTTATAAATTGTCGCAGAAAATTGGTGGTAAAGTAGAATTGACCGAGTGCTGCTCCACTCACTTGGAATGGGACTCACGGGGATCGAGCAAATAATAGTGTTTTGTCAACATTTTGTCGGATATTTTACGCGTTGGTCGCATGGAACGATTGTCTGTGAGCGTTTCTCAGGATGGTCCGGGCCCGGTGGGTTTATTTAATTTAAGTAATAAATCATGTTATACTAGGTCTCCTAGTTGTCTCCAATTTTTTTATTTCGTATGTTTTGGGGATATCGTAAATACTCTGAATTCATCTAAAGTGCAGACTTCACATTATACACCAAGAATCGCTCAGCTTAACGTCCACAACGTTGTTTCTGTGGAAAAACGTTAAAAAATGTTAGCAACAACAATGTATAGTAAGAATTTGTCTTGTGTTGTCGTTATTAAATTGTGAATAAGTAAACACTTTTAGTAACATGTTATTATACACAATGTTGTTCAATGATATCTCAACACAACAACCATGAAATGAGATTTTGTTCACGGGGAGCGGCGGGCTTATCCTCTAAGTTTGAAACGTTCGTGATTCTGATTGCAAGAGCATGCTATCTCGCTCGTACCAAATTAGTCGCGCTATGCGCGGTCCCGCTCGCGCAACTCTCGCTATCGCTGTCAGAGTTACGGGATAAGCCCACAGGTTGTAAAACGTATTCACTACAAGTAGAGCGCTGCCGAATGTTTTTTTTTTTTTGTTGTACTCGCTGACGATCAAAGCAAGTCGCTCACCTGATGTCAAGCGTCACGCTTGCCCATAACAATTCAGTGCGACCCAGAATTTTGAACTTCAACAGTTCATAACCCTTCCCGGCAATGCACTGCGCACGTCGCCCTGAGATATTAGATGTTAAATCACTCTATGCCCAGTAATTACGCTGGAAACATTGCCCTTCAATCCGGAACACGGTTATGTTTGCAGTAATGTTCGTTTTGTTAATCTATGATAGCAGTATGGATGCAGTAACAAGTTGGCGTAATGTTACTTTATGTTATGGTGTTGCAATGTTGCGCGACAAAAATTTATTTCGGTACGATCGTTACTTATTAGTAATGAGGGCTAATAGATGCTATAGATGTTTGTATAACAACAAAAATGTTAACGAGTCAGTTTGAACTGTAATACCTAACCTTAGCGGTAATGGGCGGGAGAAGTGTAACTAGAGACACCGAGTTGTTTATTTTATCCGTAGTTTTTCAGTTTCGTATGATATTTACTTGTTAGCAATAAGAACAGACACCTGAATGCGCCACCCCTTTTTCCTCAAAGGTGTCGGAACCCAAAAACCTAAATCCGCGAAAGTTTCAAGCCGAAACAATAGATAAGCGTGTAATCCTGACAAATCCCGGGATTATTATCATAAAGGATAACCTTTAGTTATATTTCCCCGGGATCCCGGGATCTGGGATTTCAGGATAGGATCGATCGGGATTAAGGGCGGAAGTTTTAATAAAGACTGCTGGTACAACGGATCTGTTTTTAGGCATGAATTTTGACATCTTAAGTAAAATGGGAGAATCAGGACAGAAGAGAAACGAATTTATCAGTAGATTTTATTTACTGCCCTCACCTACCACCACCACCTTTGGGGCAGGCAAGAAAACTATAAGGACGTGACCTACGGGTGTAGGGACAGACGACTGTAAGTTTTGGGATCTGGCAAGAACCTCCATAGTCAAACCGTATCTAAACCTTGAGCGGTTGAACTGAGTATGGCTTAAAATGAGCACATACTTACCATTTGCACTGTCAAGTTGGTTGATAATGCTCCTTTATTGGCTCCTGTCAGCCACATGACGTCATAAGTGATGTCATTTTAGCGTGCTCGCGGTGCTGACAAAAATGAGGTAGTGCACCACAGATGAAGATTTTTTTTTACCTCTTCTGTGTAGTGCACTGTGTGCGCTAATGTCAAATTCAAATGGACATCTGTGAATACCGTTATTCTGTGTTTTCTATCGAAAAAAATGGCTATAATGCAGAACACAGTCTTCCGTGAAGACAGAAATGAAACTGTGGCCATCAAATTATGAGACACTGACCCCCGAATACTGAAACGTTTGTTAACTTTGACGACAGATTAAGTTTATTGCTGTCTTTGTCATTTGCTTAGTGCCAGACAAAGGCAGTATTACAATTAATCTGTTGTCAAAGTTAACGAACGTTTCAGTATTCGGGGGTGAGACAGATAACCTGAAAAATTAAACTATCTGACATAAGCCCACTATTGAACGGTTTAATTTGTTGGCGCACTATTAGCGTGCTAGCAATTTATACCGATCGATATCAGTGTTTCTGGTTTCTGCACTGTGAGCGCATTTTAAGCCGTACTCTATAATTATGTCAAACAAATAAACGTCGTCAAGTAACTGAAGCTAAATCACTCGTAATCCAACTAAACACAGTCCGAACTAAGATTAAACCTAGCTACAATGTTATTTTAATTTGTTCAAATAAAAATATCTGCTTTACGACACATGTAGAGAATTTACACTGCTATAGTCAAATTTTGGAAAACAAAGCTCAATAAATCAAATCTGTCAAAAAACACAGATGAATCCTCAGAGAAGCGTTAGGATTTATATTTTTTCCGTTTTTGCATATAAATAAATTTTCCAGTAAATAACCCGCCCAGCTGAAGCGTAAAGGCATGTTTACACACGCGTCTGTCCCGGGAGTCCCACTTTTATTTAAACGTAATGAAACTAGAGGGACACAGATCCAACAATAGTTGCCGCTGGATAATTTACTTGTGGAGGTTGTAGAAAAGATTATGGTAGCTTAATGTGTGTGTTGAAATTGAACGTTGTTTTATCGTTTTTTGTGGGGTAAATCATTGTAAAATGGTTGTTTTCAGGTTGCCGTTAATCACAAACATTGTGATATTTTTGGGGTGCCATTAAATGAGCTTGTAAATATAATGTCGATAAAATGACATCAATTTACATATACACAACAATAATCTGCATAATGGTTTAATGTCTTAGATTTTGTTACAACATAGTTTTTATTTGAATCATATAAAAATATTTACAAGAAAAATACAATTAAACACAATTTAAAAACCAAACTAAAACTGATGAGACATTGTTTAAAGTATCAATCAAAGTGTCAAATCAAATAGTTTAAAATAAATAAATTAATTGTACACGCAAAAAAAAAAAAATTTGCTCCTCTTGATTTTGCCATACGGCAAAAGGTTGATTATAATAGTGGCAGTCTATGTATTTAGGTTTTTTTTTTTTTTAATTTATTTCTAGGAAAAACTTATAACTAGATACAAGATATAAACACCGATGTTACAAATGAGATGGAAAAAAAAAATAAAAAAAATAACAAGATTTATATCGGTGTGCACTGAAGCCCACACTAGGGTGGCCTGCGTCGTGGGCTCCAGGCTCTTCCTTAAACAAAGATAAACTTAAAAGGTAAACAAAAATAAATAATAAATAGGTATGTATTATGTTTACATTTATTCCCTCTAATTTCCTAAATTATTAATAAGATTATGTCAGGATAGTTGTCTTTCGATTCTTTCTAACGCTGCCTGCACGTGATACTAAATTAAACAAGGGGGATTTTATGACTTAACTTTACAAATAGAAAAAAAAAACATTCTAAATATGTATAATTTACCTATATAAGCAGAACATATTGATAAAAATGATTTTTCAAGTAAAATCGACGCGGCTTAAGAACGTAGTAGTTTTACTTTTTAAAGCTTTAGCATTTTATTTTATTTTATTTTATTTTATTTTATTTTATTTTATTTTATTTTATTTTATTTTATTTTATTTTATTTTATTTTATTTTATTTTATTTTATTTTATTTTATTTTATTTTATTTTATTTTATTTTATTTTATTTTATTTTATTTTATTTTATTTTATTTTATTTTATTTTATTTTATTTTATTTATTTTATTTTATTTTATTGAAAAAGCATGTTGGGTTATCAGTTGTAATTGGTAATTAGCTAATAACAATAACAACTATGCAAAATAATTTGAATTTGGTCTGATTGCTTTCTCTCCGCACTAAATTCAAATCCACACTATACTTCTCAGCGTCCCAGGTAGATCCGTGTCCCGGTTACTCCCGATCCCAGGAGAGCGTTAACTTTCGTTCTAGTATAATGAACAATCCCCGCGACCCTGGACGCGTATAAATATCACTTAGGACAACACCTAGAGACGTTTTCATTAACCCTAGGAGTCGCCTAAATCAGATGTAAATATTTAGGAGCTGTCTAGGGCAAACAAATGCTGCACCGAACTTTCGGTGAGACCTAGTGATAGCCGACACCTAAAGTTATAATACCGATTCGAAGGCAGGCCTTAAACTGACACCTCGCACTGACAGCCTGTATTGTTTTAGGTTTGGTTATAATAGAACGGTTCTTGAGTGGCGCCTACGAACTGGAAGACGCAGCGTGAGCGGGCCTTCCACTAGGTCGACATACGATATTATGAAAGTCACCTAGTCCACCTAGTGGGAGGTCTGCCTACACTGCGTCTTCCAGTACGTAGTCGCCACTCAAGAACCTCTCTTTCCCATCGGTTATCGGTTCTTCGAGTGTTTCACTCTCTTGACATAAAATTGCAGATGTTAGGCCATCTTAGAAAGATTTAAGGTGATCTGTAAGACCTGATACTATGCTGACCACTAAGCATAGAGAGATTACAAACTTAACGAATTTTCCTACCAGAGAATAAAGATCAAAGCGTCATTTATAGCGACAGAGTCCCAACTGGGATCACTTTTCGAACTGGGACGAGTGTGTCCCGGTTTCTCTCACATTCTCACAATCATAGTATTTGATGAACCCGGGATGGAGTCCCGGTTGTAAGTTTGTGAATTTGCGCAATACACATTTAAGTTTGTAGTTGTAACTTTGTTGGATACTTACTTTATAAGTTTGTGTACACATACGCCTTACTTGCCAATTTGAGTTTAAAGATTAAGAACTAACGTGGTATGTTATTTCACTAACTTCATAGCTACCAAAGCACACTCGTAACTTCAAGCTATTCTTATCCCCACGACTCAGTATTCTTATTCCTGAGACTCAGGGCTGACTTTTCCAACGTCAGATTACTGTTATCTGAAGAATAATATGGCGTTTTTTTTTTTCATTTTTTTTTTTATTATCTCCTTTCTTATCTCAATAAACGACTTTAATTTAAAATTTTAATTTAATACTATTTTATACACAGAAGATGTCAAATCGCTATAATTATTGTTCCTCAGATAACAGTTATCTCCCGTTGGAAAAATCGGTCCTCAGTTCATCAAACTAATAGAAAATAAATGTAAATCATTTCAAACGTCAGATTTTAACCCACCCCACCCGGGTTAAAATTTGACGTTTGAAATGATTCAAAATCAAAATTTTATTGAGTTTTGAATTGAATATTGTTTATTGCCATACTGTGTACAGAGTTCTTAGTTTAGTAGGTATAGTGGACCCATATCGGCTATGCAATTTTTAGATAATTTGTGAGTTTAGGACATGAAATAACTCTTATTATTATAATAAAAAATATAATTATAATAAAAAGTTTATTAATTAAGTAAAATTAAGTAAATTATAGTAAAAATAAAAGTTTAAAGTACATACTGTTTAACAATAAAATTAAAGTAATTAAATTAAATTAGAGTTTTTGGCGTTGGAACGTTGCGCATATTATTTTCTAAAATTGTGTTCTTGCACAATATTGTTTTTGAGTGTTTAAGATGAACTACCAGTAACCATTAAATGTTCGTTTATGTGCACAAGTGTGGGGAAATTTTAAAAAGTGATGAACAGTGTTTTTTCGTGTTTTAGTGTTACCAATCGATAAGGGTATTGTGAGACGGACGACACTTTAAGGCCTCGCTTCCCTCAGCTAACTCGTTCGCACTTATCGAAATTAAAAATTACCAAGAGGAAAGTATAATTATATATGTCGGATCCGGATAGTAATCACGACTTCTATTACTAAAACAGAAGCGCGCCAACGTCGTCTCAGTTGGCAACTACCTGAACAACGTCACCTCGTGCGGTTCCGGCGTAGCTGTAGGCTGTACTTTAATCACCACGAGAGCCCTAATATTGGATTGGCGGAAGAGAAGCGCGCCATAACATCGTGTCAGTCGGCAACTATCTGAACAAAGTCACCTCGTGCGCTTCCGGCGTAGCTGTATGCCCACGAGAGCCCTAATATTGGATTGGCGGGAGAGAAGCGCGCCAACGTCGTGTCAGTCGGCAACTACCTGAACAGTCACCTCGTGCGCTTCCGGCGTAGCTGTAGGCTGTACTTTAATGGCCACGAGAGCCCTAATATTGGATTGGCGGAAGAGTAGCGCGCTAACGTCGTGTCAGTCGGCAACTACCTGAACCGTCACCTCGTACGCTTCCGGCGTAGCGTCGGTGTCTTCGTTCGACTGTTTTCGTCACTTCTATACCGAGAGCCGTGGAGTGAAGACGTCTAAGAACTATCTTATCGTCTCGTTATTACCTATCTGTTAAATTAAGATGTTCGATTGCTGTTTATAGTTGAAAATGGTTTAAATAAGTGCCAGTGTTTCCTCATTTCGCACGAGTACCCACAATACGCCCACAGGATGTCTGAAGATGATGATCGGCCCGCCCCTAAAATATTCTGATGTCTCCGACATATATATAATATAATATAACAATATATATAATTATACGTATGTATGTAATTAGTTTGTGTTTGTAGTATGTATGTATGTAATTTGTAAATATTTGTATATATATATATATATATATATATATATATATATTTCAATTTAAGTAGTCGGGTAAAAAAATGCCAGCCTTACGGTGGATTCAAAACTGTGACCATAGATCCGGCTACTCAGCGTATACGAACTAAGTTATTCGTAAACAGGTACGGAACAGCAATATCAAATTGTTATTCGAAGCTGCCGTATCGTCAGATAGCAGTCCAGTGAACTCCTACTCGTTCCCGGAGTTGTTTTCTGAGGGTCGCTTCCTTATTGTCTCGGTGTCTTTTCTCGCGGATTGTGTTTCAAACGCTTTGTTCAACGGATTGGGTAGCTTGACTGTCATGAACAATTTTACGCTTTTAAATACCTTACCAAAAACAATCAGCTATTTTGTAGTGTTTTTTTTACATTTTCTCGGGATAAATGGCCTAATTTCCATCTTCATAATGCTTAATAACAATTTAATAACATAAACATAACAATTTCTTTGCAAAGATTCTACTGCAAGAGGTAACAAACACACACGGGGACAGCAGTTGTTATCGCAATAATATTATTACGCAATCCATACTATGCGTACTAATATTAGATATTATAAGATGTAATGATAATAATAACTCTTGAATGGATGATGTGTCCGCAACACATCGTCCATATGAAAAGAAACATTAAAACATTGAGTTTTAAAATTTAGGCACTTATGTTAATTAAAACTATACCTAGTAAGATGGCAATAGCCACCCAACGTTTGTAGGTTGCAGTCAAACGCAATCTGTCAGAAAGACTTAATAATCGCATTTTGCAATAATTGTGTGATGTTTGTAATTTTGTTCGTTTGTTTGTAGGAAAAAAAACACTAGAATTATTATTATTTAAGGTTGCCTGGAAGAGATCGCTTTAAGCGATAAGGCCGCCAGTTGTTACACTAGTTGTTTTTTGGTCTTTTGTATGTTATTTCTGGTGTGAACAATAAAGAGCTAGATATCTATCTATCTATTCTCGAGAACTACTGGTCCGATGTTAAAAATTGCACCAATTACACAATTGTAGAAAGCCTTTTTTTATGGTTTTGACTGATGAGAGAAGCAAGTCGCTCACCTGATGTTAAGCGTCACGCTTGCCCATAGCAGTTCAGTGCCACCCAGAATTTTGAACGTAAGACGTTTTTTTTCTTTCTTTTTTAAAGCTGCATTATCGACTGACGTATGTATATGCTATATGTATAATTGTATATGTATATGCTGTTATATTTATATTCATATTCATATTCAATTTATTCATAAAAACATTTATACGTCTGTTACATTTAAGAAAAAAAAAACTAGAAAATATTTAATTATTTGAATGTATACTACAGCGTAATGTAGCGGGTACATTCCTAAATTAAATGTGAAATAATAATAATAATAATTCAATGTCAAATGTAAATTAATAATGTCATTAGTACTTACTTAGTAAAAATAAGATAATATAATTCAATAAAATATAACTATTATTGCAAACATTTAAATCTGCTAAAATCATAATACGTCTGCTCGATAAGCCAGCGTTTCAGACGACTTTTAAAGCAATTTAGACTAGGGGCATTGGTTACATGTTCTGGCAGCTTATTATACACTATTGGTCCCATAACATGTGTAACTTTTGTGGACCTCTCTAGTGTATGAGGTACACTCTCGAGGTAATCCCCGATCCGGTCGTTACTGTGTTTTGTATAAGAGACCAGGTTCATCCTCACATATACCGCTATCTGAAAAATTACAAGCGAAGGCAATGTCAGGATACCCAGCCTCACAAAATGCGGACGTACGGTGATATCCTGGGGGATCTTCGCAATAGCTCGGACGGCACGTTTCTGCATTCTAAATGCACGCTGCCAGTCCGAAGCTCGTCCCCAGATTTCTGCACCGTATTGCAGCACTGAGTGCACTGTCGCAAAGTAGCAACATCTTACTACATCCGCGGGCACCACTCTAGCGAGCCTACTCAGCGCAAAACATGCACTTCCCAGCTTACCACATACTTTATTTACGTGGTTCTCCCACTGCAGTCCCCTATCCAATTCAAACCCTAGAAATGTAGTAGAAGAGGCCTGAGCAATTTTGTTTCCATTCACAAATACCGACAAGGGCCTAGGTGCTCGCCCCGCTAGGTAAAAGTGAATAAAATGCGTCTTCGTGAGATTTAGTTTACAGTGAAGGGGAAGCTGTGGAATAACTAATCAAATATAGTTATTACTAGCTATCACGCACTGCATCGCTCGCCTCACGCTCGACTAGTAAATGAAACACCCCATTTCTCTTTTTTAGGGGTTTCACATGCCTGTATTTATTTTTGATGCTTTTTACATAAACCGAATTTTATTAGCATGGCAAAAATATCTATTTTATTTCCATACAACATTTGGGGGTCCATTTTACCCATTTTAAAGTGGAATTACACAAAATTAGCTTCAAATTTAAGTTTTCTATTATAAGCGGTTTGGTATGTGCGTTGATTCTTAGGAAACGGATTCTAAAAATAATCACTAAAAATAACGCTTCACACTCATTCCCTGTATCGGGTATGATATGAAACACACCGATGCACATCGGCAACCAACACCCAGACCCAGAGCAGCTCATTCAATAACAATTCATCGTTTAACAATCTGCCTGGCCAGGAATCGAACGCTGGACCTGCTGCTTATGAAGCAGGCTACCAACTAAGTCAGGAGGATCGGCGCAAAACTGTTAGTCACAAAATATCGTTGCTGTTAGCAGAGAAATCGCAGGACATACTCGTAGAAAGAGAAATCTAAATTAAAAGAATTCTCCTTTTTCGAAGGCCTTTTAAATTCTCAAAACAATAAAAGGCTAAAGCGACCGCTTCAGCTTGTTCAAAGCTGAAGCCTGCACATGTTGGTTCCATTTTTTTCTGGCGCATCAAAGGAAAGAATAAAATAATAAAAAACCATTACAAGGGCGTTAATGGCGTATGCAAAGGCATTAGATGTATGTAGTTATACCGGGCTATTCGGAAAGGGTATGCCAAAGAGAAAGAAGTTCTTAATACTCATAATTTTACTAGGTTTCCGTGTGACGGGGCTGCCATGAAACGTACAAAATGATATAGACAACTAACATCCAGACCCAGACAGATATTTCAACTCATCATTAAAATTTGCTCGGTTGGGAATCGAAGCCGCGATCTCTTACTGATAAGGCAGAAGCTTTATCAGTAACCCTGAAAAAGCGAAATATTTGCTGTATGTTAATATGTTATTCACATTGCATTAAAAGGCGAGAGGAGACCCTAATGCTGTATCTCCGTCCGTGTCTGTCCGTATTCCGACATAAAAGGAAAAAGAAAACATTTCTATGGAGTAGCTGGTTTCTTTCACTTTCTTTTGTTTAAATTATGACACGATGTAGTTAAATCTGCAGATAGTTGAGGTCCTCTATCACCAGGGACCATGTAACCAGTTGACAGCTCGTAGCTACTCCCGAACAAAACCTAACACCGTTACAAATTTACTAGATATCTTTTATTTTCTTGTTTGTCAAGAAAGAAAATTCCAACTAAATTAAAACAGACCAAATGTCGCCAGAATCAGTTTGAACACATAATTCTGAGTCAATGTCCCGCCAACAGATGTTATCTGGCTTGATGAACAAATCTCGCAAGTCGGACAAACTTTTATATTGCTTCTTCGGATTAGGTGGCATATTGTTCGCTATATATTGGCTCAGAACAACTTTTAACAAAAATGTGCAAAATCAATTTTAAAATGTTTGTCACGCCTGAAGAGTTCAATTTTTAAAACTTTCTTCGCAATGCGGATCTAATAACTTTGAACTTCATACCCAATAATTGGACTAGAGCTGGACATCCCTCTACTGCAATTTTGGCTTCATACATTGCAATAACCCGAATGTGCACCCGATATACAAATCGCTAGGATATCATAATATCGATAGTTATTATTTCAAATAGAAAACATAAATCCAACAAAGACTGCCCCGGTGGCTGTTGGTAGTGAACCTACCTTCTGTGTTTGGGGGCGTGGGTTCGATTCCCATCTAGGACAAACATTCATGTGATGAATATTTGTGTATGTTCTATGTCTGGGTGTTAATATCTATATAAGTATGTATTTAAAAATATCTATTTACGTATATCAGTCTCTGGCAGCCATATTACAAGCTTTGCTTAGTTTGGGGTCAGATGACCGTGTGTAGAAAAGAGTCCCAGATATTTATTATTGTTATTTATTTACTTAATAACTTTAGTCTAACACTCCATTGTTACACAACAACAATCCAAGGTAATTGTTTTTCACTCACGCATGCCGCTCTCTCCATGACTCCACAATTATCGGAACTGGGTCACAGTTCAAGAAGAGCTTACTTTGTATTGGTACAGTTAGTGGTACAATTGACTACAGAGTAAAGTTTGAAAAAACTGCAATAAATGGAGAACAAATTACGATTATTTCTTATGTTAACGTGGTATTTGGAATTGTCTCACTATTGAGGTTTCTGGAACACAGCGTTTGGTGCTCAGTGACAGATTTTGACAAGGTTTTCTCGAGAATAAATAGCGCTCGTAAGCATTATAATAGCGAACTATGTTCATTAAAACTCACGTATTTTATTTACTCTCGGTATTTTATTTCGGTCTAGACTCGCTCCTGACCGGCTTTGGAGCTATTAGAGCTCCTTCATAAGGTAAAACGTGAATAAAAAAATATTATTTATTATAGTTAGAACTAGGTTCATAAAATGCTTACGAACCTAGTTGCGTTAATGCGCATGCGCGGCAGATTATTTCCAATGTTATTGCTTTATCATAATTATTTATAGCAACAAAGTAATATTGCAACTTCTCTTATTAATGAAGGTCACCAAACACAGCTGTAGATAGCTCCAACATGTGATCTCGCAGATCAAATGATCAAATGTGATCTTTCCTATCGTCAGAACAAAACGCTTTCCTAATATTCGAATAAAACATATATTTTTGCATTAAATTATCGTCCACAACATTCCATAACCGTAACCAGAAAAAAGACGCGTCTAAGTTTTCATAATTCCCCGTCAAATTTAAATATTTAAAAACGAACCTTTCTACATAACATTTATAATTTTAATCACCATTATCAGACATAATATTTTTTACAAGTACATAATAATATCTTCAATAATTTGAAAATGCTCAATTGAGACCAGGGCCCGTACCGTGAGGTGCTTATTGCTATGATAGTTAAGTTCAACCGACCTTAAAGAAATAATACCATTTTCTTTTTTTTTTGCTCTGTCACAGTCACTGGACTGTACCAGTGCAAACCAACTCTACCAAAGGGCTAGTACATAAAAATGCACATAAAATGGATCGTTCCAATGCTGGGTTACAGTTAGCAGTAAACTTGATGTTTTTATTACTGGTTACCGTCCATTCCAACGGTACTATTGGGGAATCAAAAATATTCCAACTCTATCGTAGTTTTTACGAAGTTCTTTCATTTGTCCTTGGGCACTGTTTGTTTATTTACAAGTCTTAGGTTAACTTTGGTATTTCAGCAAACAAAACACCCACCAAGAGAATTGGACGCGACCATTGTGAAAATAGCCCAGAACCTAATCTGGGTTTTAACAGTGATATATTTTGTTGCAGACTGGTTTTTAACTAAAATAAGGTCTAAAAAAAGTATAGCATGGGCCAGAGTCAATATGAATGTTACGTCTAATAGGAATTCTTAAAAAAAAAAAACTAACGCATCTGGATAGGTGGAGGACAAAGAGTAGACCTCTACACAGTAGTAAGACAATTAAAAAAATTGCACGAGTGCGAGTCGGATTCTCGAAGCGAGGGTTCCGTACCAAAGTTACTAAAAATATGTGTTTTCCTTCATTCAGACGGGGATCCTTAGCGCGAGCCCGACTCAAACTCGACCGATATTTAGTATATGTTGTTATACTATAGAGTTTGAACTAAAATCAAGGGTCCTTTTGACGATCTTCGGATATCATCATCATCATCAGGCGGAAGATGTCCACTGTTGAACATAGGCACCACTTGCATCCACCGGCTGCCCGCGATTTTTAAAATGTCGTCGGTTCACCTTGTGGGAGACCTGCGTGCGCTGCGTCTTCCTGTTCGTAGTCGCTACTCAACAACCTTTCCCCCCCATCGGCTATCGTTTCTTCGAGCGATGTTGCCTGCCCATTGCCACTTCAGCTTGCAAACGCTGGGAACCCTGTCTTCGGGCATGGAACCCTACATTAACAACACATAACAACAATGTAACATTTATTTTTTGTCTTTGCTTGTTTTGCGCCATGGAGCGAAATTATAGGACAACCCCACATCTAGTTTTACATTCGTTACACACACTGTGACACTTACACCGAAACACCACGTCGTTTAAACTTGTTTAATCACGTTCCTAAGTTTAGTTTGTATTTATTTACCAGCTGGGAAGGTCCTAGAAGTACAGTAAAAATAGTAGTAGGTAGTAGACACAGAATCGCACTCGGCTGTTAGGTGAGAGTTTTTTAAATGAAACTGAGAGCCTAGCAATCGTCACGCTCAGTAATTACACTGGAAACATGATCATCAATCCGGAACACTGTGATGTTCGCACACTACCGCTTGGCGGTTGAATAGCTGGTAAAGGTGTGGTACTTCTCCAGGCGTACTCCAAAAAATGTATACTCTTCAAAAACGTAGAAACGTAGTAGCTCCCAACTCCCAACGAATCCCACAAATCCGATACCACTTAATATTACATGCAACTGATCCCGCAAAATATTATTTTGAATTCCCAACGGATTCCAAACAAAATTTAGATAAAAAAACAACCAATAACCAATGTTACCAATTTTTTGACGTTAAAAATATCGTCTTTATGAATTTTTAGTAGCCACCAACTGCAATTTATTTTGGCGAGTTCGAACGAATTTATTGCTGTATGTGGAAACATAGCCACGTCACGTACAGTCACATCACTTTAGACTTCATCTTGAAAGCTAAGGTACCACTGAAATTACTAACGTGCTACTAACGCGGCATTTACTTACTTCAAATCTAATCCATTTTAAATCTGCGTTCCTAAATTTAATTCTACTTATTTATCCAACGAACCTTTTTGAAAAAACTGCAACGTGGTTCGTCCTCTCGGGACTGTTTGTACAGGATACGGTCAAAATATACGGCTAAAAAGATACGGCAAAGCGATAGGGCAATACGAAATTACGGCGAAATGGCAACAAGAATACGCTGATCATACTCCCTTTACGCGAATGTAATTTTGTGTAAAAGGATTTTTTTATTCTTGTGAGTAAGCAGAAGCGGAATTAAAGGTGAAAGGAATGACTCATCCGTCTACTCATAGCCGTCATGTTTATAAATTTATTTTACTTGTAACATAAATTTTAGCATTACAAACAGAATTTTCTTTATAGCTTTATTTTCAGTTTTCTCTCAGTAAAATTAATGTATTTTTATATAATTACAAGCATTTTTTTACAGCGCTCATTCCATCATTTGAATATTTGTGTTCGTAAGTGACCATCGATGTAAGCAACGGACGACTTGGCCAGTTTTAGGATGGGTGACCGGGAATGACATTTATATTTAAGATTATTAAGATGATAAAGATTATATTATGATTTGCTAACAACCGCTAAGCATGTCAGACGCTGGAAATAATGGAAATGATAATAAATAAATCATACACTGGAAATTACACTAGACTACATTGCGATGTCGATGCATAATAATAGTATCAATTCTTTAATACCATTGTCTAAACTAATCTAATCTGATGACTAAAATTATCTACGGCTCTTTTCATTTTACAACTTTCGAATTTAGTTTAGTTTAGAAAGAGGTACAACAGAATTGATACTATTGTCTGTACCACCAGATGTTTAGCCGATATTGACTCTTTATTAATTGTTTCGAAATCGTCACAAAGCTTAACAAAAACATTACGTTTTATTTTTATATCGGGTTTACGTCTTGTTATGACAACAAACGAAAATATATCACAACAAATAAATCTTCACAGTCAATAAATAACAATCAAAAACATTTGTATAAATAACCAGAACAATCTGGATAAATACCCATTATAGTAAAGTCTTCTATTAAATACCTTAGTAAAAACATTTCGCGGACAGAAATAACCGTTATTGTTGTAAGGTATTCATAATAATATTGATTTTTCGGTCAGGCGTGACCGCGAGCCACAAACTTTAGCGGACGGTGCGTCCAATCAAAGTTGAAAGTTAAAATTATAATCGAAAAACACGAGCTTAGGGTCAGAGCCTATGGAATACAGAGGATGAGGTGTAAACAATCAAAAGCATAGCTTTCTAAGATACACAGGATTATAAAAAAAATGAGGCTCTGAATCGTAAAATTTTCATTTCTGCATTAATATACAAAGCGAAGTGGTGTAAGGAAGGAAGGAGAAAAGTAAGAAGTAAGCAAAACTGACCCATGTGGGAATCCTATATAGTTGGGAAGAATGAAAGAAAGGGGGTGAGGCAGAGCCTTGAAAGAGTCACGAGGAATGAGATAATGCAAGGTTTCTTAGGACGATGCCGGGAATCAAGCAAAGTGGAGAAGAAAAGTAAGAAAGCGTGACTCGACAATATGTGGGACTCACGGTCGTTGAGAAAGAGAGAATAGGAAAATCATGCGGACATGAGAGTAGTTTAATTGTCGAATTGTTAATTGGTGTTTAATTGAGGACGATGTCTAAGGTAGAGGTAAATTGGGGGTATATTAAAAAAGGCTGACTCCAACACCATGTGGCAATTATAAAGAGATACAGAGTGATCTAATTTCAGTCAGTGTTGACAATTAGCGAAATAGCTTGAGTGGGGCCAATTAACCTGACACATGTCCAACTTTTTAACCAATTTAAAATGTTACCTAGGATTTCAGTCTCTGCAGTCATTATTTATTAATCCGAAACTCTGTTCAAAAAGGCTCGGGTACAAAATTAATCGACTCTGTAATTAAAACTTTCTCATGACTTTGAATTTTAATGATATACGGGTACCGGCGGCGTAACACACCAATGTTTTGACAAGGATTTGACAGCTTTTTGCTTGCCTTGATAAGAAAATGCTCTGAAGAAGGAAACCTACGGAATTTACATAAAGTCCTTTGTCAAACATTTTTTAACGTGGCTAACGCGTTGCTGTCGGCCATCTTTAGTTCCGTTGGCAACGCCATCAAAGGCATTTCAAAATTTATTGTCAAATTTTAGAATGTTAGTTCCCAGGTCAGCCATGTTTTGTTACGGAGTTAGGCAGGTTTTTTTCGTAGGTATATCATTTCGATAGGTTTCCTTCTTTAGAGAAACAGTGATAACACTAAGAAAGTGCGTTCTTTCCCACATGGCACCACCAAAAAACCGCCTGGTGTGTAATGGGGAATCACTATTCCCAGTGACACACACCGATTATAAGTGATGTAATAGGTAAGTAGGTATATATGCATGTTTCATTGTTTTTTTTTCTACTAATTAAATTCGTCGTAGGGAAATATACTTTTATTTTAGGCATTTGGCGGTGCGTTTTTGGTTTGTAAAATACATGCAGTCATGCATGCATATTACCCATTTTCAAAGATAAGTATTGTAATGCAAGCTGATTGTTATTATTTGAGTTTTTAATTTCCCAATTAACAACAAGAGATCGTAGATCACAGAATACTCAAAAAATTAATAAAAATAACACAACTAGGATTGAGCCACGGGGAATAGTGATTCCCCATTGAAACACCAGGCGGTGTCTTATTGGCGGTGCCATTGGGAATGAATGACAAAGTGCCAGTTAGGAAACGACTACCGAAGCGCTAAAAAGTAATTCCCGAGTCGGATATTTACTTTGTTTGTATTTAAAAAACAACCCGCAAAAAAAATACCCCCGTTCAAAACTGATGAATTTATGAAAATGTCGGGTTATTACCGGACTCGATTGGCCATGCCGAAGACGATAAGGCGATAGGACTCTACACAAAGGCCGTGGTGTCAGGCTGATAAAATACTGAAAAGGGATCTCTGGACTCGGAGGTGGTCAAAGGTAGGGCATTGATAACCACCGACTGAACCCGGGAATGATGCATACTTATTCATTTTAATATGTTAGAAAAGGATGGCTGAATTTAAGACCAACAAATTTGGGTTCTTCATCATCATCATCAGCCAGTACAACAGTGAACAAAGGCCTCCCCTTAATTTGTCATAATCACCACGCTTGGCAGGCAGCTTGGGGATCGCAGAACACTACTTTACTTTTCTAAGAGGACTCTACTGCCCGTCTTTCTGTGGTTCTGGTCGCAGGTTTAGGAGATACCCGATTTAGTTTAGTTTATTTAAACTTAAATACTACAAAAGAATCGACACCAATATTACTATAATAAAATTATTACTATGAGAAAACATGGACAGGAAAAAAATAAGGTACCGCCATTATAACAATTTTTCATAACTAGCCCTGAAAATAGATTTTTATTCTCCTATACGTAACTAAAATAAATTAAAGATAGAAAATAAATTTATTAATAATTTAGACACGTACATACCTAGTTTGAAATTTAATCTCGCAATTGTGTAATCCCTAAAATAAATAATTTAACCAGAAATGAATCATTTCTTCACCCGACCATAAATTCAAATTCACAAAGCGGGTTAAATTCGCTAACCGAAAATTAATTCAACAAAAGACATAATGTTTTTGGCCCGTATTTTACCAAAAATATGCAGCAGCGGCTCCTATCTTGGCATTTCAGATATTTTATTGTGTCTTTAATTTCCGGAGAACAACAATGCGATATAATTATGCCATGGTCTGTGTGTGAGATAATGCGCTTCGTTTGTTTGTCTGTAGATTTTTCTTGTTTAAAGATACGAGTGGAAAATAAACGACAATATTTACATCCGAGTCGATTTGAGTGCTGGGATATACTACAATCTCTTATATCACTCTTTTTTAGACCTTTTTATTTTATTTATAATTACGCCAACACCACAAAAATAATAAAAATTAAACGTAAACAAACGTACGCCACTACTAAAAGGCTTTAACAGAGTTACTGATATCGGTCAAAACAAATCGTGATTTATAAATTTGAAATAAAATAACTAAGTGTTGACAAAGAAAAACTCAGGGAAATCAAAACAGACAAAGTGCTTGTTCTCTTGCTAACTACAATAGAGATATAACATTTAATTTTAAATGCTACAAATGATAAATATTATTCAAACGTTTTCATTTATAGGTATTTCTTTTTCGATAAGCAGATAACCTCTAATATTTACCGGGCAAAAGAAAACTCGATCCGTGCCATCCTCCTCGTTAAACACCATACCAAGATAAATTATATTTGATCCATGTCGTCCTCCCCGTTAAACTCTGACGCTACTGGGCAAGATGAAACTATTATTCCTATCTGGTTCTTGAATGGGACAAGGCTACCGGCAAGAGTGGGATCAAGTTTGAAGAATAAAAGAATAACTAAGATTTTATTTCATAGCAAATATTAAAGAGATTGATAACTTTCAATTTTTATCTATAATTATAAAGCTAATTTTGTTTTGTACGTATAAAATATACAAGAAGCATCATTGATAGAAAACTTAGTCACTGCAAACAAAGCTTGTTTAGAATTCAGCTGAATTCTAAACTAGCTTTTCTTTACGTTAAATTCTGTTGTACGATATTCTAAACGTTACTACATTATTAGACAGTTACAAATATACCTGACGAAGATAATTTTCGTTTTATCCATAGTTAGATAAGTTTAGAGATCGTCACAAAGGAATCGACCTCAGTAACACACAAATAAATTATCTTTGTCATAAACAAACGAATAATATGGAATTATGCTAGCGAAACACTGATGTTAATGAATTATTATAGCATAGAGAAATTATACTAACTAACGCTAAAGTAAAATCACATAGAAAGTAATAATAGAATAACTCCGTGCTAAGGCGCAACACACACTTGCAACGGAGCGTTGGTTGCCGTTGGTTGCCGAACGGGGTCGCGGTGGCATATTTTAATGAGCTTACAGAACTTCTCAAACTTGTCATGTGACACGTTTCTCCTGATCTAAATTATGCTAATGTATGTTTGAATTACTTAAGAGATTACTGGTAACATTTTATCAGACGACAAACGGCGCAGTGACGGCGGCTTAGACGAAGCATCATACTGGACAGACCCATGAGACGTTGCCGCTCCGACGTTCACATTGTCATGTTTCTCTTTTTATTTCACGGGTCGTCGCATAGAGTAAGCGAGAGAGCTATTGTAAGATTGGCAACCTCGCACTCTGTGTCCACTTTGACCGACTAGTCGGTCACAACATTGCGACCCGTCTTACTGAAAAAGCAAATTGGATCTAAATATCGCTGTGAATACTTAATATTGTTATACATAGTGGCATTATGGCGTGTTGTGCTGTGTATTGTGCATCGAGAACAACGAAAGGGGGAGTAAAAGATCCAGAATTATCATTTCATGCGTAAGTCTTTTTAGCGTTTTTTACCTAAAATAACCAGATTCAAAGCTAAATATTCGTTTCACTTAAAGAATATACATGTTTGAAGTCATACAACTATCACGCAGTGTTATTTAGTAATGAATTTAAGCATTAATTTAAGATAAATAAATGCATTGTTTTACGTGTTCCTGCTAGTGAAGTACCACTGCACGTTTCAAACTTTGTCGATATTTGGTCGATATTTATCTAATAATATTCTTGTAATATCCTACATATACTACATTAAGTGAAACATGAACCGTTAATTCCTTTCCGCGTTTAATCGGCTTGATACGTATTCTATCGATAATTAATTTTAATCTTTTTGAAGCTTTCGCGGCTTGAAATATATGATAATTTGTACCAATGTTGTGTCATGGTTAAACAATTAATTAAAATAAAACATTTTATTATAGGTTTCCAAAATGTCCGGAAATCAGAAATCAGTGGATAAAGGCTGTGAGGCGCGAAAACTGGGAGTCACCTAAATACTCTCGACTTTGTTGAAAACATTTTGAAAAATCTAGTTTTATGACTGGGCTGTCAATTAAAAAAACTAGGAAGAATAAAAGAAACTAGGAGACGGTGTAGATACTTATTAACTTTCATAGTTACTATATATAATATATATATTAGTACTATTTACATGGCAATTACGAGTTTCGATGTTAAATAAAGAACATATTTTTGGAAACATTGTGTTCATTGTACAAATTCTTAGTTTTGTACACTGTGTACATTTTTATCGATAGATTCTGCACTAGTTTTCACTTCCCTACTCACTAAACGCGCGAACAGAAAGTGGACACGCTGCCAAACGAATCACTCTATCCAGTGTGATACAAGATCCTTGGACGGCGGTAAGTAGCGGCGATATGTCAAAGTTCTTTCGAAACTAAGTACTAGCTAAAAATATAAAAGTTGTTTTGTAACGGTAAGGTGTCAAAACTATACACTTTCAAAATATCTGGCTTCTTTTATTATAATAGCGATCCTGAGTTTCTAAGTTTAATTCTGTTGATGCAGTTGTCCCCAGAGAGCGGTGACCACTTACCATATGGTGGCTCGCTTGGCTGTTTGCTACACAATTTTATTAAAATGTAGTCAAACGTACTCAAACATTTTGCTTCATACTGGTAATCGGTAACACAAGAAATTTCGAATGCTGGCAACTTTACCACTACCCTTAATTCGAATACAAAACATAGCTAGTGTAAGCCGTCCTTGTTATATTAAAATACGGAATGCTATGGTAAAGCTATTTCCTCTATGCATTTGATAAATTACCCTCTTCTGTATAACCGTGGAATATTACAAGAACATTGGATAAGCTATGATTGTTTTCCAAGAGTCTCCGCAATATATACGCCTAATATCAATATATATTGCGGATTCTTTAAAAGAGTTTCCTGTTTACCTCGTCACTCTCATGGACTGTGACAGATGACAGAAATAATCTTTCTCTTTCACACCAAATGAATACTTTTTATTGACAGTGACGGAAATATAATTTATTGCATGAATTATGTAGTGCGCTTGTGTCTTATGCGTCCGATCTCAAAGTGTAAATAAAGATATTAGACATTTCTACCACAGACTACAGTTCGTAATGATAAAATATACTCAATACTCAATACTCAATACTCAATGATTTATTGCGACATATATGTAGGTCTTAAATAACATGATTTGGGTTTAGTGACACATATGACCCTATTAGGGTATGGCAATTGGTGCGGAGCGGTCCATTTGTATATTGTCAAAATTATCATTAAAAAACTCTTCAATAGTGTAATAGCATTTGGATTCCAGGATGCACTTTAGATTCTTAATAAAACAATCGTAGTTTTCTAAATCTTTTAGTTTGTTCGGCAATTTATTATATATCTTTACAGCCATTGAGTTAGGTCCAGAGCTGTGCATTTCTAGATTTGACTTCGGTTCAACGAGTTTATGCCTATATTGGTATCTAGTTTTGCGTGCTTGATCTGTTACTTTATGAAAGAAATGAGGGTACTTTTTAACAAATTTAGCGATTTCAAATATGTAAATACACACTAACGATAAAATTTTAAATTTAATAAAATAAGGTTTGTGGAAATTTGGTATTGAAATGTCAGGGGATTTTATATTGGCTAGGATACGAATACATTTCTTCTGAGCGGTAAAGAGATCTTCTACGTTTACACTGTTTCCCCAGAGTATGATGCCGTATCTGAGCCACGAGAAGGCATATGCATAATAAGCAGTTATAGCTGTGTTCAGGTCGGCAGCTAGTCTTAGTTCTCTTAGTGCATAAGCGAAACTACTCATTTTAGCTTTTATTTTAAGTATATGGGCTTTCCAATTTATGTGCTTATCAAGTTCTAAGCCTAATAGTGTTGCCGCGTCAACGCATTCTACTTTATTATTATTGTAGGAAAAAGCAATGTCAATAGGGGGTTTTTGATAGGGCCTAAATTGATAATAAATTGAGGGCCTATATTATGAATAGTAGCAGAAAAACTATTATCTCGATCAAACAAAGTCAATCTGATGATGTTAGTGATGTAAGCTGTTCTGTGTACGCAACCACTTACCATCCATGCAGTCAGACTTTTTGTATTAAGTGAGATTGCCGTCATAAAATTTAAGAAACACTAAAAATGTTGAACACTTTTCCATAGAAGTCTATTCCAGTTTGTAATGTTCCGTGTACTGAAGAAACTTATAAAATCGTAACGCGCATTCTTTTCACTGAATAACTATTTGAAAACTGACAACAATATAGCAAATTTGTATTCTCTGTTATTTATGGTAAGGTAAGGTAAGGTCCTAACCTAACCTAACCATAAATCGCGATGCTGCTTCCATTTACTTCAGCAACTTTAACTTTTTCGGTACGCAAGTTGAAAGTATACTAAACATACCCAAAAATCGACAAGTTTAGTGCAGGATGCCCTTCGGCACAGTGGATGACAATTAAAAGTACGTGAGGTTAGGTTAGGTCAATGACTGGAAGCCAAAAATAAGAATTGGTCTGTGAATTCAATGGGCTGATAAAAAAGATAAACTAAATAAACTACGAAAAATAGGGACAAAATTTTACTGCCAAGTTTCAGTTTTTGCTACCTATAGAATTAAAAATTAATTACCTCAATAATAATAATATTTAAAAAAAAACAAATAATAATAATACTCACATTAATAAAAAAAAAGTTTTTTATTAAAATTCTTTAATATACGAATATCTCTCTCTCTATCTACATATATTATATCAGTCGGCAAATAAGTAGACCTCGCACGGGTTGTGTTTTTATAAAAATGAAATTGCTCTCGTTCACAATACTCTTAAACCGTGTAAATAAATAAAATAAAGCTCAAAATAACCCATCTTCTTTATTCACAACCACGCATCATCGACAGTACAGTCAGCGAAATAAACATCGCATCATGAATACATGGCTGGCTCACGAACGACGCCATAAACCCCAGCGCACACAGCCGCGGCCACAGAATAGATAATAATGTATAGCTCGCGCGACCATCAATTCGCACGATGGCGTTTTTATACTCTTTTCACGCGCGCTCGATCACATTCGAATTATGACTGCGACCTCAATCCGATTCAATGGGAGCTCCACGTTTGAGCTCTATAACGTACGGCCTATTTTCTTCCAACGAAAATTCAAGCAATGTTTCAAAAAGTAGGAAGGGATAGGGAAGTATTTTAAGATAAGTTTGAATATAAGAATAATCGGTCCAGGTATCGAGAATGTATTAGAGTCGCGAGGGATCAGTTCGGAGCGAACTACTAGTTATACAACGACATTTAAAAAAACATTATGAAAAAAAGATCTGCTTTATATTTTATATATTAACTTCATAGTATTTATAATTATATGTTGTTAATGTTTTTGTTTGGTTAAAACTATTTTCCCCTTATAACATCGTTGTTTTATAATGTACCTATTAAACACGCCTAACCACAAACATATTTTCGTAACAAAGTCCTAACTCATAACTGTAGACGCTGCAATACATCGTAACTGTATTTTTATCGCGGCCCCTGAACCCATCGCGGAGGGTCTGAGTTATCGCATCGCGTAAACCTCGTGACGGGATTATCGCAGTGTGTATGCGGTTTTATCTTAAACTTGGTTTATGATTATTTTTTCTTTAATTTTGGTTTACTCTCTCATCGTAATTATACAATAATATTATGCCAAAACATAATTACATATGCTTAAAGGAAATTAAAAACTAAAATGCAAAATTTAAGGTTTCCCGAATTAGTCCGAAAAGTATGAAATCTTACATTAAGCATTGCCAATTATAGAAGAGACTGATATTTGATGTGCTGATGTAATTTGGAATACCTGAGGTATGTGTTCATCCCAAATTTACCTTAAGTCCGTTTTATCTCACAAAACTTGAATGTTTTCTTTATTTCGCAGAATAATAGTCAGGCTTGCAGCCTAGTATTTATTTTAGAAATAAATTCTACATTTCCAGTATTTCATGCGACGCTTCTGGAAACGTCTTCCATATTCCGCGACACTCGTGCATGCCCTGATTCCGCGGAACTAAGGAAACGAAACGTTCGTATTTCAACTAAGCATACTACTTATATTGCTGTGGAATTTTAGAATGTTTTTCTGCGAAAATGTTGCGCTTGCCACCAGGCGACTGACGTGCTCATCATTCAGTTTAAAAAAAAGTATTGGTACCATCACTCGAGCTCCTGTCCACACCACAAAACGTCTATTCTGCAATATAAGTGACTGCTCAAGTGAGGTGATAAAGCTAAGTGAATATGCATTGCAAAGAAATTACAAGCTATCGAATTGTAAGGGAATTGCAGAACTACAGCCATGCAAGCCGATGTTTTGACATTTTTTCTACATTTTTTTCTTCTTTATATATAAAAATGAACCCCTATTTTCCCTGGTCTCAAGTTATAGGGTGCTATAACTTGAGAAAGGCTGGACCGATTTTGATAATTTCTTTTTCTTGTGTTCGTAATTGCGAGGACAAGGTTTGTATGAAGAGTTTAGCGAGGCCGAAGGCCCAAGTTCGCGGGCATCAGCTAGTACTTAATAATTATCTCACTATATGCAATGCATATCACTTCACTTGCGCGGTCACTTACCTTGCAGAATACATTCAGTTCAGCCAAAATCGCTAAAGACTTTGATAGAAACATAAAAAGTAATTATTTTGAATATAAGGAATCGTTGTGGCTGGAAAACTTAATTCTTTTTATTTATTTCTACTTCCATTTAAAATGGAACTTAGTAACTAGACACAATACAATACAACTTTATTAAACACCGAAAATACAATTAAAATTAAACAATAATTAAATATCCGGGAGTATAATGGGCGGCCTTATCGCCTAAAGCGATTTCTTCCAGGCACCTTAGTATGGACAGAAATATACGGTGGGTGGTGTACATAAATTCAGGTAAGTACCTATCTACTAAATTACTACATAGTGAGTATAAATAAATACAATAAATATGTTATACGTACATACTAGATGTTTTTCTTTATAACTAGAATATTTGCAGTCCTGGTATGTAGCTTCACGTTACCGAATTCAATCTCAGTCTAATAGAATTCAAGCCTATTAAGTCACGTACAAGTTTCACTAACACAATTTCAAACTGTACTGCCATTATTTATTTGAGCAAAATGTTGAACATCATGTTGGTTATTGTTGTCTTCTAAAATTAATCATAACATTTTAACTAGCTGCGCCCCGCGGCTACATCCGCGTCGAAATTTCCTCCGGAACCGAACATTTTTTCGGGATAAAAAGTAGCCACTTTCCGTTATTTGAATTACATAATATTATTATATCAACGCGCAAATTCGAATCAATTCGCCGTTCTGTTGCTTCGTGAAAGAGGAACAACAAAACAACAAAAACACTTTCACATTTATTTTTATAATTATAATAGCTAAAAATATGTTTACATACAATGTCGCCCATCGGCAAGTGACCGCCCGAAAAGGGCTTATAGTATTATGGACAACTTTTACTATGGGACCAACCCTGAAATCGAGAAAATAAATCTGCTGTTCCATACATTTTGTCGAGTGTCATTGACATTTTTCTATGGAAGAGCAAATTTTTTTTCTCGATTTCTGGGTTTGTCCCATAGTAAAAGTTGTTCATAATGATGAGTACTATAAGCCCTTTTCGGGCGGTCACTTGCCGATGGGCGACATTGTATTTATTTGTTAGTTATGACGTCGGTACATTGGGTACATCAGAGTACAATAGGGTACGTTAGGGTACACCGGGATATTAGGGTACTATTCACTGACGCGGAAAACTAAATTTCTTTTCAATCTTCCTTGACTGTGTCAATACGTGCTTTCCGACAGACCACAGAGCAAACGAGTAGTTGTCGCAGAAGGACGATTCTTTAGTGAACATTCTGAAGGAAGTTACTAAAACTTTACGATACTTAATATATTTTTATTCTCTGGGGTTTTTTACTTGTCCTTTTTCAATTAAGAACAACGGCGAACAGTTAATAATCACACTAATAATATTATAAATGCGAAAGTTTGTGTGTAAGTGTATATGTAAGTATGTAAGTGTGTTTGTTCCCGTTCAACTCTGTAACGGCTGAACGGATTTAGATGAAAATGGAACAAACACACTTACATACTTACCTACTTACATACCTACACATAAACTTTCGCATTTATAATATTAATGTGACATAATGGTGTAATTAGTTTGTGAACAATTAATGACAACAAAAAACAAAAATTTACTATACCGAAATTTTTCGGATGCGACATTAAATTGAACATAACAATTACATTAAATAAAAGTATTATCTGCCAAATAAACTAATTAAATTCTTCTTAGCAGTTTGTAAAAAAAATGACAAATAGAATGCATAAGACATCCGACAAATTAAATATAAGAAACAGCATGGACAAGAAAGACAATAACAAAGAAATACAAACTCATTCGAAACGTGCAAAATAAACTCAAACAGATTAGACACGATTCGTATAGATTTTGCGCTGCGTCACGCCGGTCGACATTACCATTAAACGTATTCATACGCTCCAATATTCTTTATGTACTCCTATATTTACACGAGCTCAATGCGAACGCGCCATTTTCTAATAATGGCCCACTGCTCATTTTAAACTGTGGGGTTTTCCATTGGTTCATCCTTTTTTTTAAATTTCTAGACTTCCTACGTGTGACGTGAAAAAGGTTTTTCTTCAGGTTTTTTTTTATTTAACATATTGAAGAGTTTTTTAGTTATTTTTTATATTGCGCTGTTTTGGAAGTTGATGTGATATGAGTTCTTTGAGTAAAATACAATTCTTAGGCTAGGTTGTGTAGCGGTGCCGAAATCAAACACTGAGAGGCCTTTTTTACATTTTGAACTTATTTATATGATAGGGATGATGGCATACAAACAATGGCGATTAGATGGGATATACAAACTCACTTTACTTATTTGTTAAATGGCTTATAAAATTGGGCTAAGAGATGAGCCAAGGTACCCGTTAGTTATGCCTCATTTTAATTTTTTTTTGTGGGATGTCATCCACTAAATGGGCTTCCCATAAAGGCTACCGTATATTGGTTCCATTGGAGTGGACGGCTTCGGGTGTCGAGACGTGTGCTGCACTTGCACTGAACATTACTCGCGGCCACTTCTACTTTGGAGCTTAGGTTCTTAGCTCTTGCGACTTCCACCCGCGAGCGCCTGGGGAGTCAGGTGTGTCATTAGCTCATGGGATAGGGGCACGTGGTGTCGCCATTTACCGACGGCTCACCCCAAAGCCGCCCCTGCGATTGTATTATTATACTTATTTAATTGCCAGATTAGTCGCTCAGTGTGGCGCTCTAAGGGGAAGCCTTTGTTCAGCCACATACGTCTTCTGGCTGATGACAATGGTGATGCACCAATTTTTTTTTTTTTTTCTGACTGTCCTACTCGGATGACGTGTTTTCATCTGGGCCCTTATTCTCTATTGCCATAACTAGCTTGTTACGCGCCATGTTAAGTTCACTCCGTCGCAGGCAGCCGGTGGATGCAACTGGCATGTTGTCGGTCGGTGTGGCGCTCTAAGGGGGAGGCCTATGTTCAGCAGTGGACGTCTTCTGGCTGCTGATAATGATCGTTTTTTGTGTATTCTATTCCATAACATTAAAAATATATAATTAAAACAATAAAAACTTTTAGTGTTAACTAAAAGATTGATACTTTATTTTTTTATTGTTCTTGGTGCAGGTCCACGGACTCCGAGGTCCACGCCCTTTGTCAACTTTTACATTTTTTGTCAACTATTACTGATATAATATAAGACTAACAACATAACAAGAGGAAAATCTACTATACTTATTACTATGTTGCGTGTATACACCGAGCAGTCCAGCTCCCGCAAGCAGCACCCGTTCACGAGTTGACGCATGTGCCAGCCATCGCTCTCCTCAACCATATTTGAGGGAAGAGGGCGACCCGACACACGACGCCGCCGCAAGAAGAAGCCTTTAGACTTAAGACTGATACTAAAAGTACTAAACACTAAAAGTGACTAAAAGTACTGTTAGCATTGAACTGCAAGGATCCGAATGTCTGTAGAACTGAGCTCAGACGAAATAGTGTCAGTAGTCAGATCATCGGACTGATAACATTTGGCAGATTTGAAAGAAGCTCATCATAAATGTAGGGTTATACGCAATGCAAAACCCATTATGTGTTTATTTATATGATCCCCAGTTATAACAATACTTTCGTTGTTTTTGCATGCCATTTCGGTATGAACGATAGAGTTTTCTACCTATTTATCTATCCATGAATCCATAGATTTCGCACTCTATCGCAATAAAAGTTATACCTCACCATTAGATGAACAGGGTAGTGGTCCTAATAAATACAGTTATTTATGTAAATCGTGAAACACGCGTCGACCCGGCAACGTTTTCCGACGATACCTGCTACCAAATTAAAATGTATAGCATGAGCATAAGGAACACGGAGGTGAACGGAACTAGGATTCAAATTCAAGGGGCCATGCAAACAGATAATTTTTATTTGCTTGTGATATAAATATTATGTTTGTTCGATATTTCATGAATAATCATGACAATATTTTTTCGTTTTTTTTTTAATTTATTCATATTTTTGGCGTGTATAATAATTTTGAATATCAGCAACAGCATGACGGGAAAGGAGTGAGTTAACCTTAAATTGATTTCTTTACTATGCGAACGAAGCCACGGATAAAAACTAGTATTAGTCAGTCATTATTAGTCAGTCATGATAATATTACATACCTACCTAAGTACTGCATGAGAAGCGCCACTCGTAGTAAAACAAATTCTCTAGGGATCACGGCTTCAGCCCTGGCCTCAAAAATTGAGAACCCTGGAAGGTTGAAAGAAGTCAGAAAAACTATATTAAGTCGGTAATCATAAAAGCCATAAAAAGTAAGAAAATGGTGACAAATCCAGCGATACAACATTTATATTTTTGTTCACGTGCCATAATAAAACCTGGATTAAAGTGGTAAGAGCGCCCCAACCCTTTCCTGATAACGCCCCTGTACCCGAGTGAATGTTTTATTAAGGAACCTGCGTTGGTTTAAAGGGATGAAAAAAGGTTTTACTTAGTTCGCGAAGTTGGAAAGGAATCTTTAACTAATTTTATTCATAGGATGGGATGATGTTTTTGCAAAAAGAAACATGTGTCGTTATGCAGATTAATGTGAAATATATTATAAGATATAATTATGAAATAATCTAAGAATCTAAGATGTCAATATAAATCTCGTAGTAGCCTAAGCGTTAAGAGGCTATTAAGAAAAACATAGCCTCTTGTGAAAAATGTGAGTAAATCGAGGTCGATTACATATTTATAATATTTTTTCTTTTTATTGGGCGAATTTCATGTAATCATGCTATCCTTCTATATTTATACTAGAAGTTAAAACCAAAAAAATACATATTATATTTCAAAATAAGATTTTTAATTTAGATAACTAATGATTCACTAAATAGAAAAAATCTTTTTTTTTTTCAAATTAGCTTCTTAATGCACGGTGTTATGCCTATTGTCACCTCTATGCCACATTGCATCTGAATCTGTTCAGAACACAATGGTTAAATTTCAATGTTTTTTTATCCCTGTAAATACAACAATATATTTTCAAGGTAATTATATGTATACAAGGTATAATAATAATAATATATACATAGTATAATACAAGGGGTGTTGTTTTGTAAAGGGTTTGTGTTCCGGGTCTTGGATCTGGATCCAGCCCCACACATTGATTTGGGCGATCGCAGTAGTAATAACCCGAAGCATCTATACAAGTTAACACACGACAGCATTTTTCGAAGAGTACTCCATCACCATCTAACCCAATGACCATAGAAACTGTTCATTGACAGAACTCACCAATTCCAGTGCTTATAGCCATCCACCTTTCGGGACTATAACTTCTATTAAATATATTTACTATACTAATCTAAAGCCAGTATTAACTTTAATTTCTTTTGCTAGGTAACTTTTCTGTTTTTTTAGTTTGTGATAGAGCTGGTCTTTACTGATGGTAAGTCAACCTGATGTTTTAGGTAGCAGGGCCAGCTCGTATCGCTAAAACCTAATGCCGTACAATATGCGATTTAGAGGCTCAATCACCGTACGAAAAGGCAATCACCGTAGCTTTTGGCTCCCCTGTATGGCCTGTCCATTGTTACTTCAGCTCTCAAATCCTGAAATGCGCATATGTCAAACTTACAAAGCTCAATGGTTAGTTCTCCTGTCCAGTATCATACCACCCACTTGTCAGTCCCATCATCATACCAGCTCAATTTTCTTATCGCGTTAGAAGGGTATATAGTATATAATAGAGGATGTAAGACGAAGTCATTTAATACATTTTAAAATGCATTTTACAGGCGAGGCAACAAGAAGTAAATACGAAAACAAACAAACAAAAACGAAACAACAAAATGCGTAGCGCAGATTTTTTGGCGGAAGCAAGACAAACATTTAAATGACAGTGAAATCGTTAGCAACAGCGATGGTGTTCTAAGGGCGTATTAATATAATCTGAAACTGTAACAGTGCGATAAATCTAGATACCCTAAAATGGTTCAGTAAATAGACATCCGGCGACGGCAGCTATCGGAAACCAATTTAGTTTTGATCGTTTATTGATCAGTAAACTGACAGATTATGGAAACAGATAGAGATGTTCTACTTCGCAATAAAGCGACAAAAAACAAGCGGATACCAGTGTTAGTATCAGGTATTTGTCCGATAAACGGAAATAAGATGGAGTAATAATAATAATACTAGTGTCACTGCTTTTAACGCTATTACCCGAAGGCAAGATAATTTATGTTGATAGGACACTTTTACTATGGGACCAAGTACGAAATTGCGAAAAAAAAACAAATTATATGCAAAAACTGATGTTTTTTTCGCGATTTCAGTGCTGGTCCCACAGTAAAAGCTGTTTATAATGATGAGTAAATACATACCTTTCGATATTGTTGCACCTTTAAGTAACACCTTGCATATACCTTGTATAGCGAACTTACTCTCATCAGTCTAATAAATGGCACTTTTCTAAATCCCTTTAACATACTTAGCAATGTAAGGCACGTCCATAATTATGATAGTGGCGGGCGAGACCGCTTCATTTTCACATTTTATAGGCAATTCTTTTAAGTATGAATTTCCAAAGAGTATTTAGTGTGTCTGTTTCTGATAAGATCCCAAATATTTTAAATAAACTTTCACTTTAGAAATAAATTAATATTGAAGGGAGGGCATCGAAAAGAAAAAAAAAAGTTTTAATCACTATCAAAACGAAAATTTTGATAATATCTCTTATGGTCTTATGATAGACAGGTAACTGTCATATACATATATGACATCATACATATAATAATTTTCATCGTACAATTTTCGTAGGTCTGTCTATTTGTTTGGGAATTCAAACCCTATTAAAAACGAGTAAGATAGCTGTGGCATCACTATATTACCCCTAAAAGTTATCCTTTTGTCCTTCTTTAATCTGTGGTAGATAGCAGAATCGTTCTATCTGGATTAATCCCTCCATCATATTAAAATAATTATCTAGCACCCGGTTAAATTAGAGATTGAATTTATAATTAAATATGTTTTCGGTTCAGAATCTCTTCGGCCGAAAATTATGTTCAATTTTCGTTGTATTATGTTTATAAGTGATAGTTATAATACAAAAATAAATAGAGACACATCTTGTAGATAATTAATAGCAAATTCAATGTTTCTACGTCCATAATTAATAAATCATGCGTAATTACTTCAATTTAAATGCTTAATTATTGGTTTGGGAATTTGGGTCTTGTTTTAGTGGATAACATGTTGGAGTGTACAATATAAATAGAAATTACGTTTCATATAAATATTACGGTTCAATATAAGCCAATGAATTATTCAATAAAATAATAGAAAGTACATATTACTTTACAAGTGCAGCAGAAAGACAGTAGAGATTGGTTAGTTTAGACGCAGTTTGAAAATGAACTTCCGCAATGTTACCTAACAATCAACTACTTTACAAGTACCAAAATGAACTCTTTCCGATTGAAGTAAAAGTTTGCATTGTTTATGCATCTGGAAGGATGTTATTTTGCGATTCCATAAAATCAGAAAAATTCGGTGTAATTTCGTATTCATTAGGCCGAAATCCGAAACCGCAAGAAGCTTAGGTCAGCACTACCTAGTTAACCCTACTTTACATGCGGTATCGTTCGCGTCGCCACAGAATCAGCCGGGATAGTTTTGACGCGATAAATAATGCAAAATAGTTCGGGTTAACTAGGCCTGGGTTGGAAGGGCCTATTCTGCCATTCTAGTGAAATTTATAGCTTTTCATACTGAGTTGAACAATTTTCTAGTGGCATTATAAAATATGTTGTTCTTGCGGCGGCGGTGAAAGTTTATATTGTGGCAACTTTGTTTTTGAATCTATAACTAGCCTTTACGATTTATACTTCTATTATTATCCTCTGTACGTAGTATTAAGTATTACATTTATTTATATAAGTAGCATAAGTATATTTGTCAATTTTTAATTTGTTTTCAATTGTCATTATTTATTTTTTAGTGACGAATCAAACATTAGATATTAATAAGATTCGACTTTAATAAGCTCTGTTATTAAACATATACCAAGCGCGCAAGACAAACAGGGTTCAGAATCAAAAGCAAACAGCGAGGGGTATCCAAGATCCGTTTAACCCTCAAATGTTTGTGTCGAAACGTCGAGCTTTGCGTCAAAAGTGTCGAAAGGCCGAAGTTTGCGTCGAAACGCTGAGATACGCGAGTTACAGGTGACGCAGTTACGTTTATTTACTTACGCTCACGAACTATTGATGAAAACCTGTTTTTTGGGGAAATATTGAAGGATGTTTTTTTTGTTTCATACGAGCTTGAAGTGTTGACGAACCCGGAAACATTTGCTGGTATTCTGGGGCTGATAAGCTTATACACATTGACAACCATTGTTTCATGTAAAAGTATTTCGGGGCTACTAAGGAAATTCGACTACACGGACAGCAACACCTATACCCAGAGCAGATATTTAAATTCAACAAAGCTCTGAGAATCTGCTCCGGTAGGAATCGAACGCGGAATCTCCACCTCATAAAGCAAACATTGCTACCGACTAAGTCAGAAGAGTATGTTCTACACCACTAAAGTTACAACGAGAAAAATAGGCACGAAGTACCTCATTTATAATATATCACGATAACACCGTTCCTCAAATAACGTACGGCACGAATTTAATATCTCAAAGGCTCAGGTAAAACGTGGCGGCAATATAGATCGCGGATAGTTCCACACGTATTGGTATTAACTCACAAATGACGGAAAATATTGAGTGTATTCGGCAGATTGTTATGTGTCTTCATACCTATTCACTTCAGATGACTTCAGATTGCTGTTAATCATGCTAAATAATATTTTAATGCAGAGGAATATAGCCGCAGTCGTATCAGGACCAATGAAGCTTCGAAGTCTACAAATGACTACGTTCGTCTCGAGGAAAAAACTCCCTACATTACAACTGTCAGTCCATACAAAAAGTCAAAAAATGCGCAAAGATGGATAAACGCCATCTAGCGAACTATATGAAGTAACTCTGTCTCTCTGTCTGGATGTTTGTCGCGTTATCACGGCTAACCGGCTGAAAGGATCTTGATAAAATTTGGTAAGGAGTTACTGTAAATACAAATATGGACATAGGATACTTTTTTTATCCACGCGGACGAAGCGGGTAACGACTAGTACTATATATAAAGACTGGATATGTTGATGAAAAACATCAACGTACCATACGATACTAATGTGAATACATCTTATGTGTAACTTCAGTTCCTTTATCTGTTCATTAGTAATGTTTTAATAATTTAAGGACTCCCTCCTTTACTTATCACTTATTACTTTACTTCACTTATCTCGTTCGCACCTTTTCAACGTTTTTTAAAATAAAAATTAAGGCGTGAACCTTTTCTATTAATAATAAAAGGATTTTTTTTTTTTTTTTTCACTTTCTTTCGCCAATATTAAAAAAAAATTAACATGAAAATTGCATAACAACATTGCCAATATTCTTAAGATAACATTTTTTTTTTAATTCCTCCCAGTTTGCGAACGAGATAGAAAGTGCAAACCATTCTACGTCCTATACTGCCGTTGTAAGAAGGCCGTGCCACTTTAATACTTAGCTCGAAGAGCGCGTTGTTGAATTCGGCAACGTTATATAATCTTACCAAATTCGAACAATGCGCGCTTGGAACTCGACTTATGAATATCAACTTTCTGTAATCGTCAGCAATCTCAGCAAAAATGTATAAGAAAATCGCGCGTAGAGTTAAGGTGCATGTTCCAACACAAGGCTGGCAAAAGATGGCGCTAAACATGTTTTTTTTTAGAAATATGGTTTTTGCGTCGTAAATTGCAAACCAATGTAAACAAATCACGACCATGTGAATGATTATAAATTACTATATTTTAAATTAATGAACACAGTTTATCAATGTGATGATGATGATACTTATCGGAGCCTAGCAGTTAAGTAGAAGAATTACGAATGTACAGAATGTGTTCGTTTCATAATTTAAAATATAATCGCGATTTAAGTTTTTTCCAAGTGGATAGTATTTTATAACGTAAAAAATATTTTACTTAAAATAACGACCTGAGAGCCATCTCTTGACAGTCTCGTTTTAGACCATCCACCTTAAATCTCCGGAAATGAGAGGAAAGTGGAAAGGAAGCAAAACCTCTAGGCGAAGCTTGTGTACAATAAACTCATTACCGTTCTGTCTGACATGCTCTCCTCAGGTACATCGACCAACGTGAGTGGCTAAAAGACCTAAGCACACCACAAGATTAGGGTAACGGTACACTCGGGCTGAATCTTAGCATAGCGTTTATAGCTCAGTGGTTGGCATTCGGATCGTGCGCCGCAGAGCGTGGCTTAAAATCCCAATAATTATCTTAAACTACCGGTGCAGAAAAACTAAAAATATCGTTTCTAGTACTCGGCTGGCTGGCTACCACTCTCAAGTTGAAAATTCGTCGACAAGCACCTATGTTGTCTTCCAGCACCCTCGCTTGTAAGCCAGTAAGATGTTCTTACCATCTTCAACCACACCGTCACTTAAATTAGGCGAGTCGTTAAAGTATTTTTGTTCATTGTTCAAGGTCGAAGCGTTTCCCACACCATCACGTCCCTGGAGGTGCCTCGATGGGCTGACCCGAGGCGCGAGGCCGAGTTGCGGTGTACGTACGCGAGGCAGCCGCTCGACCCGCCGCTGCACTCCGTCAAGTGGTACCGAGGCACTCACGAGATATTCCGATATACGCCGCAAGAGGTCAGTGTACCTGACCTGAAGATAAACATATCACTATTTACGTCGTACTAATCAATCACTAGAAACAAATAAAACAATTGTGTAGTACAATACATTGTATCTTTTGTAGACACATATGGCCGCCGGCTTAGAAAAAAAATTAGACGTGGATAGACTATGTAAAATATGCTAGTTTTGTAAGAAGGGAATACGATGACGGCGAAGATTAGAGTGAAGTGGAGAAGGAAAACGAGCTGTGCCGACCTCATCTAGTTTTATCGTTCAATTGGTAGTACTAAGTTTCAGGTCCTAGGTTAAATTTTCCAGCTACACAAAGTTATTTATTCTGCCTCTGGCTGGTAGCTGTGTCTCTCTGTGTATTCATTGGCATCAAGGTTATAGGACTATTTACGATACGTTATGCATCGCTCAAAAGAAAGAAGGGATCCAAAACTCTAGTTAACTGTAGTTAGTGTACTTTGAGGTCCTGAGGCTATACTGATGCGGGACGGAACGGAACAGAGCTGTGGAAAGAGATGTTTATTTTGACGAGATCCATTGTCGTCCATATTGTCGCTTACCTACAGGCGAGTCGGTGCCCAAAGGCATGTCTATTTATGGGACTCAAATGTATTGAGCTGGGAACCCGGTTCAGCTATACCCCGTTCCTTCCACCACGCTCTGCTCCACGCTACTCAGCGCGCCGCTCAATTTGATACGATACACCACTGAGACGAGAGGAAGCGTCTTCTTCTCAACGTCTTTGTTTGCAATCTTTCTTTTTCATCCCACGACACGTAGACCAATTTAATAAATGACACCTTCAAAATCACAGAATTCTCCTTATAAATATAAACCTGAAAATGTTAGAATTTTCTGAATACCTGCCATACTTTCGTGATGAGCCAATTCTAGAAGACTATCTTACAATGTTCGCAAATTGGGCTTCTCTGCCAATTTTCTAATCAACTTTGTATTTAACAACATTTCAAACGTCTCGTCTTCAAAAATACCAGTATTTTGCAGACACAATGCCGTCTAGTTAGAGCCAGTACGGCGACGTAAACAAAATCAACACAGACGTTCGCGAAAAAAGCGGGTAGTTTACAAAGAGGAAGCGTAAAGAGTGGGCAAAAAATCGGGTAGTTTAACTCTGCCCGCGTTTTTAATGACGCCGTCTGAATGGCAAGACGCCCTTAGAGCAACTTAAACGCCCGAGAGAGCGCTTCAGTCGCATAAAGACGTAAGCGATGGTGCGATAATGCTAAATTACATGCGGAGTTTTTGTTGAGGTGACCTTTCTAACGGGCCCTTTGTCCCTCGATTTTGTAAGTAAAACTTTTAAAGAGAAAGCGTATTCTGTAATGTCAGGGCGTAAAACGAAACTAGCTTCATAAAATAATAGAAAATAATGTTAAACTTCGAGCGCATTATCGATTAATAAAATAAAAAAAACGACCTTAAAAGCCAGTTTAAACTTACTTTTCAAAAGGGTTGCGTACTAATTTACTCTTTTTAAAAAAATCATATATATAATATAAATTATACATTTCAATAGTTAATTTAATTTTTCCTGTAAATCGTCTGATTAGTAGGGTTGCCTGGATTCTTTCAGGTTTCTGTACCCATAAATTTTGGAGACGCGAATTTTGTTTTGTTTTTGGAACTTATATAATATTTTAAGCTAGCTTTAACAATTCGCGACATTTTCGTAGTGCACGTCGTAATTTTTTTAAATAATTTATGTACTAGGAACTATAAAAAATCCGATTTTTCCTCATGGTATTTTCTTTCGAGACTTTCGAGACTAGTTCCCGACCGGTTTCTGTGCTATTACTCGGATTGACGGATTTTTTTACCGACCGAAATAAAGAAACCGTGATTAAAAAACCGGTTTTATATATTATAGAATCGCTTAGTATCAACCCTCATGTGAGTTTTAATGAAATGTATGCAAACCACGTACCTGCTAAAAATACAGTGAAGTTTTAAATTACATAAGTAGATCTCTTTTCGTCTTCCGCACTCGTTTCAAAGAATTTCCAAATAATTATTAAAGTCCAGCAATACAACGGCGTCGGCAATGAATTGTGGCTCCAACTTTAATAAGGCGATATTGAACTTATTATTAAAGTTCCGGGACTTTCTGGGACTCTCGGGATTTATACGGATAATCAAACTTAGTCGGTTTTTATTATCCCGTTGCATTCCCCGCGGGTGTGTAGGGCATGTCCCAGATATACATTTTACGGCCAAGGGAATTTTCTGGGTAGATTATAAAATGACAGAAAATAGAGAAAAAAACGCTTTTGTAATTAGTTTATTCAATTCAACCTTGTATAAAATTAAATAAATTAAAGAAAATCTACAGAAGAAGAAGTAACATCTTACACAAAAAAAATCGCCGACGACTAAAAAATTCTACGAAACTGTAGAATTGCGGTTGTGCAATAAAGTTTGTGCTCGCGAGGTCTACTGTCGCAAAATTAGTGGTGTAATAGCTTTAACAAACGCGCGGAGGGTTTGGTCTATGTAAGGCCAGTCCTGATGTATAGCAGCGAAACGTGGGCCGTAATTGACCTAATGGAACGTGCATAATATTCGAGTTGCCGAAATTTAAATGCTAAGGTGAGCGGTGAAAACAGGCTCGATAAATC
Organism: Apocheima hispidaria; assembly: GCA_947579745.1. NCBI lineage: Eukaryota > Metazoa > Arthropoda > Insecta > Lepidoptera > Geometridae > Apocheima > Apocheima hispidaria. The sequence continues at coordinate 14,948,491 of OX388156.1, forward strand.
CGCAACAAGTACGTTCGAGGACGACTGGGAGTACGCGACATCGACAACGAGAGACTGAGAAGGTTGCAATGCTGTATTGTCTCTTAAAGACGAGCCCGTCTGAATCACGTACGGAACTAGCACTACAACATCTATCCCCGGTGGACCTAGAGGCAGACCCAAAACAAGGTGGAATGTTTTATTGCTAAAAGACACGAGGAAGTGTAAGGTCTTCGAGGACGATGTCAAGCATAGACTGAATGGTAAGGAAGGCTGATCCCACCATTTGGGATAAGTTGGTCGGGAAGAGACAAAGAAAGACACTGCACGAACGAGAGAAAATATATTTGTTTCGTCTTTGAGACAGTGATACGGCCGGACCAAGTCATTGCGTAGCTAAGGATAGATTTATTTACAGTTGACGATAAAAAACGTATAAAGGTATTAGGATGATACGTGATAGGACGAATACGGCAGAAACCAAGTTGATACATTAAAATAGCAATACCTACTTGCTTTCCTTGCCAAGCTGCAAGGGTTACCAGATGTCGCCTAAGTGCTACCAAACATGTCACATGCAGCACCAAAATACACTTGGAAATGCCTAGAAACTGAGTTCGAGCACTTAAATTAAATTTACAGTTCACTTTGGAGAGTCAAGAGAAATTTGTATGAAGTCGATGTGAAAAGTTTGTAGCTGTCCCGGAGAATATGAACTTGGGATGTTACTTTGCTTAGATGATGTTTTGAAAAAGTTTATTGCGAGACACACTTTTTGAATTTTATAGATTGCAAATTATTTTTTTCGCTCGCTATCTGATGATTGCTTCGTGACTGACTAACCTTCACACTGCTCTGTCACACTGGTATAACGGTTAGAAAGAAAATTTCCTAACCTTCAGATTAGTATTAAGGATTGCTTACATGTGCGCTAAACCAAAAGTTAATCTAAAACATTTTTTGCATTATTAGTTCTTTTAACGTAGAGCTAAGGTTAAGGTGTTGCAGCGAACATATTAAAAATATAATATACTAGCCTTGCCCCGTGGTTTCACCCGCTTTTCTACAGAAACTGAATATTGTTCCGGGATGAAAAGTAGCCCATGTGTTAATCCAAAGAATAAGCTACTTTCGTACCAAAATTCTTTCAAATCCGTTCAGCCATTAGAGAGTTGGACGGGAATACTAACATACTTACACACAAACTTTAGCATTTATAATATAAGTTTGATATTTATTCAACTTTTTCTAATTTACTGCAAAAAAATCTTAGTGGCACTGAACTGTGTAAAACTTTGGTACTTGTTACTTTTACTTTGTGTACTTGTGTAAAAAAGAGGCTTTCAGGTGGCCTAGAATCGATCAACTGTCATCCAACAACAAAAGAAATATAATCAAAAAAATGTCTTAGAAAAACTTATTATATTACGCGAATGATCAAGTCGAACAGGAGGTCTTTGAGAACCTGCAGTTTTTTTTTGTTTTTATGTAATTGGTGGCAAACAAGCGACGGGCCTCCTGATGGTAAGGGGTCACCGCCGCCTATGGACACTTCCAATACTAGGGGTATTGTCAGTGCCTTGCCTATCTTTGAGGACTCTATTCACCCTTCATTTGAAGCAGTCTACATTATATTTCGGTGCAAAAACTGAATGGGGTAAGCCATTCCACAGGCTGCAGGTACGTGGAAGAACCAACCGATTAAATCGAACAGTTCGAGACTTCCATCTATAATATGTGGGTGGCATTTCTAGCAATGGCGGCCGGTTCTATGGTAAAACCAGGATGTAGGAACACATGCAATGGGTATTGTAGGAAAATGTTACATGACAAGTAACATGCTATATGTACAAATGCTCACACACCATGTGTATTTTGCCGAATAACATTGGTTTCGGACTTTTTATCGAGTCAACTTAAATATTCCTCAGAACAAGTATTATTCTGTATCAGCCTTTAAATATCCCACTGCTGGGATATCAGTCTACCCTCGAAGGATGATTAGGCATATCCACGACGCTGGCCTACTGCGGGTTGGCAGATTCACATACGCCATCGAATTTCTTTTCCGGAAATATGCAGGTTTCCTCACCATGTTTTCCTTCACCGTAAAGCCAGTGGTATATATCCGTACGTATGTTCCAAAGAACTCATTGGTACGGGCCCCCGCCCGGGTTTGAACCCGCTACCTCACGACTGTGAGGCGCGCGTTGTCCCACTGAGCTACCACGAATTTTTAAAAGAAAAACATATACCCAGATTTCGAAATGTAGCAGACACTTCGGACATCAAGATAAACACGACACCTCAATCGTCATAATCGGTCAAGTCGTTATAGCTACAGGAGGTAATATAGGAACATAGAACCTACATATTTTATCGTTTTTTTTTTACAAAAAACTAAATAATCCAGATTAAGCTCCCAGCCCAAAATTAGGTCGGTAAAAGCCAAATCAGAAAAGGGGGTAAATCATGCGTGATAATGAAATGATGACCGCTTTCTAATTTCAATGCTGAAATTGAAGCGTGACGCGTGAAACACGCTCGGTTAGGTATTAGGGACGCAGCTCGTTAATTGTGGTTTTGAGGGCAGACAGGCCTTCAATCTCAGCAAAAGTACCCATTGTTTGTGTCTGATTCATTACAGATAATTGTGCGTATGACCTGACTAAGGACCCGAGTCTGTATTAAAATTTCCCGGGTCTGTCTTAAAATTGCTATCATAACCACCGGAAGACGGGCAGCAGCGTCCTCTTAGTAACCGGTAAGCGTTCTGTGATCCCCACGCATGCCACGCTTGGGGATTATGGCAACCCCCAAGGGACAGTGGACGTCTTTTAGCATATAATTAATCATGCGTAAAGACGTTGATTACATTTACAAAGGAGACTTTATATCAAACGGTTGCACCAAAAAAAAAGAATTGTTTTGAAGATATTCATTAGTATCGGCAAGTCTCGGTGAAATACTGAAAACGCCACTAAAATAATTTTAAAACAGAAACATCAAAAAACAGACGAAAAGAGATGGAGCTAGCACGCGCTAGTCAAAAAATCAAATATTCGCTAATTACAGCTAGTCTAGGAAATCATCCAAAATTTTGTACTTAGCTATCCCAAAAGTTATGATTGACTAACTCGGTAGTAGAGTAACAATAACTTGAGTGTACTTAAGGGGTCCGGGGACCTGGCGAAAACTGGAGTACATAAATCGAGGCTTTTTCAATAAATAAAAGTCTATGAAAATTTCATATTATATTCAAAAACTTGTTAACATTTGTTATTGTTGGCCTTGTTTTCCAATCGGCCTTACTAGTACGTAGAACCAAAAAACGAATAACTAAAATAAGAACTATAATGTAAATTTAATTTGGCTGTAGTTGTTTTAAGCCGTTGTAGCGTAGTGGGACGCTCACGCCACATTCGTGGGGTCGTGGGTTCGAACCCAAGCGGGCCCGTACCAATGAGTTCTTTGGAACTTACGTGATATACCATTGATTTTTAGGTGAAGGAAAACATCGCGAGAAAACCTGCATACTTCCGGAGAATAAATTCGATGTCGTATGTGAATCCGCCAAACTGAACTGGGCCAGCGTAGTGGACATGGCCCAATCGGGTGATTAGGCTATATCCACCACGCTATCTAAGAGCTTAGAGGGTACGCCGATATCTCAGTAGTGGGATAATTAAAGGCTGATGCAGTAAAAGTTTTTCCTCTTCTGTGATCTGACCAACGAAAAGAGAATATTCCGCGAACAAACTTATTTGGTCTTCTTTTATTTGTGGTAAGTAATTAAGTTTAACTGGACTGTTAAAACCACCTTGAATACTCCACAATCCCACGTGTCATTAACCAATTACTGAACTGCAGATAAAACAATCATTCCAATTTATTCGAGCATGAAGCGTGACAGGCTTCAATCGCGTGAAACTACGTCTGGCGTGACAGCGCATGTAGCGTGACACGTGTCAATAAACATACGTGATCAATGTCACTCCGGCTCTTAGTTTTTTTTATTGGTTTACTCCACGTGATTCCCATCTGTCAAGGTTTAGAAAAGGGGCTCAAGTGCTTTCCAGAAACCCTGCACGCTTGTAAAACTAATTGAAAAAGATCACCGGTCACGATCAAAACTGTAGTCGGAGTGTTTGATTCTATCACGTATAATTAAAATAAAAATCTTCAAGAAAGGAAAAATTATTAAGGTCCTTTTGCTGTCATGCGGTTTTCCGCCCCCGTGCGGGCCGCCCGTATCCTATCATTTCATAGATGTATTTCCTAACACGCGGGCCGCACGCACATGGATCGTCGATTGGCTGTGAGAGCACATGAAATCCAGATTTGAGGGGTCATTCGGAAGTAATTCTTAAACTTGCGCTTCATGTCCTGCGTGTGGCCTTTTTTTTTTTTTGCGAGTGGGAAATCTTTTTAATATACCCGACGGCTTTGGGGTGCAGCCGGGTTATGTGGGATTTTACCCACTAAAACCCCCCGGTGGCCTGCCCTGGTGCTTGACTGAGGGCTCCAGGATCTCCAAGGGAACGCACCGGAGCCCTCAGCACCACGCTTCAGGTCCTCCCGGGACAGCTAGTACCTGTCGTGAGACGTTTATGCCTACAATAGCGTCCGCCACTCGACGCTGTTGTCCTCCCCGGGCTCGCTTTGGTAGATGGTGGTTAGAGCCCCACCTCTAACCACCCCCGCCTGCGTGTGGCCTAGTGTACTATTACACTCACGTACGGGGTTCCTTACCCAAAAGGAATCTTTAGGCGTGAATTATACAGAAGCGACGTAAGGCGCAGACACGGTGCAGACGTGGCACAAGCGTGGAACTGATACGGCTTTAAATTATATAGAAGAGGGTACGATATACCGAGACCGGTCAGTATATATATTATACATAATTATATATATATTTTCAAAGTAACTAAACACTACCCACTAAAAAAGTAAGAAGTTCGAAATCAAATGTCTTCAAATGAAAAACATTCAATTTTATGATCCCTAAAAATGTCAAGCATTTTATTTCACATTTATCGCTGAACTTTGCCCAGCCTATAAAAAAAACTTGGCAGCGCAATAAAATAAGAGCCAAGTTCGAGTATATGTCCCTATTTCTTCTGCTAAAGTTTGGAACTTACTTGAAAATTAATTGCTCGGGCTAATTAAATAAAGTTAGCGGTGACGGCGGCGTCAAATTAAAAATTAAAGGTCTGTTTTCTTTGTCCAGAAGTGCCCTTTCTTAGGGAATAGGAAATTATTTCTGGAGTGATATATTTTTAATTTTGCTTCCATCTCTTTGTCTAGAAAGATCGAGAGTTACGTTTACGTTTTTCGTGAAATACGAGTGAATCGAGTCCTTAAGCGCCTAATTGTAATTTTAGTTTGAAATCAATGTTGAACTTCTTCAAAGTATTGACTGAATGCTAAGTTTTAAGCTAAGCAAACAAATTTGAAATAATGTTTCCAAAATACTTAAATAGATAGATAGATAACTCTTCCAGACAATCTTAGCATGGAGAGGATTTGTATGGAAGAGGTAAGAGACGGGGTGTGCACTTATAAAGGAACATGTGACATACAAACAGAAAAAATAGATATACTTACATGATAAGACTACATATTACTAAAAAATACTAAAATAACTAGTAGTTCGCGCCGAACTGAGACCCCAATATCTTCACAACCCCTGCACCGATTCAGCTCATATTCGAACTTAAAAGTTGTAATGAAATGAACTACTTGCCTACAAAATTTCATGAAGATCGGATCAACGATTCGCAAGTTATCATAGGACAAATATACACACAAACATACATACATACAAATGCGGATTTGTCCCAATAAACTCTGAGACCATCGCTTCGCTCGGTCAATTAAAAAAACACTACTTGTGAATACAACTCTCGATCTCTAATTTAGACGCGTACTTCCCGCTCGGTAACACCCTATCGTCAACAGTGTTTATTTTAACTTAATATTATTCAGATAGAGTCTAGTTTGGATCCGCAACGAATTTTCATTGGACAGAAATATCTAGAAATGGTATGTTTAGCTAAATTTTACATAAAAGTCATTATTATTCGCGACGCAAGTTCACAAAATTTTGTAACCCGTAACAAGTACTCTATTCACTTTACTGGCAATTGCCCGTGACTGCGCACATAAATTGAATATTTGCGTGATAATGGCAAGACAAAGTTGAAGTTTGATAAAGAACGACGATTTCTTGCACGCGTGAGTTGCAGCAATTATTAAAGCTTCCATAACTTGCCATTTCAGAGAAATGAGACCAGAAGATTATAACTTCGACGCGTATATACTTTTTACAAACGAATCACTTTTTGTATGTAAGTTACCTAGCATTCTGTTAAAAGTTGTAAAGTTGTTGTTCATAATCCCATATTAATAGAATACCCGTCCTTTACCTCTTCCATACAAATCCTCTCCTCGCTAAGGTTGCCTGGAAGAGATCGCTTTAAGCGATAAGGCCGCCAGTTGTTGCGCTACTTTTAAGTTGTTTTTTTTTCTTCTTATGTATGTCATTTCTGGTGTGAACAATAAAGAGTTATCTATAACAGAACCACTGACCGTCGAAGTCCAATTATAGATATAGAAATGATTTGTTGTATAACTGACATAACTGTGTACAAGAAATTATTGGTTAGTATCAACAGCTATATCCATTGCGACAAATAATATTACTAAGTATCCATCAAGCTAAGTTGTAAATATTACTCATGTGCTTACTTTAGTCTGTATAATTTCTAATTCTGAAACAAGTCACTTAAATTAAACTGACCATTAAGCTAAGGTAAGTCTGAAAGCTTTTGCATTAAAATACTTCGCAACACTAACAAAATTGAAGCTTTAACAAAAACAGCTGATGTAAAATTTCGGCTTACTTTACATTGAGACTTAGTAGCTAAGTATTAAGGCTGATATATACTGAGCATGAAAACTTCAATTTCGTTAAAACAATGGAATGTGGAACGAAAAGAAGCACTTGGTCCAATACGCATTTCGTCAAAAACGCAGATAGTCCAAGTACACGCGAGAAAAAAAAACAACTGAAATTTAATAACTTATTTGACATCTTTCACTGTAATAACGAAATTTTTAAATACTGCTTGGCGGTTGTATAACTGGCAAACGTGTGGTATTTTCCCAGGCAGACTCTGCAAAAGATTTAAACCACAAAAAAAATGTATGGTGATATTTTTTTTCAGAATTTTTGGATTGGTTCTACTGTAAAAGTTATATGTTAATTAAGTTATATAATGACTGGGACCAAAATGCTGGCGTTTATTTGGCGCAACGTATAAGCATTTCCATTCAGCGTGGTAATGCTGCCAGCATGCTGGGTACGGTGCCAACTGGTAGTGGGCATTCCAACTGTTATTTTTATGTAGTTACATGTTACAGTAACATGTTGTGTTTTTATGCAGTTTTTAGCTTTTTATGTAGTAGGCTAAGTAGTTTAGGTAGTTGTAGTTTGTATTTATTTTGCTTAGTTAACAAAGGCATTTGCCCTTTTAAAAAAAAGTACAATGTTATCCTAGAATATGTCCATTGTCGCACAGAACATCCTATATGCTTTCTATATAGTCCTACGAAGGTATAATTCTGGGGATGGCAATATGATACGATATCGGTAACAAAGCGTACGAAATTAGAACCTCTGGGTTTGGGAGTGGTTGGAGGTAGTACTTTGATTATCCACCAAAACGATATCACGTAACTCCGGATTACTTGATATCGATATAATGGTAATAATAGTAGATTTTACAACCAGTACATTCCTTTGAAGTTCCCAGGACTCTTTAACACACCATCGTGGGATTTAGTAAGTGAAACCTTATGTAAGCCAACGCAGCGAGGAGAATAGGTGACATCGTAGTGCCTTCCCGGCTACCCAATGGCTTGAGCTAGCTAGTGACTAGTGTAACTAAGTGAACCTAACCTAACACAAGATGTGTTAGGTTAGGTTCTCAAAGCTTTCTAATGTTCCCAAAGCTCATTTAGCTAGTTATTTGTTTAATAATATAAAAATAAAATAACATTTATTTGAGCTGTTAAAAAAAGTACTTAAATATGTCGATTGTACAGGGTTATAAGAAAAGGGTATGCTAAGCCGATAGGAGTTCATAGTAATCATCATTGGAAACAATCTTTACTATGGGAACAAACCTGAAATCGTTTAAAAAAACACCTTTTCCATAGAAAAATGACACTGGCACTCAACAAAATGTATGGAACAGCTGATTTCGCCCCCTCTATTTCAGGGTTGGTCCCATAGTAAAAGTTATTCACAATCATGATTACTATGAACCCCTTTCGGCTTTGCGTACCGTTTTCTTATAAACGGTATGCTAAGCCATAAGCTAATTTCCATAGCGGTGAACCCTGTATCTGACACTAGGGGAGTCCTGTGTCGCGAGATCCACTGCCTCCCGAGATTACATTATCACTATAATAATAAATAAATAAATATTGGTGGACGTTTTTCACACAGCGCCATCTAGCAAACCCAAACCCAAACTAAGCAAGCTTGTACTATGGGAACCAGATCACTGATAGAATACATAAATACACTATTATACATAGGTATTCTACGTAAGTAAGAGGTATAAATATTTGACCGATGCTGTAAAATAAATATTGGGTGATCGGTTAGACGACGGTTAACTTATTCTTTGAAATAATGAAATCACGAAAAAAAAAAGCGTTCTGAAAATTGTATTAATCGAGATTGAATAACATTTATTTCTATGGCAATTTTTTTCTCGATTTGATAATGATGACTGCAATGATATTTTGAAAGATGTCCTTCATCTCACCGAACATGCTGTATAATCAGTAAGAAACTGCCTTAATGTAGAAATTACCCAGGCGAGCGGTATTTCTCGACCTAAAAATACGAGACAAACTTTTTTATACGGTTTTCGAAGTGTCATCTCACTCGGGATTAAATAGCTTTTAGCGTTATAAAAGAAAATTATAACGGTCCTGTGGGAGTAATTACAATTAACATTATTTTAGTACTAATCTACCAAACTGAACAAGGTGAAAAATAAAATAAAAATGGGGTGAGCAGAACTCTGGCTTCTACCGCTAGTTTTTGACGAGAATTCTATGAGGAACAGAAACTCCGACATCAATATCGAACAGAATATCACAGAAGAGAAGATTTTTTCCTTATCTTTCTCTTTTCTGTGGAGAATATAATATTTCGCAGGCGGTACATCTGAAAAAAATTGGTGTAGAAGTCTTTCTCTCCATTTTAAAGACCTATTCAATGATACCCCACAAGTTCCCCACAACGGGGACCGGTGAATTTATTTTTTATCCCCATTTTACACGAAGGAGCTATGCTTATAATAGAAAAAAAAAAGTTTTTAAACTTCAGGTCTATACTTAGACTATCGCTGTGCAAAATTTAATGCATGTAGGTTCATAACTTTGGAAGTCATAAGGCAGTAAAAGATTCAGACAGACAGACGGACATGACGAACTTAGTAAAGCATAATAAGTACCTACCTGTCATGATATATTATTGAATGATTAAAATAATTTAGTTGCCTAATTAAATTTAATTCTAAACATAAGTATTTTTAATAGTGACTTGCCTGTAATATTTAATGTTATCTACAGTAAATATTTCTGATTTCTGATATATTATAAGGGTTCCTTGTAGTATTACGGAACCCTAAAAAGTATCATAAAACAATCGAGATCCCACTTAATGATAGCTCAAAATGCTTCCGTAAAAGCTTACATTTTGCTATCGTATTTTTTATAAGTAATGGCACAATTTGCGCCCCTCAATGGCCTCGTACATTCCCATCTAATATGTAAACACAATTACCGAGGCTCGCATACTTTCTACTCGTGTTTTCGTCTTTACTCTCACGAACGAGTTTTATCTGTTGAAAGGTAGACTCGGTTATATCAGTTGGAAGTTTTTAACCGAGACCTAAAATAATTACAGGTTTTTAGTTCAATAGATTTTTCGTTCTATTTCCGCCAATATATTTTTTTAATTTAAATAGTATTAGGAAAATATACACATATTTAAAGGGTAATCTTACTTTGTTGAGATTACCTGAGCGAGCGTGAAAATGTGCTGTGTGTGTAAATTTCGTAGCACACCTGAATGATGTTTAGGTCAAGTTTGTTGGGAATTGATCCCACGCTTTGCATCGTCAGATCCGTACGCGTAACCACTGAACATCTCTAAAATACCTCTGTTTATTTGTATCAAATGTATTCCAAAATTTTGCCCGTCGGTGTAAGAAATTAAAAATACTTCTTTTTAAATCTCCTGTTATTCTTCCACGTAAGATGACTTAGATAGACTTAGACTTAGATTAACAACAAATGCCATTTGCGATCACCTCTCCCTTCAGAACCGTGATCACTATGATAAGTTAATTAAGTGAAACACCTATTAAATTAAACAAAACTTAAGCTCGGTTAATCCGTTCAGAATTATAACGTGCTTTTTTCTTATTACCTTTTTTCTTATTTCTTTGATTTTCTGTGTAATTAAATTACCTTTCCGGGATTTTCGAGAATAAAGTTAAATAAGTGTCGTTTGCAGTTGTAAAGAAAATTTAACAATGAAAGTTGCGTTTGATGTTGGAACTGTTAAGTCAAACGAACAATAATAGCTGGGCCAAGTTGATTGAAATGAGCGACGCCATTTAAGGGATATGGAGTAGCGATAAAGCTTCTCGCACACATTTACAGGTTATTTAAGGTATTGTGAATTTGTAAAAACTGTGTTTTGTGTAGACCTACCATAACGTTAGAAGATTTGTTGTAATATATTATTTTTAAAATTTTTAAATTTTACGAAAAAGGGCGAAAAAAAACTATATTTTTTTTACTCCTCAGTCACATACAACATATTTTGTGAAGGTCACAAAAAAGAAAAAAATCACAAAAAGACGCGACAATGTTTCGAAATTCGCACTTAGTGATTTTATTACATCACTCGAAGAACCGATAACCGATGGGGCAGAAAGGTTCTTGAGTGGTGACCACGAACCGGAAGACGCAGCGTAGGCAGGCCTCCACTAAATGGATCGACGACATTTTGAAAGTCGCGAGCAACCGGTGGATGCAAGTGCTAAAATGCACCAACTAAAATCATGCGATATCTGGTGAATATCTGACAAATTGGGCTGCGAAAAGAGACAAAAAAAGAAAAAGAAATAGAAAGAAAGCGAGATTAATGTGCTTTCTATTCGTATTATCATAACAAAGATCGCTATGTTCTTTTCAACGCCTACTAAAGAATATTGAATGTAAGAATTTTCCCTCATTTTCCTAGTAAGTATTCTATGAAAAAGTAAAGTCATTCCGAGATCGTATTTGGCTCAGACACCTTTGTGATAAAAACTAGAATCTGATACACAGGTAATTGAATACGCTTCGCAATTTGTCCGGCATTCGTTTATAAACATTCGTTTTATTGTTTTTTTTCTCTCTTATGTTTTGGCTCCATACGTTGTGTATTTAGCCAGTGTCAAGTATTGTAATATTTCAAGTAATGTTAAATATTTCACAATAATAATAAAAATAAGTCTAAGTCAAGCAAACTAAGTCACGATCACGTCCACGTCATGCCCCAGTAAAGTGGTGGAAACTTTACTAGAGGTTTCTATGGAGTTTTGGAAACAACACGAAGAGACAACATTATACTATTCACTAGCACTCGTGCACGTTCACGAACACTTAATGGATAAAAATCCATCATTTTTATACATTAATACTCGATATAACACAAGTTTTGGAAAATAATAGAATGACGCGACATGACTTCTTCACGTTCCCGCGTAAACCTCAGTTTTATTGTTATTTATAGAAACTGGGAATATTTAAACGATTTTCATAAAAGTATTACCTTGTGTGAGCGCATTCTTCTGCTGCCCGTCCTCTGGTTGTTCTGGTCGCAGAGGTCCGCATGCTCGCTCACGATAAATTAGTGAGGTGGAGTCAAATCACAAACTATACATCTGGTTTACCGCTTATAGCTATACCCCACTCACTAAAGTAGTACGCGCAAATAGCATAATCTCGCCTGTTCGATTGCCTATGATTATCCGGCACATCACATCAAATTCTGTAACGATACAGATAGAAGCAAAGAGATGCGGGAGCAGTTTGGCCTCTCCATTACCATGTTGCTCGAAGTTGGTATTACGGGTATAATAATATAAGCTTCGGAAAACACACACACACTTAATAATTAATAACTCTACATAATTGATAATTAATCGGCAGTGTAGGAAACAGAATGGGTCTTAGTAGCCCAATATTTTATTACGACCAGACCAAAAGCCGAATTATCTCAAAGCTAAGAAAATCCCAACTTTTCCAATTCTAAGTGAAACAGTTATGAATAAAAAATCCATTATAAAGTAAGAATGGCCCAAGTTCAGTACCTACAGCTTTAATTCTATTACGTAGGGTAATGTACGGCACTTTCTATTTAGTTTTCTTTGGATACATTTAAAGTAAGGAATTAATAAATAAAAGGAAATTGTATTTCGTTCGAAGAAAATTAATTGTCTTTTATTATGGGTGACAAGCTAGGCGTTTGATCACAGCACTTCCGATTTTTGTCGAAGTTTAGCCTGGTTGTGGCCTATTCTATTCTTTTTTATTTACAAGGAAAAACAACTAATCTCTACTATCGATAATCGTTACCTCGACTGTTCTAGGTAAAGATTTATTTATTTATTTAGATATCGATACCTCGATATATCTACCTCGATGGTTCCCTACAACGATGGACCTTTACTTCAACTGTCCCCTACTTCCTAAGGTCGTATCGATAGATCGTTTCCTCGGAGGGTTACTACATTCATTCATCATTACTATATTCATCATACTTCACATCGATGGGTTCTTGTGTTGAAGAACGATACTACTAAATACATGTATTTAGAATATTTAATCAACTGTCGCATTTAATTAAAAAAATTTAAAATTAAAATGAGCTTACATATAAAATAAAGAAATAAATACAAGAGAGAGAAAGCTACAATGCCACTTTTCTCGTTCCCCCGCTGGAGGTCAATGCTAAGTTTTGTCCAAGATAGACGCCAACATTTAGGTCATTCGTTGCCTTCACCAAACGTTTGTCCATGTCCTTGTCTCTAGCAATATTAGCATGGTTCGCAATGTACCAAAACAAGTTAACAGCAGCACAGCACAAACATTTCTAATCTTGTAGCAGTCGGCTATACCCTTTGAGCAATATCGTTTAAATAAAATTGATGCAATCATAGTCTTGATCCCAAAAACCCTCTTCCAAAAAAAATGGGGCCCATAACCAAAATCACAGAAATATAAACCCTTCAAATTATGCTAAGCACATACGCGCGAAAGGCGTACAAGACGCGCCATAAAGAGGGATAGAGCCTATCTAAGTTGCTGGTGAGCTATAAAATCTTTCTTTTTACGCGAAATTCGAGAGCACACGCGAAATTCGCGAGGTTCCCTAAAAAGATCGCTTATTCTGTTAAGCTGGGTTCTCATATGCCATAGCTGAAATTTTTGTTGGTTACTGTTACCAAAAATCTAATTACGACGCCGACGTTTGCGAACATACCACAACTTTAAAGTAAAGTAATTTAAAAAGTAGTTTAATTATTTTTTTTGTATGGTCGTTTCAAAGTTTCTCGACTGATGGTAAACATCACGCTTACCCAAACCAGTTCAGAATTTTTAACTTCAGTATCCTTGTGCAACAATGCACTGCGTTTCTAACTATGAAATTAATATAAGATAGATCTCATTATGTTCAGTAATTTTGCTGTAACCGTTGCCCTTCGACTTTATTAACATTGTGTCGGGCACAGTGTTGTTTGCACACTACTGCTTTGCAGTTAAATAACTGGCAAAGTTGTGTCATTGCCTTTCATGGGAATATCCCTGCAGTAGGGAATCCTCAGGATACGAATTAGGAAGCGAACCAGTGAAACAAACTACCAACTGAACCATGCCAGGTGCCGACTGCTGCGAATCAAGTAATTCAAAAGCAGGTCCCAATGCGTTGATGGACGTTATGACTGTAAACAATAACACCTCGTTACTTCGCTGTAACGGTTACAGCTATACGCACACAAATGAGTATCCGTTTTTAGATAGATATTTGTATAGGGTGATCTCGGCGTCCGAACATTGTAAATTAATCAAAAAGGCTCAGCTAACCTTTTCAAAGTGCTCCAACAATTTCACCGAGCCGAGCGAGGTGTTTAACAAACCAACGTTGAAGACAAATAATCAGATCCAGGGATGAATTAATTCGTTCTTTAGCCATTATACAAGTTTATGTCTCTACATTAATGTAAGCAGTAAGGTTGATTACGACAAAAATAAGTACCATTGCTTCAAATTAAAAAACATTATAATAATCCCCTTATTTGTGCACTTTTTATTATACGTAAGGAAATCCGCCATAAAAACACATATTCTGTAAACATTTCAAGCAGCTACCTATTACGGTTTAAAATCAAGGGCATTTCGGACGGACAGACAGATAGACAGCATGTTTAGTAAATAGGGTCTTGTTGACATACTTCTGGTTAGGAACCCTAAAAACTGAATCTAATCTTAAACAATTTTAATTAATCGACCTATACCCGTAATATCGACCGATGTAATGTTTTGATCAAGAATTCACAAATTGTATATTTTTATTCAAAGTGTACTTTTAAGGAGAAACCAGTCTACTGTCTCTGTGCAGGTCATCCATCCCGGATGAGCCGGGTCCCAGGGGTCAGGGGAGCCCGGCTCAGAGATACGCATTTGATAGGTATTTTGCGTAATCAGAACGAACAGGAATTCAGCGTTTCGGCTCATATTGATTTGTAATCCATTCGATGGAAATAAAAGCCTTTGAACATTACTTGAATAAATTAAAATGTCCTTTTGTATAATCGGTTTTGTAAATAGTGATTAGAGTATTTACTGCCCCGGTGGCTCAGTTGGTAGTGAACCTACCTTCTGTGTTTGGGGGTGTGGGTTCGATTCCCACCTAGGATAAACATTCATGTGATGAACATTTGTGTTTGTTCTATGTCTGGTGTTAATATCTATATAAGTATGTATTTAAAAAATATATATGTACGTATATCAGTCTCTGGCAGCCATATTACGAGCTTTGCTTAGTTTGGGGTCAGATGACCGTGTGTGCAAAAATGTCCCAGATATATTTATTACTATCCCAGATATATTTATTAATTATGCAGTAGAATAAGTAGTTAAATATATAATGTTATTCTAAAAATAATCTTGTTTAAAAATAACTTAATGTAATTTATACAACATTACAAGGAATACATTTTATCTCGGATTTATTTATGATGTTAGTGGGATCTTTTGGAGCTATAATTATTCTTATTTTCCTCTCTAGATCGAAAAAGGTGCTTTTGTTTCGTAAACCTCACTAAAAAAAACCTCTTCTGTGGTAAAACCAGGTAGCATAGCTCCGTTTTTAACCGATTTATTTAAAATAGTTACTTAAGTCGATAAAATGTTTTTTACCTCAGAATCCTGTCATTTATAAACCAACTTCCAGATTTTTATCAAAATTCAGTTTTGATAATGTGATCCACGAGAAATTGAGGGAACTCCTTAAATATTATAAGCATACATAATATCGATTTTGGAATTTTCATCAAAAAGTCGAGCATTTGCATTCAGAAAGTATCATTTGGTGAAATGGAACTGGTGAAGAATACCCCAGATGGCCACCGTAACTCCTCAACGATACGTATTTCACGGGTGGCGCTAAAATAATCTCGATTATGATAGTTTCGACTATGTTCCAAATTTCACCCGTCAATGTCTTGTTGATCTGTTAAAAAGAAAGAAAATATCCAAAACAACATTTCAAAAATTGGTTATTTACTCATTAATTCAAAACAGTCGACCCAAAAACAACGGGTGGGTTCAACAAATTTTTAATCCTGCCGAAGTCGAGCGCGTTTCAAAGGCCCGATTTCCAAACTTGACTATTTAAGTATTTAGCCAGTTTTAAAACAGCGGAGTTCTCTATCAGGCCTGAATCATGACACAGGAGTAGCTTGTCTTAAAGTTTATAAAATATTGCTACAGTATTTTATTATTACAGCCATGTTTATGTTAGTTGAGCTGTTATCATGCTGCGCCGTTGTTGTCCTCTTAGAGCAAAAGTTATTTAGGTCATGCTGAAAGCTTTCAAGCGCCTCATAATCTAACACTATATTATTATTATTAATTTATTTATTTTAACCAAATGCTTACTGTTGCTCTTAGCGCACAGAAAGTCAACGTTACAAAGTTATACAGGTATAACTTTGTAACGTTGGCGTGGGGTAATAATATTACAAGACCTGGGAGGCAATGAACTCATATGAGCAAACGTTTTGCTTTCTTAAATTTAACTAAACATTATATGTGAAGGATTTGCAAAGCCTCGTCACTCGGTATCATAAAAAAAGCCTGGCCAAAAATCGAACCCTGCTCATAAGGCAGACATTCTGCCAACCAAGCTAGGTTATTAGTAGTTATCTGTAATATTAATTTGTGAAATCTTCATCTATTTAAATGCTAGCGGAGCCCCGCGGTTTATCCGTGATCTTAAGAATAAAGTATACCGCCGTCTTGTCCATACCAAAATCGTAGTCTGATACCCACACCTAAATGTTATCCGATTTAGATGGTTTTTTTATATGTAATTTTATACAATACAGTTTTCCACGGTGTGTCTACACCGTGGAAAACTATGCTTGTATGTATAATTTTTTTTCGCAATATCTTCGTTGTTATAGGCACGTAAAGTGTAAATTTTGACAAAAACAAAATATTTTGTAAGATTTAGGGAGTGATAACAGATTACCCCCGAAACGCTAATTTCATCAAATTTAGGAAAATTCACTAACTCTCTCTAATGCACCCACGAGAAACAGAGAGACAGCTATACAATTTCCAATATCTAATGCGCCAAAACCTCGCGGAAGGACTAAGTACCTATATTTCAGAGATAAAATGTGACCATCCAGGGTATGCTACCTCCATAGCAAACAGCCTAATCCGATCAGCCGTTATACAAACACACTAACATACTTACACACAGACTTTCGCATATATAATATTAGTGTAATGTGGTTGATGCTCGGATACATAGACATTGTTATATCTAGTTAATTCTGACTTTTGTATTGGCTGTCTGAGACTGTGTCAATTTCCCATGAAACATTGCTCTTGTGCCACTTTCTTCCGCCCAATCTATATTTACCTCCAAATACTCGGCAATCAAGAATTTATAGAGCTCCTTGAAGCTTTGAAGGTATCAGGTTTTCATAAAGTCAATCCGAAAACACAAGAAAGTAATTTTGTTAAAATTTGTATTTCATTTGAAATTTTACGCTACATTAAATTCTGAGTTTCAGATTGGCGTAATAATTGTAATATCCTTAGGAAATATTGAATTTCAAGTGAATCCTTAATAAATTAATTTCGTGATTTCATTGATTCTAGGTATTGAAATGAAATAAATTATTGAAGTAGCTCGTAGATTCTGAGACGTTTCAATATCATGCTTCATTTATATTAAACAGTCAATTCATTTTGATGTCAAGTTTTTAAGTTATTTAAATGTAGAATGAACAGAACTCGTTTGCAGAGTCAACAGGGCTAGTACCAAACTTTTGCCAATTATTCTTTAGTAGTGTTACATAGCATATTTTTCTTATTCTGCCAAACTGCATAGAAGTTTGTAAGCAGAGTGTAACACTCTTTGTGAACATTTTCTTAGGTAGGTACTATGTACGCGTGGGTGAATTAAGTAATTATAACTAAGTAGGTATATTATTATCTAGGTTTCCTAATATTTATGACATGATTCGTTATTATTATATTGGAATATTTATTTATTTAGTATTACTGTGTTCCGGATTGAAGAGCAACGTTCCCAGTGAAGTTATTGAGCATACAGCGATTAGACGTCTATCTCTGGGTGACGAGTGCAGTGAATTATCACGCATGTTTTTGAACTGTTGAAGCTCAATATTCTGGGTGGCATTGAACTGTTATGGGCAAGCGTGATGACCATCAGGCAAAGAACTCACTCTTCTAATCAATTAGTACCATTAAAAAAGTCTGCCTTCTCACCAAATTAAATATAAAGCAATTGTAAGGAAAATTAGTGGTAGAAAATTGTAAAAAAAAAAGTATGGACGAGATAATGGTGTTGCACAATTTTTATTATTTAATTATAATACATTATTTTAATTCAGCCTTTTAGTAACAATAAATGGTATTCTAAATTATTCTAATAAAAACTGCCCATTATTTTTAAACAAATCGTAGTATCCGTGTCATTAAGTCTTGGCATTGCCAAATTATAGAAAACTTTATAATAAAATATTCAACCAGCAGGATTTGAGTTTGTTACCTTCCGAATGTACCAACTTCCAACTAAACTATTGTCACCTCGAACCCGCCTTCACTCATCCTAAATAAGAAAGTTTAAAAAAATAAAAAGACTCCTTAGTTACGTAGTCGATTCGGCTTATTAGGAAATTAACAACAACGCGCGGGGATCAGCCAGTCTCCTTCATAGACCACAGTTCTGATATCCGTGGCAATAGCGATTCTCTTGCACGACCCGACGTCCTCTGACGTCCATTTATCTCCCACAGTACGAAAGCCGAGCGTTCAACAGTAGCGGTGTGTCCATCACTAACAGCTCGTGTGACCTGACCTCCTGCAGCATCACGGTGAAGCCGGAGCGAGGCACGGGGAAGTACACATGCGAGGTCTCCAGTGAAGGGCCTAGGTTCGCGGTCGACAGGAGGTCGACCAATATGACGCTGGCAGGTAAGCCTTCAAGATTGTCTTTACAAGTCAAGAAGACCAAATTGTTTAACTTCCCAATTACCATAAGAGAAAAGTCTTGGTTGTACATACTATATCAGTCTGCGAGTAGACGAGCATTTTAAAATAGTGTTTTGGCTCAAAACATTCAATCATTCTGCAGCAAAACGTAAGCTATTGAGTAGTAACAATAATGAAACATACTCTGTTGGAAAATTAAACTCCAAGGCTTCAATGGAACAATATACATAATTACTTATGTAGAAAATCTGTGATAAATCAATCATATCTCCATATAGCTGCATCACACGGAAAAGTCTGTAATTATATTAAGTCTACATATTTTAATTCCCAGTGTTACCAGAATATGACCCGCTGATCACGGGACTCCCAACGCTGGTGCAAGCAGGCGAGCAGGCGATGGTAAACTGCACGTCAGACTACTCGCTGCCAGCTGCCATCCTCGACTGGTTCGTGGACAACGAGCCACAGGAGGTTTGTTATTATTTAATAATCATTTGGTAATGTAGTGTAGATGATTCAGCGATACAAACATGTTTGTTTAGTGATACAATAGTAATACTAAGTAACTAAGGATACAAGAAATACTGGCGTTATAATCGTCTTGAGCTCGCACTGGTTTTGTATATTTTCAAAGTGCTGAGAGGTAGGGTGCACAATCGGGATGTACTGCAGCAGCTGTTTTTTGCGTCCCCGATAGGTATGTGTGGCGACGAAGACTGCCAAAACTGGTGTCGGTGCCGCGCGCGGACAAACCTCCTGCAGGAGGCACCTTTTACACGGGCACTTCGCACTCTCAACGTCATGGCGGTTGAAAATGACCTATTTGATTGTGCTCTGAGTGAATTTACGAAGATAGCATTAAGGGTTTTATGCTATGCTTATATAACGAAGTAAAATTTGGCTTCGCTGTCGCATTAGGTAACCTGTAATGATAGTTGTAAGTTGGAAAATAAATAAATAATAATAATAAATCTTCAGAAACGCACTAACATTTGTTCATCATCATCATCATCATCATCAACAGCCTGAAGACATCCACAGTTGAACAAAGGCCTCCCGGGAACTTATACCACCACACTGAACGACAATTTGCACCTTGCATCCAACGCCTGGTCTTGCTAACATTTGTAACAACTTGTTTATTTTGGTTTGTGTAAATGAGATCTTATAGTTCCTACTCATTACAACTACCATGTTCTACAGCACGCATCGAAGTTTAATTTACAGTACATTACATAAACCGAACATGAGATAACACATAACATTATCAAGACGACATCGCAACATGATAATGTTACTGTTTATTACATCATGTTTCAAGTTAATTTGTGATATAACTAAACTAATTTTAACCATGTATATGTTTAGATAACAGGGATTCTGCAACTTAGCGTAATTTTGGATGTTTGGCTAAATTCAAATCGGTGAAATGCGCGCTAGTACCTCGACAAGTTCCATAGGCGCGACGGCTTTCGCGGTTGCTTACTTTTAACGAGTACTCACGGGACTACCACAATTCATAACTGCCCCAAAATATCGGGAGCTTGAAAATAATAAAAAAAACGTGTTAAATATCTTTATACTACAAAATTATATCGTATTGTCTTTCAGAGCAGAAATTTACGTTTAGGCTCTTCTGTGCGTAGATTTTTACGAAAAGGGAATTGATCTGTCGGCTGGTTGTATAATTGTGTTCTGTGCTTGGAATATTTTTTTTTGCTACCTACTGCTAAAGTTTCAGTTCATACTACTACAGGATCCGTACAGTGATATCCTTTTTGCGATGAACTAGGTTTAGCCGCCGACGCTGCGTCACCGTGAACTTTAGCTATTAGTTTCCAATTTATAATTGGATATAATTTAGTTTGTAATTTTGATCCTATAATTAGTTAATTAATCTTGTTATTCGAGACCACGATACAGGGTCGCTCAAGTATTACGCAAGCAGAATTTTAGTAATTTTTAATCAGTAAGCAAAGCTTTTACCTAAGTTCTCCTATGCTTACGTAAAGCATTTGTATATATTTTACAAAATCTGTTCAAGTTTATTTATATTCATCAGCGCAACTATTTATCATAGTTTATTAAGACTATTACAATGAAATAAGCAATTTAGAGGACTACTAATGCTGGGTTGCATCATAATCCCAGTTAAAGTGACTGTTATAGTTAAATTAATTATAACTGTAATCTTAACCATGAATTTTAGCCAGAATGTGTTATCCGTCATTTTGACCTTAGATAAAATGGTGCAACACATTATTCTGCTTAACGGGAGTTTTAACTGCTGTTATGACTGTAGTTTAAAATTAACATTGATGCAACACGGCCTATGTTTGCCACATGTGTTCAAATCAGAATCTACTAAAAAGAAAAAGGATAAGAAAAGTCAATAAATAAATATTGTTGACGTCACCATCCAGACACCCCGTACCCCGTGTCATCAAAAATAAGCGAAGCTAAGTCATTCAAGCGGCAATTGCGGAATTCAGACGTTATTCGAGTCGCCGACTATTCAATACGGTGATAACCTTCGTGTGCGAACCAAAATAAATCACACAAAATAGCACCGCATTTCGGTGTAGGTATTCCGAGCGTCGTTGAAACGTGCGTTGCATTATTTTGACAAAATTATACTTTCTAGACACGCGTACGAGTACGCTTCGTGTACGAAACGTGTTTAGAAAGCTATAACCTAAAGTTGACCTTGGTCAAGAAATGTGCTGCAAGCTTTGTCAATCCTTTTTTTTTATGTTACTGATTGGAGCGACGAGCAAGCCGCTCGCAGAAGGAGGGTACAATACAATACAATAACACTTTATTGACACTACAAAAGGACATGAAAAAAGCACTAGAGATAGATACAACAAGGCAGTCTTTTTTTTCGCTAAAACGATTTCTTCAATCCAATTTCGATGCAAATTTAAGAAACTAAATTATAATCCAATGATCTTTCTAAGCAGGGATTATAAACTAACTCTAACAATGTTATTGCTAGAATTTTTAAGCAAATACTTCAGAATGCAAAGCAAGTACACTTGTTAAAACTTCGTAGAGCCAAATTGACTTAACGGTTGTTTAGAAAACTATTTAGGTATGTTAATGTTCAGTTTTTACTTTAGTAAATAAGAGTTCTAACACTTACAGAATAACATTATTTTATTTCATGACCATCGTAAACGAGATCTCAACTTTGAAGTTCTACCAGACCGTAGTTGAAGTTTCTTGTTTAGTTAAAGTGCTAGACAAAATTTTGAAATTACGAAGAAATTATGTCTCGTTCACATTGTTCCAGTAGCATTATTAATAATGCTACTGGAATAATCATGTTAACATCATCAGCCAGAAGACGTCCGGCTGAACATGTGCCTCCCCCGTAAAGCGCCACATCGACCGACAACGTGCCACTTGCCCGTTGCCACCGGTTGCCCGTGACTTTCACAATGTCGTCAGTCCACCTAGTGGGAGGCCTGCCTACGCTGCGTCTTCCAGCTTTTGGTCGTCACTCAAGAACATTTCTTCCCCATAGGTTATAAGTTATCTGACTAATGTGGCCTGCCCAATGTCACATCAGCCTGCAAACTCTGCATTATTAACATAAAACATACACATTATTCCACCCCAATCGTTTAAATCTAACGAATTTTGTAACTGGAACAATCTGACAAGCGTTTGGTTTCACGTATATACTGTGTTTAGTAAGAAATTGGTGTACAAATCGGAGTGGACTAGAAACATTTGTCAATTGAAGCGTGAGTCCACGTTTCCAATCTATGCAGTTTCTAATCTATCTATCTATCTATTTTAATCTATTAGTGGAGCCAATTGCTGTCTTATTTATTTCCTGAGAGTTCTATCCTAGGGCTTTTAAAGACTAGAATAGAATAGATATCTTCTGTCTGTGTGCTTCATTTTCGATCACATCTTGGCTTATCGACAGGTGAGTTGGTGTTCTAGCACGGACTAAATCACGATTTAAAAAAGCTAAGAAGAGGTACACTACCCACGGTACACGACACAATTTTCTTCCTCCTTATAGACCTGGTCCCATTTACTTGGCGGTCGTCCTTCCTTGTCCGGATTTTCCATTTAGCAGGGTCATGTGTCATGTCAGCTGTTAGTTGACAATTTTTTAGGTCTTTTTGAACCATCGCTAGGGGGGTTTTCCACGCGTACCTACGATTCGTTATTTGCAAGTATAGGACAAACTTCACCTTATGATCATTCTTTGGGCGGGGCTGAACCACCGAACGCATTTCTCTTTGACCTTGTAGACTAGATGGGCAATTTTTTATTTTATAAAAACTGAAATTTGCTTGCGCTAGCGACTGGAAAAACGTGAACCAAGCATTGAGTACAAGATGTAATTTATTCAATAATATGCTAAGTTTTGAGAATAATGGCTGAAACATGGAAACTTTTAATTAAAAATAATTAGTTTAATACGATTTAACTTTTTTTTTTTTTAAATCTCGTGACTAAAACCTCTACATTGTTTTAGGAATAACCATGGCATCTCAAAGCAGCAATTCCGCTAGCTCTTTTCGGCTCGATGGAAATAAACATAAGGAACATTGCATTTAAGAAGAACAACATGACCATGACCTTTCTTGGGCAGGCGGATAAAAACACTAAACTACTTTCTAATACTTGGCTGGCGACGCTACCACCCTCAAATTCAAATTCTGTTGCCAAACACCTAAATCAGCATCAGCAGCCTAACTTGATAGCCGGTTCCTATTCCAGGCTATTATTGCTTACCGTATCCGACCACACTATCACTTAACATCAGATGAGTTGTGATCAAACGCCGACCATGTGAACCATAGAAAAGGATTGTGCACATAATTAAAAAAAAACTGTTTGCGATGCCACTACAGTTTTCAAAACCGTAAATGAACTAAAAAAAAGTACTCGATTAACTTAGTCTAATGCTGTATTTCGTATCTTAAACGCATTTTATTTATAAGGGCCTTTCATCTTGGCTGAAAAAGACCTACAATATAAAAATGCAAAATTGTATTGTGTCTGCGCGTTCGTGGCACCATTGTTCCGATAATTTCCACTGTCATTATAATTTTTACACGTCACTTGAGCTCTTGAAAATGAGGTCGGGAACAAAACTGCCCTTTTGCTCTTTGTCTAACAAATTGTTTAATATTTTTGATGTCCCGAAAGTGATTAAGCAGTGGGGGGTCGTCGAAATGAATTTAGTAATTTATGCGTTTAATTATTTTAGAATTTCGGCGCAAAAGAAAAAGTGGTCTGTGAATGAATAGGATTAATCAAGATTTATTTATCTTAAAATTATTTTTGTATTTACGTTGTCTATGATAAACAATGTCAATTTAATTTAATTAAGTTAATTATACGAGTATTTAAATTATGAAATGAAACGTAATTAAAATTTAAACAATACTACTTCATTGATATTTAAGTAGGTATAAGTTGCACTGGGAATACATACCATAGAGAAAATGTAGTAAGAGTGCTAATGTCTTTAAAAAGATGCATACTCGATTGTAGTACTGATGTTGACGTAAGATGTCGCTAGTGCTTCAATCTGTGACATGATTGTCACAATTTCTGCTCGACTTGAAATATAAACTCAAGCAACTCATTCTTAATGGTACGGAGAAAAAATGCGACCCGCTTTAAACATTTTCGCATTAATAACAACAACAACAACTATTAATTATAATTAATTAATTATATAAATATTATATTAATCAATTATTAATTATATATTTTATTTACAAAACTCGCTAGGTTCTCAAGAGATGGCGTTGGAAACATTATATTTGAAAACATATTTTTTACGCCGCACTTTGCAATCTAATTTGAACTAAGCCTTAAATAGCGACCATGTTTCTTTATTAATCATATTTTCATTGGCTTTTATAGCGGTCTGGGCATTAAATACGTAAGCGCCATCTAATTTTAAGCAGATTTTTTGGGGGTGCACTTTTTTGTATGAGACTGTTATTGTTCTCGTGTAGATATTCTTTGGTTCTTTTCGTGTAGATATACCAAAAGCACGTAAATTTCGTTGAAGATTTCAGTAAAGCCAGCACTTACTGGGGCATACCTTGGACTTGACCGTGACTTACTTTACATTACTTAGACAGGTTTTTAGTGTGTATTAATTCACTCGTAAACATTTCAAAACTTGACACTTAAATACGCTAAGTGTGGAGCCATTTAAGAGAAAATCTAATTATAGGAATCTCAAAAAGTATCTACAAATAAATACAAACACGTACAAAATATGTATCGCTCTGAACCACAGTAGACTGTCGCTCAAAAGTTTCTTAACTGTGCTGACCAGTCAGGACCAGAACGCTTTTTACACAACAAGCACCAAAGCTAATAAGAACAACTGTGTTTGTGTAAAAATAAACACATATATACCAAGAAAATTCCCAAAAAAGAACAGGCAGATTTGTCGCCCTCAAATAAAAAACATTTTTCACACCCGGGTTCCGTATAAATAACGCGTGGTGTTTAATCCGGTTTTCGGTCCGGCCAGTTTCCGGACCGTCTGATTGGGGCCTTATTGTGTTATGATATTTATTATTCTACGCGCGACTTTATTAAATTGTGGCTTGACGTTTCACTTTAGGAGATAAAGCTTTTAAATAGAGTAGGGTGAAGGACGTTGCCTTGTTGGAGTACAATGAGATAAGTACAATGAAAATTTGACCTTGAATCCTAGATTATAGAGATCTTCTATCCTAGTTACGTATAAAATAATAACCCCTGTAATACCTCTTTGCGCTATTAGATGAGCATCTAAATTTTGTCTATGGATTATAATTATTCTCGTATGATGCAATACGTTATCTTGTTAAAAATCTACTCATGTTTAAAGATTAAAAGCATTCAATTTCTGCACAGAATTTATTTCAAATGTAGTTTAGCTGCTTTAGGACTGGCTTACCATCTAGGCTTACTTTGAACTACAGTCATGACTGCAATGAGAACTCTAGTTAAGCAGAAAAATGTGTTGCACAATTTTAACTATGATCAAAATGACGGATAATTCATGCTGGCTAAACTTCATGGTTATAGTTAAAGTAATAGTTAATTAATTAACCATAACAGTAACTTTAACTGGGATTATGGTGCAAGCCAGCCTTTGTGTTCTAAAACTTACAACTGAATAAGAGACGCGTCTTCTCATTTATAAAATCAGTGTTTTTTCCAGCCCAACTGTAACTGTATCAATCATTATTTGATAAAAAGATAGAATACGAATTTTCAAGGATCTAATAAGCTAAAGTAACGAAAAAAGCAACCAAATAAAACAACAAGGATAATTTATAGAACCACCCTCAATTGATTTAGCTATTTTCCTTATTAGATCTTTGGCAATAAAAAGTATTAATAAACATTAAATTCTATTTATCTGTGTTAAACACTTACCTTGACATCGGTTAATACCCCCCAACGCTACCCCAACATCAGTTAATACCCCTACCCTAACATCAGTTAATACCCCTGCCCTAACATCAGTTAATATCAAAAAGCCAATAAAAGTGAAATTCCCCGAAATTGGCGAACCATCTCGGTAACAAAGGGCTATAATAATAACGTTTTCAAAGAGTGAAAATGAAATCCTTACAAAGATTTTCACACGGGAGGTTTAATTTCCGGTATTGAGGTCGCGGTGTGCCCAAATCTACACTACAATTACAGCGCAGTAAGGATTTCTGCGATATAACGTTTCTAGTCGGGAGTTTTGGCGGGAACGTGAAGAATTCATGTCGCATCATTTTATTATTTTCCAAAACTTTTGTTATTTCGAGTGTTAATGAGTAAAAACGAATTGAATTTTTACCCGTTAAGTGTTTGTGAACATGCACAAGTGTTGGCGAGTGTTGGTCGTGAAACGTGAATTTTCATATTGTTTCCATAACTCCATAGAAGGCTCTAGTAAAGTTTTCACCACTTTACTGGGGCATGACTTGGACTTGACCATAACTTGATTTGCTCGCCTTTGACTTTGACTATGACTTGTTTGATAATATTTAACAAAACTTGAAAATATATATGTATACTTGACACTGGCAAAGGCATGAGACGTGCGACGCAAAAGTCCTATTACGAGGAGAAAAAAAAACGTTTCTACTCGATATACTTAAACAACGAACTTATGATATATTTTTTCATGTAAAAAGATATAATGTTGAGATAAAACCTGTAACTGTAAAAAACTTAATATAAACTTTAAAATGTAATCTAAATATTATTTGGGACAAAATCCCGACCAACTGAGTAATTAACTAATTATTTTTCTAATCACATCTCGCTGCCATACATTTTTGGCGAAAATTGTTGTTGATTCCAATAGCTTTTTTAAAAAAACGTAAAAAAGAGATATTCAGGAATTCCAATTTAATTGTGAAAAAAGAATTGACTTTTTAATACAGATTGCCAAGATACTTTTTTTTAATATATTATACAAAGTAGGTTAGTACCTAAGTGAACGTGATCGAGCCAAAGTAGGTTCATCTCAACATGCTCTTCTGTTATTGCCGCTCCTAAATCTTGCAAAGGGGTCAATTCGATATTAATAGGAATTTTGATTATAAGCTGTTTTATACAACGCCTCGTCAGTTTGCCTGATTAAAATTAGATCGTGTCAGACTGAGTCAGACAGGCGGATATTTTACTTTAGAGGGTATTTATTATTAGGGGTAATTCAAGATTCTAATATGATTACAACTTACAAATTGAAACGTTTTTTTAATTGAATTTCAGACTGAATAGATCTAGTAATATCCATTAAGGTATATATCCAGCAAACAGATTTAACCGATTTCCAAAAACGTTCGCAAGTCGTTTTTTTTTTTTAATATTTTGTACCTCAGAACTCCGTCGAAAAGTTTTTTTTTTTTTTTTTTTTAAATCCATCAGGTCCATGTTTTAGGAAAATTTATAGGAAAACTGATAGCGATTTTGGTATTTTCAGTTCATTTCAAATTCAAGTCAAGCATTTGCATTCAAAAAGTAACATTTGGTGACACCGGAACAACACCAGATAGCCACCGGAACTCCACAATTATATGTTTAATATTTCACGGATGGCGCCAAGAACATCTGTTCAAGTATTTTGTGGAAGCCGGTTTTTATTGTTAAAATAATTACATAATTAAATGACAAATTACCGTTTTTCGTAATTTATGCAGTAGCAAAATGTCAAAAAATGCAAAATTAGTTGTTATATAGTCGTTCAAAAAAATATGAATATTTATGTATTTATGTCTTTGACTGGCTGTTTCCTTTCAAGTCAGTCATTAAAATTCATAGAATTGCACGCAAATGCTACCATACGAAACTAGAGATTAGATTTTTTTTTGTATAAAAACATAATTCACGTAAGTGTTGCTGAAACATTTAATTACTCGGTGCCTAATTCGTCAAATTCAGATTGGCAAGGGACAAAAATATTTTTTTTAATAGCATTTTTTTACTGTAGTTTTTGAGGCAACGATTAAAGAAGCTAAAGTAAATGTCTAAAAACAAATAAAATATATAAAAGATACAATTTTAACATACTGTTTACGGAGCGTGTTTGTCGGAAGCTGCGATCTCGGTATGACTTGGCCTTTAGTAACGCCTTGTGGGTTGAGCTGATTACGGTTTGATAGGGTGAAATTGGGAGGATATTACTTATTTACCTTGTTAATAGGACGCTTTGAAGACGGTCAGCCGCGCGTCACGCCACCTCCACGGCACGCGGTGGCGGCGTGCTTGTTTTCATTAGTTTTAGATTAGCTACACGTCGCACACAATGATTGCGGCATTTTAAATTAATTAGAAATTCAGTGGAACTTTTACATTTGTTTTGTATTAATTATGGTACACGATTGTGCTGCAGTTCACGTTGATCTATAAATAGGTTTTTGTGGAAAATTTTATTTTTCCAGAAAAATCTTTAAAAAATCCGTTATTGGTACTGTATGCTGATCAAAATGAATCTATACTCCATCAATCTACTTTTAGTTAGGAGTTCCGTTTTTCACCTTTCGTATCCATCATCAGATCAGCTCGCAATCATAATATTTTATTGTAAACGTAACTTGACACGCATGCAAGATTTCAACTCAACTGAACAAGGGGAACTGGTCTAAAATTCAGTTGCAAGATTCGATCTTAACATACATATCGCTAGCAAACACACTGATTCTATACGTCATATTTGTAATTTTTCACCGAAAATTTAATTAAAAAACTAATTTCTGGATTCAAGATCTCAAAGTTGCAGAGCGAATGCAAGATCGGATTTTAAAAGATCAACAAATTTGACAATTTGTCGACGAAATCAGTTTTGTCTTTAAACGTTATATTTCGAACTTCACGTCGACAAAAACCAAATAAGTCTTGTCAAAACGTTGAATTTTGTCGATGTTTATTCGAAGCTGACTACACCTACACTCGGGTCCGTTAAGAGCTAGTAGGACCGGCGCGGACTGCCTGCTTTCTACATGAATGCCCCCTAGCATCATATGGATCTATTATATTATCAACATGTCACATTGCTCGAATTATTTTAAAGAAACACCTTTTCTAAAGTTTTAAGCTACATAGAGCCCACTCAGATCAAAAGATGTGGGTAAAACACTTGTGTATAAAATTACAAAACGAATCTGTTTTTCTCCGCAATAACGTGTTAACCCCCTAACACAATAAGGTACAATGCGGCCCAATCAGACGGTCCGGAAAACCGGACATAGCGGGAACCGGATTAAATGGCCTGAGTTATTTATTTGTAGGGCGCCGTCGTGTGAACGTTTATTTCATTTTTATTTGGGAACTTTTTCATAGTAAAATATTAGACAGATTCTTGGTATGATTTATAAAGTTATAACAAAATTCTTTGTGAGGTTTTTTATATGACAGGTCAAAAAGAAGTAGGTATAATAATAATAATAAAATATGATTGCTGGACATTTTTCACATACAGCGCCATCTAGCCCAAACTAAACAAGCTTGTAATATGGGAACCAGATACCTGATAGAATACTTAAATATTTCTTTTTTTGTAAATACATACATAGAATACATAGAAGCACCCAGACAAAGAACAAACATCCATGTTCATCACACAAGGGTTTGTCCTGGGTGGGAATCGAACCCACAACCTACAGTTCAGAAGGTGGAAATCCTCCCACTGAACATTCATGTATTTCTTTCTTTATATCGCTGTAAGTTCTAAGCGCGGTCCGACTTAGACTATGTCTTATAACACTAAAAAACCTTCCAGACGTCATAAAAACTAGTGTTTTTTAATTTTCTGAAGTTATAAGCTTGTTTAACTGTACAACTGGATTATATTGTTGTACTTACCAATTATTCGGTACATTACCCACTGTATAGCATAAGTAAGGCATCAAGTAAGTCGATCCAGGGGTTGTATGTGAAGTTATAAGGGTCGTAAGGTCACAGTGCGGGGTCAACTACTGGCATAACGATATGAGTTGACTTTTTTTCAGCTGTTTGTGCGATTCTTCAGATAGCGTTAGGATAAAAGATGGCTCTATACCAGGTGAAACGCTCCCGAAGCCAACACGCTGCTATATAACTAATATTATAATTCAGAGGAATATAGCCGCAGACCACAGAATTTTCCTTATAAATAATGTCTTTGCCGCAGACGTATCACGTCCAATAAATCTTCGAGGCATAAAAAAAAAATACGTTCGTCTCGAGGAAGAAACTTCACGTGAGCGATTTAGAACTCCCTATACATTACAACTGTCAGTCTATACAAAACGTCAATAAATGCACAAAAATTGATCAACGCCATCTAGCGAACTATAGGGAGTAGCTTCGTCTCTCTGTCTAGATGTTTGTAGCATTATCATGGCTGAACGGATCTAGATAAAAATTGATACGGAGTTACTGTATATCATAAAGACGGACATGGGATAAAAAAATTAAGTCCGCGCGAACGAAGTCGCGGTTAGCAACTAATACTATATCTAAACACAATCGAATACCAATAACAATATATTGTTATACTTGTTGTTATTGTAGTTTAGAATTTTGCAAATCGGCTGCAATCCAAAGCAGCATTGTAAAGCGTTCAAGCGTGCACGTGAGTAAACATTTTTCGTCGTCTGTGCGCGTGGCGCAGCTCAGCAGAGGGCGTTAGTTGACCTCTAGCTTGAGCCTTGCATTGCGAATATGAAAAACAGCGGTTTTTGTGATATCAGGCATCACCAGCACTATCACCAGCCTTGGTTTTCGGGAGTGTTTCCCTTAAATCCAGTACGTAGCTGTTCACTATCCTATAAACACAATTATTAGTAAGTAGGTACGTAACTAAAACCATGGTACATTTATTAGAAAACAGTTTCATAAATGTAATCGAATAAATTGTTTTTCCGTTTTATTTTGCGACCTTATCTTTAGACAACCTCAGAAAGAACGTTACGTGAAATAATATTTTATTGGATCCTAACCAAACAACCTCCGACTGAATTAGCATAAAATTGTTACACAAATAAAATCTGTCCAGGTTCCGGGAATTCGTTTTGTTACAAGTTCCATTTCAAGGAATTCTAGATGAAGCCTTATAATGTTTGAATACGTGTAACTTTTGTACCTACCGTGTATTCCGAGAATCTAAAAACTCAGTGATTCGTATTAAATTTGTAATTTTTGTTCTGTTCAATAGTTTTAGCTTATCATATCACATAAATATTAAAAATAGCGAAAGTTTGTGTGTAAGTATGTAAGTGTGTTTGTTCCCGTTCAACTCTGTAAAGACTGAATGGATTTGAATGAAATTTGGTATGTTCTTTAGGAAGGTTTTGAACAAAATCGTAATTTTATTATTATTTCAATGTCTTTTAAGTGAAAAATATCTATATCTTTGGTTGACCATTTATATTATTTATTTTGTTTTTTTTCTTATCTGTTGGATCTCTAGAACCAAACATGTTTATTCCGATCAATCCAAAAATCCACCGTCGTATTCAATAAGATAATACCATTTCATTAAATTTCTATTTCAAATGGCTCCTATTCCGAAATTGCGAGAAATATAACCATCTAATAAATATGTGACCTTATAAAATCACTATCCGTAGCCGGCCCTGGGACAGACTGTATAAACGAGTGATATTGCTTGAAACACGAATAGCGCTTGGTGCTTCGAAATTCTAAACCTTTATGTTAATCTGACCACTTTGCTGTCATCGTCAGGACGGATTAAGACGATGAATGTCCACTATCTCTGGACCCACTCAACTTTGGACAGAGCTGAACCAATAGATATAACTTGTATACAAAACTACCGCATAGTTTCGATGTTAAAGATGGATTGCTCGGTAGTTACGTCGTTAATTGCGTGCCTTGTCTCTTGGCTCTAACAAATCATCAAGATAAAGCAACTTTCGACTAAATAATACTGAATTTGGGTATTACTACCCTCGTCTGGGCAAGGCTTGATGAGTAACGCAAGGGGAGAGATATTTTTAAAAATAATGATCCACGTAATTTTTTTTTAATTTTTTTTGTCCATATTTAAATATACATAGCATTTTTGATAATTATGGCAACCTGCATAGCAGTTTGTAGGCAGAGTGGACTTGAGTGGCCTTCCTTGGACAGACTGTCCAGTTAGGTAAGTCCAACTTGGGCAAAGAGGTCGCCGAAGAATCCGACTTGGATGGGCTGTTTAAGGAAGTTATAGTACCAAAGGTCTTCAGATGGGTCTTCGGGCTGCTTTGTGTCCAACTACTGCGGTCACCCATCCAAAAATTGACAGGAGAGATCGTTGTTCTATTTTGCTGGTGTAGCGAGACCGCCACAAAGTTCTAAAGCCTAGCTTCAACTATTTGAATGCAAACTACGGCATAGTTTCGATGTGGAAGATGGATTGCTTCATGGAGCAGTAAATTGTGGAGCTAGTAAACTATATTGGCTAGTTTGGATAGTTTGGTATTTGGTAGCTAACTGGGGTTCAAATGTCAGTAATTGGGATAACTTGGAAGTTTGGTATTCGACTGATAACGCTGTAAGGCCGCGCTCCCAGCCAGAGCTGTCTCATTCCCACATTTTCCAACAGATAAAAAACAATGAATGGAAATTTAAAGAAAAACCACATGGTGCCTTTAAAATAATAATATAAATTTTCAAAGTAAATTGTATGAAACTCTAAATTTTTAAGAAAAACTAAAAAATCAAATATTTCGAATATTATTTTTCTCTCTTCTTCGCTAATGGGGCAGCAGCGTTCTCTTAGTAAACGGTTAATATTCTGTCCTAACCCCCACGCTTGGCAGGCGGCTTGGAGATCGCAGAAAGCTCAACATTCACTAATTTGTCCATCATTATAATACAAGAAATATTTAAGAAATTTTCATTTTGATAAACTGATACAAGAAGCAGATTTTATAAAACCACAATTTGTAACAAAAACTTGCAAATGTGCGAGGGAGATAGGTATTGCGCGACAATATATCCCCTTAACACCTGACCGTACGATATCAGGCGGAAGTTCTGACGGACCCGTATCATGTCCTACGGATAAGGTGACCTGGACGTTATTTCTCTACGAAACCTTGGATGAATAAACCGCAAGACATGGTATAAACTGAAGCTAGATAAAATAAGATAGATAGAGTACAGGAAGAGCGAAATCCACCTTTAGAGACGATATAGCGGGCGGAACAAAATACAACAAGCACCAGCCGTGGTTCCATAGAGCGCCATAAATTTTTGCCCCACAGCGCCCCGTCCGCGCGTCCGGTAGACAGTCGGATCCATGACATGCGATAACTTGGAAGACTTCTCGAGGGGACGTGGGATTGCTGACAGTTTCACCCTGTTACGAATAAATACGCGCGTTCTTTTTTTTTCCTGGCATCCGGTATCATTTTCAGGAGCCAGTCTACAGTATAAAAAAAAAAAAATGGGTACGTCCATAGGAAGTACTAGAAGTAAAAAAAAACAGCTTCTGTGGGTTTTTTTTTCTGTGGCTTTAGTTTTGTTAGAGGTCTATCTCAAAAACTTAACTAGCTATGAGCTTCAAATTTCTGTATATTATTATAGAAATACTAAATAATGTTTTATATCCAGTATTTAAACGTCATCATTAGTTATTATCAGCCGCAATACTGCTGTACGAAGGCCTCATTAGAGCGCCACACTGAACGACAATCTGCAATTTGCATCCACCGGTTGCCTGCAACTTTTACAATATAGTCAGTCCACCTAGCAGGAGGCCTACCTACGCTGCGTCTTCCGAGTTCGTGGTCACCACTCAAGAAACTTGCTTAATTTTAACAAGGAATACTAAAAACCGGCCAAGCGCGTGTCGGACGCTGGCTAATGATCTCGAACCGGATAGCAAAAAATTTGTTGTTTGGTTGGTACGTAAACCTCGGTGCGTGAGTCCAACTCGCACTTGGCCGGCTTTTCTTCATACTACTTATTATTTTTGGATTTACTAGCAACTTTTGGAACAGTCCACGTGTTGTGGCTTAATATTTTCGCAGACGGTCCCAAAAGTCATGTCCCAGTAGATAATTCGTCGAAGCTTGCCCTTCGAATAAGGTTCTCTGAACATTATTGCTCTACAAAGTAGGGGCTTTATGCAAAAGTCGTGGACAATGCTAGGTCTCTTTTATTCGAATTTTTTCTTTGTGTGGCTCTATGTCATATCCCTTTTGAGAAATATATTGCAAACATGAAACTTGTGGTGTTTTATGTTTGTACACATTTTCGGTACATTAATATTTTTTTGTTACTTATGTATCTCATCATCATCATCATCATCATCATTATCATCATCAACAGCCTGAAGACGTCCACTGCAGAACAAAGGCCTCCCGCTTAGACCGCCAAACTGAACGACAATTTGCAACTTGCATCCAACAGTTACCCGCGAACTTCAAAATATCTTCAGTCCACCTAGTGGGAGGCCTTCTTACATCTTTTAGCTCATGGTTGCTCGTGGTTGTGTCTAAAGATGTAAAAATAAATTTTGCAAATTGGTTTATAAATGACTGAGTTCTAATACCAAATATTTAAAAAAAATACAGTCGACTTGACAACCTCCTGCTTTTTGTTGGTATTCGTTTAAAAATCAATTGGAACCGCAAAATTTAGGGAATTCAATTTGTGAATGAAACGTTATAAGAAGTTAACATTGAAGGGTTAAAATTCCACACATAAAGAATTCAACGTTTTAAAAAGTCAACGTTGCCAGAATTATATATTTTGAGAATTAACATTAAAATTTCTAAAGTCGACTTAATGGAACTATAAGATTGGGATAAAAATAGCCTGTGTGTTAACAAAAGGTATAAGCGACCACACTACAATCATGATACCCAAATCCATACAGCCGTTAAGGAGTTCAGTGTGTTTTTTTTTACATAAAACACTAAACATTTAATCACAAGCTTTCGCATTTATAATATTAGTGTGACGATTATTGTAAATTGTGAATATTTAGGCAATGAAAGTTTGTATCGTAGTTTTTAAGCTTGAATCACATTACACTGACGTAAGTCTGATTAAGAACGTCTAAGACATTTCAACGTCACGATTACCGGGGTAATCGTGACGTTGAAATAAAAGCTCTTTAGAATACTTTGGTGTAAATGAACGGATGAACTCATAGATACGAGTATAATTTGATGGTTATGCACAGATAACTTCCTACAGATTACCCCCAACTACTCAGGACTCGGGACATCCAAAGCGGACAACAATCGTTCAAATGCAATTTATTTATATATTTAGTTTATTTAGTTAAATTATAACGTTTTACTTACTGTCATTGGTTGATTGCTAGTTACGAGTAGGTGTGACCTTGGGATTAGGCAATGAGAACCCTTGATCTCAGTTCCCTTAACCCGCACTTTATTCCAACAATAATGCGTTTTTGTCGAAAATAAGTAATCGTAATGCGGGATGTGATATATAAATATGTGTTACTATGTTTCTCAAAAACTACTTTTCAGATTTAAGAACTGGGTCTTAGCTATTCATAAAACATTGTTAAGTGCTCAGTACTTCTCAAGTTAAATGTTTTGTAATAATTGATTGACGACTTGTTAAGAACGTTAGACACACAAACGACTATTAATATTATTAACGACTAATATATAGTAATGTTGTAAACCACCACGAAAGTCTAAAACAGTGTTTAACAAACGACTATGTACCAATATGAAGCAATCCAATCCCATTTTATAGAATATTCCAACGACCCTCAAAGGTAAAGGTCAATGACTCGTAAAATTAGGCTCGCGCCCTACATGCGGCTTTACAAGCCGTACACACCGACATTACTTCATAATTAACTCTCTCTAATGAGCCGTCGTACATACCTACCTCGTCCTCTTAAACTGGAGATTAAACGCATTTACTTCAAGGCTCTATGCTTTAAGGACACAGTTGCGTAATACACGCTCTCTCACTCGCACTATCAACATTTTTAATTATATAAAATGATTTATATAATATAAATATCAGGTCATAGACACCATTGCTGAAAGAAGCCTCTTAAAAAACAATAATAAACTAAATACTTTTAAAAAAACATTTTTGTGGAACAGTAGATATGTATCGTGTCAGCACTATCACCAGTCTTCGTTATCAGGAGCGTGTCCCTAACATCCTGTATATATGTAAAATTGTGGGAGGATAGTTGCCATAATCCCCACGCTCGGCATGCGGCTTGGGGATCGTAGAACGTTCACAATATAAAACTATAGCCTCCCGTCCGCGCGCCCAGTATGCTTGCTAAGCCAACTCAATTATTCCCGTCTGCACTAAAATTTGACACCTCCTAAGTTCATACTTAACTCTCTAGGACATAGCTAACAGTGGAAAATGCATTGCACCAAACTTAGGAGGTTGCCTAAATGCGTAAGCCATGTCCTAACTTTAAGACAGCGATTTTCCATGTAAGTGTGTTAAGTAAGTGCTTTGTCAGTGGCAAACAAAACTGTCTGTCATAGGTACCATAGCAATTTATCATTCTTTCATTCATTTCATTCAAAAGTCAGTTGTAGGAGTCACTTAACGTAATCTGGTTGGTGCAGAGAAAGTTGTTGCATAAGATTTAGGTGATGCTTACATCTATCGTATTCCAGTTGGGTTTGTATTGTTGTTCGACATTGCAGCAACTCGTTCTACATTTGCAAATTATTGTTATGAAGTATTCATCTCGCGTCTCATACTCGGATCACATACAGACAGACGTACATTCCGAAGGCTAACGTGACTTATTTATACACGCTATAAAAGTAATAAAAACTGATTGAAAGACATAAAGTCGTCTTCTTCACGACGTACATTTGAAATCACATGACATTACCATCTAGATATTTGCTGTATTAGCTATTCTTTGATGATTTATGGACTATTTTTATGTTTTCTGTATGTAGTTTTGCATTAATTTTACAGAATAAGCTAGTCTGTTTTTTTATTCTTAGGGTTCCCTACCTGGAAGGTATCGATGGAACCATGTTGCTAGTAGTTCTGCGAACAGTAGACCTCGCGAGCACAAACTTTTTTTGCCCAACCTCAATTTTATAAATTAATTGTTTTTTTTTTCGTCGTCGATTTTTGATTGGTAGGGTATTTCCCCCCCAAAATGGGGAAATTTGCTGCAGCACCATTTACCGGCCGATTTTAATAATATTTGACATACACATTCGGTACCAACCAATGCTTTTGAATATGACCAAAGTCGGTTAAGAGGCTTGAAAAGATGGTCGGTTGAAAAGACTCTAACTTTGAAACCGTAATGCCACTTGACTATTTCACAGAATCCTGAACTTAATGAAGGTAAACATTATTATTTTTTGATAACTTTGATTCGGAACCCTCGGTGCACAAGTGGGACTCTCAGCTGGCCGGTTTTTCACAGGGAGAATGTCAAATCAAAGTTGATGGTTGACAATAAAATTAGTATGAAAACTGACGTGGTTTTGATACATTTTGTTTTAATAAAACGGGAATACTCGCGTTAAATTGAGTCGGTTATTTCGACTATAGTTTCGATCACATTCGGTGACCTTTATCAAGGAATGCTCAGCGAGACAGTGCAGCCGTTGATGTCATGCGCGCGACGCGCCGCAGCCCGCAGTGCAAGGCAAGACGAGGTCGCGCGCGTGTCTCGCTGAGCATTCCTTGATAAAGGTAACCGAATGTGATCGAAACTATAGTCGGAATAACCGACTCAATTTAACGTGAGTATTCCCGTTTTATTAAAACAAAATAAAATTAGTGTTGATGCTGGCATCATGTTGACAGCGATTAAAACTAGAAACATTTGAATAAAACTGCATGAGCAACTATGAACACGTAGTATGGAGTTACTCGATCCCTGTGTCGACAGGATAGAAATTTTTAATTTAGATCGGTTGCGTAAATAAAACGATTGTTTGGTTTTTTTTAGCCCCTAAATTTATTTTTGCTCAGTTTTTCCACGAAATTTTGTCTCCATACTGAATTTAGCGCAGCGTCAAGTCTCAGTCATAGTCCAATAGTATAATTCGATAATGATTCTATCCATTCTAACAGTCCAGCCACACGATACGTTGCGGTGGCATATCGGTGCAAATTTGTGACTGTGTTATTTGATTTCCTGTTTAACTTGACATGATACATGCTAATTCCAAAGCTTTTTTACATTTTAATATGTTCTTATAGTAACTAGCTTCCTATTTTCCAGGACCCAGTGATAACGGAAGAGACCCATATCTCTGGTGCGGACGGAGACGGTCTCCGGGCGTCGTGGCGAACTCTCCACGTGTACCCGGACGATTACCCGACACACCGCGGCTATCTGTCGCTGCGATGTCGCGCGACACTACACACGCGACCGCCACACGTTCGCAGCATGTCAGTGCGACTTTATGTCGCGAGCCGGCCGCATATATCCTCATATATGTTTAGTAAAAATAGTAAGTACCTATCTAGTAGAATAGACTGTGAAAATTCAATATATTATTTATCGACCACAGAGGCGGATCGATTGTCACTGCAGTTTTTTTAAACAAAATGTATTGCGGTACTGGTCTGCAGGTTGTAGTGTACTAGTAATGTTTGCATGTACTTGTATGTAAGGCGCCACAGCGTCACAGTATCGCCGCGTCTCCTTGCGCTTGAAGACGACTACAGTGCATAAGCTCTGGTTCCCGTTGACATAACCATAAATAGCTTTAATTTTATAATTGTACACAACGTATGAAAAAGTCAACATGAATATATTATTTTGATGGTTCCATTACGAATATTTATGAAAACAAAATATTGAATACATATCTTATATTATTATTTGATTTATATTTTGTTTTCTTTATTTGTTTTGATATAGAGTTAAATTTAATTGCCTGCCAACCTCAGAAAAATGTAATCATTCCTATAAAGCTAAGTTGAAAAAATCTATATCAAAAGCAGTTATAGAGTTATAACTGTGAGCCCATCTAATACTTTAACAAATCATATCTACATTTCATTCAATTTATATTAATCTGAAAAGAAAATAAACAAGCCAATAATTATAATAAGTATTCGCTGTAAATAAAAAGCGATGAATGAATAAACCAGCCACAATTTGCTTCAAAATTAAAAAGTATTAAAAAAAAGTGCAGAAACATCTTTGTAATCTGTTAAAGAAAATTCCCTTCGTTCAGGCTCTTTCTTTGAAATTTTCGCGTTATTAAGGATAAACGACTTTCATACAAAACTGTCGACGCCTTTTTAGGCGTCCTACTACGATTTTGAACTGGGCATGACTTAACATAGGTCTAATTTGGCCTCTAAGTATCGCAAAGTCGATAATTTAAAATGTTCATGGCTTGGAAATACCATTTTTCAACCCAATAATTACGACAAATTTTACGATTGTAGTGGTGTGTTCTTTACATGCGAATCATGCGATCATGGTGTGCGTGAAATATTGATGTGTGCGTGCGTCTTGCAAAAATCGTGTACACTGGTTGTGCCGCGCGCGCGTCACGCGGTTTACGCGACGTTGCCAGCTTGTCGGTGCGTGTGTGAGCGAGACTAGGTATCCTTGCCTCGCGGCTTAGTCCGCGCGCGGCCTTCGATAATTGCGACGTTGCGAGATTCGGTATCGGTGTGCAGTGCAGTGTTTGATTTGGTTACCTAATCTATCTATACCAATATTATAAAGAGGAAAGATTTGATTGTTTATTTATTTCATTGTTTGTTTGTTTGCATTGAATAGGCTCCGAAACTACTGAACCGATTTGAAAAATTCTTTCGCTGTTGGGAAGCTTCACTATCCCCGGGTGACATAGGTTATACAATATTTTCAAAAAAATTAGGGATCCTTACTAAAACTCCAATAATGTAAACCAAGATGATGTATTTCGCGTGCACTGCGAAAACTATTGATGATGAAAGAATAGTCTATACCAATATAATAAAGAGGAAAAATTTGATTGTTTGTTTGTTTGCATTGAATAGGCTCCGAAACTACTGAACCGATTTGAAAAATTCTTTCACTGTTGGGAAGCTACAATGTCCCTATACTATATTATATTATATTTTTTTTAAATTTGGGATCCTTACTAAAACTCGAATAATGTAACCCAAGATGTAAAAAAAAATACCTAAAATATCCTTTACATCGCGTGCGTTGCGACAACTATTGATGATGATAGAATAATCTATCTATACCAATATTATAAAGAGGAAAGATTTGATTCTTTGTTTGTTTGTTTATTTGCATTGAACAGGCTCCGAAACTACTGAACGGATTTAAAAAATTATTTCGCTGTTGGGTAGCTTTTCAGCTTTCTTTATATATATTTTTTTTTGTTACTTGACGCAAATAGAAGGGTTTTCGTGTGTGTATTATAATTTTTATTTTTTTGTTAAATACCCGTGCGAAGCCGGGTCGGGCTGCTAGTAACCTAATAATAACGTACATAATTATAATAGAATGCAGCAGACATCATCGTTGCGCTATAGACGCCATCAATATTCTGGCCAAAAAAAGAGCACGAAACGTGTTCGTGCTCGGCTGAAATATTATCATGGCGAAGGTGTTTCGTAAGTGCCTACCTACCTAATTTATAAATAAAAAATATAATTCGAGACTTCTTGCCCATTTTCATGGCGATGGGGGATTTCTACCCTTCCAACTGCGATTTTCATTTGCGGTCATAGATTTTAAGGATCATCATCATCATCATCATCAGCCTGTTCCCTATCGTACCGAGATTTCTTACCCATTTTTCATAGCAATGGGGGAATTTCTACCCGTCCAACTGCGATTTTCATTTGCGGTCATACATTTAAAATTCATCATCATCATGATCAGCACGTTTCCTAACGTATCGAGACTTCTTGCCCATTTTCATGGCGATGGGGGGATTTCTACCCGTCAAACTGCGACGTTCATTATCGGTCATAGCTTTTAACCATAATCATCATCATCATTAGCCAAATTGCTACCGTATGGAGGTTTCTTACCCGTTTTCATCATGCTCCTCCTTTTTTTTTAACTTTACAAGTCGACCTAAACGATCCAGCCATACCCAACTGCAGGACCGCCCCGCGGGCCCGCACGCGGCCCGTGCAGCCTCGCGAAATACTAGTTTATATGTATAAAAATGAACCCCTATTCTTATATTTTGAGGACTTTGACATAGGTAACCATTTATAAATTTTTAGGGTTCCGTAGTACTACAAGGAACCCTTATAAGTTTGTCATGTCCGTCTGTCTGTCTGTCTGTCCGTCTGTCTGTTTGAATCCTTTACAGCCCGCACCGGCTTCGCACGGGTATATAACAAAAAAATAAAAATTATAATACACACACAAAACCCTTCTATTTGCGTCAAGTTACAAAAAAAAATATATATAAAGAAAGCTAAAAAGCTTCCCAACAGCGAAAGAATTTTTCAAATCGGTTCAGTAGTTTCGGAGCCTATTCAATGCAAACAAACAAACAATCAAATCTTTCCTCTTTATAATATTTATTTTTGGTGTGACTAACTAATAACACCATATCTAAAATTTGTTGGAATTCGGCATTTCTGAGTATGGGGCTCGGTGCGCGCTCCATCAGTGCCAGGAAAAATAATGCAAAATTACGGGAAAATAAATTCACCTCAATAATGATGATGAATGTGGTTTTTGCATTTTTATGTATGATCTCGTTGCGCGCACGCTCACTGATCCCGGGAAAAATATTGAAAAAATTCTGAAAAACTTCCTTCTTAGTGAAATAATAGATTTTTTGTAAAAGGTGCCTATATAGGTATAGGTACCTATATAGGTAGGTGGTAAGGTGGTAGATAGAGGTATATGAAAATATTGGATATTTCGTGCTGCGCGATTGAAATATGTGCATAATACTAATAATACCTACCTACCTACCAACAAACCAACCAACCAACCTACCTACCTACCAACAAACCAACCAACCAACCTACCTACCTACCTACCTACCTATTAGTTAGTTAGTTTTGTGTGTGGTGTTTGTTGTGTTGTTTGATAGCTTATTTTGTAAAAAAAATTGCACAAAAAGAACAAAAATCTACAAAAACAGTAATTTTCAAATGAGGATTGATCCTTCGTCTAATTGACACACTACAAAACGAAGCATAATGAAAATCCGTCCACTCGACCGCTCGGCCAGTCGATCTGATAGGTGGAACGCCGAAAATCGGGTACTCAATTTCGTATTTGCTTGTAACCGTTTTGAATTCGCATGTGATTCGGTCATAGATTTAAAATTCATCATCATCATCATCAGCCAAATTAATACTCTATTGAGATTTCTTTCCCGTTTTCGCAGCAATGGGGGGTTTTCTACCTGGCCGACTGCGATTTTCGATTTCGGTCATAGATTTAAAAAAAAACATCATCATCATCAGCCTTCTCCCTAACACATCGAGATTTCTTACCCATTTCCACAGCGATGGGGGGATTTCTACCGGTCAAACTGCGACGTTCATTATTATCGGTTATAGATTTAAACCATAATCATCATCATCATCAGCCAGATTACTACCGAATGGAGGTTTCTTACCCGGTTTCGTAGCAATGGGGGGTTTTCTACCCGGCCGACTGCGATGTTCGATTTCGGTCATAGATTTTCAAAATCATCATCATCATCATCAACCAAATTACTACCGTATGGAGGATTCTTTCCCGATTTCGCAGCAATGGGGGGTTTTCACCCGTCCGACTGCGATGTTCGATTTCGGTCATAGATTTAAAAAAAAACATCATCATCATCAGCCTTCTCCCTAACACATCGAGATTTCTTACCCATTTCCACAGCGATGGGGGGATTTCTACCGGTCAAACTGCGACGTTCATTATCGGTTATAGATTTAAACCATAATCATCATCATCATCAGCCAGATTACTACCGAATTGAGGTTTCTTACCCGGTTTCGTAGCAATGGGGGGTTTTCTACCCGGCCGACTGCGATGTTCGATTTCGGTCATAGATTTTCAAAATCATCATCATCATCATCAACCAAATTACTACCGTATGGAGGATTCTTTCCCGTTTTCGCAGCAATGGGGGGTTTTCACCCGTCCGACTGCGATGTTCGATTTCGGTCATAGATTTAAAAAAAAACATCATCATCATCAGCCTTCTCCCTACCACATCGAGATTTCTTAGCCATTTCCACAGCGATGGGGGGATTTCTACCGGTCAAACTGCGACGTTCATTATCGGTCACAGATTTTACTCATAATCATCATCATCATCAGCCAGATTACTACGGTATGGAGGTTCCTTACCCGTTTTCGTATTAAAGGGAGGTTTTCTACCCGGCTGACTGCGATGTCAACTCTCGGTCATATACTTTCAAAATCATCATCATCATCATCAGCCAAATTACTACTCTATTGAGATTTCTTTCCCGTTTTCGCAGCAATGGGGCGTTTTCTACCTGGCCGACTGCGATTTTCGATTTCGGTCATAGATTTAAAAAAAACCATCATCATCATCAGCCTTCTCCCTAACACATCGAAATTTCTTACCCATTTCCACAGCGATGGGGGGATTTCTACCGGTCAAACTGCGACGTTCATTATCGGTTATAGATTTAAACCATAATTATCATCATCATCAGCCAGATTACTACCGAATGGAGGTTTCTTACCC
This sequence comes from Apocheima hispidaria, assembly GCA_947579745.1. Classification (NCBI taxonomy): domain Eukaryota; kingdom Metazoa; phylum Arthropoda; class Insecta; order Lepidoptera; family Geometridae; genus Apocheima; species Apocheima hispidaria. The sequence continues at coordinate 14,992,509 of OX388156.1, forward strand.
GGTTTCGTAGCAATGGGGGGTTTTCTACCCGGCCGACTGCGATGTTCGATTTCGGTCATAGATTTAAAAAAACCCATCATCATCATCAGCCTTCTCCCTAACGCATCGAGATTTCCTACCCATTTCCACAGCGATGGAGGGGTTTCTACCGGTCAAACTGCAACGTTCATTATCGGTCATAGATTTTACTCATAATCATCATCATCATCATCAGCCAGATTACTACCGTATGGAGGTTTCTTACCCGTTTTCGTAGCAATGGGGTGTTTTCTACCCGGCCGACTGCGATGTCAACTCTCGGTCATATATTTTCAAAATCATCATCATCATCATCAGTCAAATTACTACTCTATTGAGATTTCTTTCCTGTTTTCGCAGCAATGGGGGTTTTCTACCCGGCCGATTGCAATGTTCGATTTCGGTCATGGATTTAAAAAAATCCATCATCATCATCAGCCTTCTCCCTAACGTATCGAGATTTCTTACCCGTTTCCACAGCGATGGGGGGATTTCTACCCGTTCAACTGCAACCTTCATTTTCGGTCATGGATTTTAACCATAGTCATCATCATCATCAGCCAGATTACTACCGTAAGGAGGTTTCTTACCCGTTTTCGTAGCAATTGGGGGTTTTCTACCCGGCCGACTGCGATGTCAACTCTCGGTCATATATTTTCAAAATAATCATCATCATCAGCCAAATTACAACTCTATTGAGATTTCTTTCCCGTTTTCGCAGCAATGGGGGTTTTCTACCCGGCCGACTGCAATGTTTGATTTCGGTCATGGATTTAAAAAAATCCATCATCATCATCAGCCTTCTCCCTAACGTATCGAGATTTCTTACCCGTTTCCACAGCGATGGGAGGATTTCTACCCGTTCAACTGCAACCTTCATTTTTGGTCATGGATTTTACTCATAGTCATCATCATCATCAGCCAGATTACTACCGTATGGAGGTTTCTCACCCGTTTTCATCATGCTCCTCCTGTTTTTTCAACTTTGTAAGTCGCACTCAGTGATCCAGCCACACCCAACGGCAGGACCGCCACGCGGGCCGCTCGCGGCCCGCGCAGCCACGCGAAATACTAGTTAGGTATGTAAAATTCGAAATTAATTTGAAAAAAACCGAAAAAAAGTGGAAAATTTGTTCCGAAGGTACCAGACTCGGTGCCTTTAGAACCCCCGATATGGGGTTATTCCAGGGACCCAGTTATTCAATCGTCAAGCAGTAGTGTGCAAAACGTCACTGTGTTCCGGATTGAAGGGCAATGTTTCCAGCGTAATTATTGGGCACAGAGATTTAACATCTAATATCTCAGAGTAATGAGCGCAGTGCATTGCCGCGCATGGTTTTGAACTGTTGAGGTTCAAAATTCTGGGTGGCACTGAACTGTTATGAGCAAGCGTGAAGCTTAACATCAGCTGAGTAACTTGCTCGTCTCGTCACCAAATAACAAAAAAAAAAAACTTACATGCTTACACACTTACACACGAACTTTCGCATTTTAAATATTTGTGCGACAATATTAGGTTTATGTAGATATATACTTTTATAAGTTTCGTTACTAATTTTGAATAAGTTTGTCAAGAAACCCACAGCAAAAATTAAAATAAATAGTATTCTCGAAATTAAATTATAAAAAAGAATACTACCTAATTTTAGGGGTTCGAACCCAGAACCTCACGAGCGCGACCTAATCAAACTGATGACTTCGGCCACCGAGACGATATACAGAGCGACGAAATTTCGTATTTGCTTGTAACCGTTTTGAATTCGCATGTGTGCGTAATGTTCATGCGTGCATACAGGCGTTGAACATTATTTGAATTTTCAGTCGAGTGCAGCTATTAATGGACTCTATTATTTTTGAGATGTGTTTATAACAATAGTAAGAGGTCGCAAAGTGAATTAAAACTGGGGCAGATTACCTCAATTGAGTTTTCAACGACAGCGCCATCTCTTGGCGCCTACCTACCTAGCGGACTCAAACGAAGCACCTTAAGATGGAAATATGTTTCGATACGCTCCACCGCGCCTGGGACGGGTAGAACATCTCTTTATGTTGTTGTTTTTACATAATTTGTTATAAGAAGCTGTTGGTGGACTTAAGAACCCGCTTCCCTAATTCAGCTATCTCCCAATATCTATCCCTTTTCAATGTTTTTTTTTTTTAATTTTGATTTAAAGTACAGGGGCGATATTTAAAAAAACATAGTTTCTCTGAAATGACTCTGTCAATGTCTTATAGCAATATTATTTTTATTTAAAAATTCTTATTTTAACGAAGAAAAAGAAAAAAGTAATTTTTTTTCGAGATTTTTTTCCTTCTACTACTCCAAATTCTACTTAGCAAAACGCATTGAGCAGCACAGGCCTCCGACCGACTCGGGCCGATACCGAGTTGCTCAATGGCAAAACGTAAACAGCAAAAGAACAAATTTAAGTAATTTACTTACACTGAGGTAGAGAGGTTTACTCACAGCAGAAAAAATAAATAACTGTAGGTTTATTACATCCGCTCCAACGTCTGAGACGTTATTGGCAGAGACGCTCGAGCCTGAATATTGTATTCTGTTTGATGTTCCGTCTCTCCACGCACATGACTTTGTTAAATATTAAGTGTTGTTTGACGTGTGCAGCGGTCTAAGGTGATGTACCTGTCCTCTTAAATTGAGTTCTATCCTTGCTATGGCCGTTGAACTATTATGTACTACGTTCACACCCCAGGAGCGACACGGCTGGCCATTACAAAGTCCCATTTAAATGTGATCACAGTATCAGTCTGACAGTCTGCCAGTCAGCTAAAAAAAAACGTTTTTTTTTTTCGTATAAAACCACTAAAGAACTAGATTTTTAAAGTAAATTATTTTTATTTATTTTAAATCTTTTGGTCAGCGCATGACTTTTTTCTATAACTGACAGGCTAGGCTACTGATCACAAACTCAAGGTGTTTGGTACCGTAGTGTTTGGTTTGGTTTTAGTGAAAATTAATAGTACCGCCGTCTAAACTAGCAATGCATGCATAGCTCCGGGCCAAACCCAATGGCTGCTAAAATATATAACAAACTACCAGTACAGATAAAAGAGATAGAAGATGAATTCAAATTTGCTAAAGCCCTAAAAGTTGTATTACTAGCGAAATCCTACTATACCCTAGACGAATATTTGTCGGATAAGACAATTATGGAATAGATTGACCCGCTCCGCTCGATATTGCCATACCCAATCAGGGTCATTATGGTTACTTATTTAAATATGCTAATTAAGATCTGCATGTAATTTACATAATGTTTGCAATAAATGTATTGAGTAATGGTAATGGTAAACATTCCTAGGCTGTGTGAGGAACTTGGTGACAGCATGTTTAATAACATGAGGGTGGTAGCTAGCCAGCCAGTACTAGAAAATACTACCACCATGCAAATAATAGGATGACGATAACGTAGCTAATCAGCGTATCTTTCTCCGGCTTGGTATACAAATATAATATCGTTTATCAATAAGACTGATAAAACTAACGATAGATAATTTTTTAATCAGTTAAATAATTATTTAAACGAACTTCTGGATATTACCGTACAGCATAAAGTCAACTTATGCTGAGGACCCTTTTAGTTAAGTAAATAAACATTCATAAAGTAACCAAAAAAGTCTTGAAAAAATAAAAGGAAGTTAACAGATAGAAGACATTTGTAATGAACTTTTTAAACCTCACCTAAGCGGGACATAATGCGCGGAAATTTGAAATTTGCCATGCAAATGAGTCGACGAGTTCCGAGACTTTTTTTCTTTTTAAGAACATTATGCAAAATATTACATTTTGTACTTGCTACTGGGAGTAAAGGCCACGAATTTGCTTCAAGTTATTAAAGAGTAACTTAAATTTTGGTACCGTGTACAGTTAAAATATATCAAACTGTGGCAAACGGGCAGTTTAAATAATCAAATAAAACTATACTATGTAATAGTTACGGAACAGGTTTATTTTTATTTTCATCATCATCATCATCAGCCAGAAGACGTTCACTGCTGAACATAGATCGCCACACTGACCCTTAACGTGCCACTTGCATCTACCGGTTACCCGCGACTTTCACACTGTCGTCGGTACACCTAGATTTAGAATATGGTCAGTTATTTTTTTTTTGTAAAACTTTTATTAGACTAGCAAGTCGCTCGTGTAATGGTAATCATCACGCTTGTCTATAACTGTTCAATTTATATTTACATATCGAATTTTGAACTGTAGCAGTTCAAACACTGTGTGGCATTGTTCTGCGCTCGTCACTCTAACAGTTTAAATGTTTAATCTCATTAGGTTCAGTAATTACACTGGAAACATTGTCCTTCAATCCGGAACACAGTAATGTTTGCACACTACTGCTTGACGGTTGATTATCTGGCAAATGTGTGGTACTTCCCCAGGTGGATTCTGTAAAAGTGTACTATCAATACAAAAGTTAAACTTTTGTGAGCTTTTATAAGTATATAATATAAATACATATACGCACAAAACCTATTAATATAAACTACCGATCTAAATAAACGCTTCCTCCAAATTATTGCCATAGCACGAGTTTGTTTCCGTTATGTACCTACTTACTTAATAAAACATTCAGCGCGACGAGCACTGTGCAAGGAGCCGCGTACGAAATCGTAAAGCCTTTTCCCCTGTGTGTTGAGAGGACCCATACTATTTCAGGGCCACTTAGAATTTTGAACTTCGACAGTCGAAATCATGCGTGGCAATGCACTGTGCCCGTCATCCTGAGATATCAGGTATTGAATCTCCTTATGCCCATACAATAATTCACTATAAACATTGTCCTTGAATATAGAACACTATCGCTTGGCACTTGAATATCTGGCAAAGGCGTGATAATTCCACAGATGAAGTCAAAAAAGTTTTACCACTACTACAGAATAGATAATAGTACAAAACTATTAGAGACTTCCAAAAATATGATCCACGGATATTATTATCATCATCAGCCAGAAGACGTCCTCTGCTGAACATAGGCCTCCCCCTTAGAGTGCCACACCGACCGATAACGTGCCACTTGCATCCACTGGTTTGCATCACAATGTCGTCGGTCCACCTAGGGAAGCCTGCATACGCTGCGTCTTTCGGTTCGTGGTCGCCACTCAAGAACCTTTCTTCCCTATCAGTTATCGGTTATTCAAGTGATGTGGCCTGCCCATTGCCACTTCAACTTGCAAACCCTGAAAGCTATATCGGTGACATTGGTTCTGCGACGAATATCCTCGGTCCGGATTTTATCGCGCAAAGAAACTCCGAGCATAGCTCTCTCGATTGCCCGCTGTGCGAGATATGTATAGAATATAGAATATTCGATGAATATAGTACGGCCTTATCAAAATATTATGTTTGTTACAGACGCAGTGGCCAGCAGTAATTCTTCAAGACGCTGTGCCGACATGACCACCTGGACTTTACTGCTGCTACTCACAAGTGCCTTTATTAGTTAAATAGTTTGTTGGACAAATATTGTTTATTTGAGATTTCCGTGACAAACGTAGGAACTAATATTTTGAATTAATTGCTTGTAATTTGTGTTTGTATACTCTGATTCTGAATTTAAGTCGGACACTTATTTTAAACGCGTGTACCGTACATAACATAACATCTTATGGTCTCGCTCCCCTAATTTCCACGTTCGACTTTTTATACATTTTTAAATATCTTAATTACTAAACAGTAAAAAAAAAGTTACATTTGTAATACCATTGCCAATGTTTTACACCAATTTTTGAATTCACTTAATATAGGTGAGTTGTGATCAAACGGCTAGCCTGTACCATAAAATTAATAATTGTTCAATCGTAAGTAAAAATGCGCGAGCAAGAAAACTGCGGACGCGACTAAAGGCCTGAAGTGTACAAAAAGTTAAGGCAATTATATTAGTTAGAGTATGTCACGAATACACTGTTATTTGACGAAGCTTATAAACTCTGTCAACCCATTGAGTAGCGCTGGAGAGAGAGAGAGAGAAAGTGAGAAAGAACATTAATGATCAGAAATGGGTAGTGAGGCACGAGTGTCAATTAAAATGTAATGGTATCTGGATGATCTGGATGATTTATGGATATTTGAGGCTGAAGTCATATTTTTTTAGATATGTTTTTAATGAGGACTTCTTTTCTGACTTGATTACAGGTACATCATAGATGAATTGAAATTGAATTAAATAGAAAAGGAATTGAAAAAAATATAGTTGAAAATTGTTCCCGCTACCCCTATACAGCCTACCTATATGGACTGCGGAAATCGAATAAAAATATATTTAAAACATATTTTGTCCTCTATTGATGCTGTGAAAGTAAATAAATAAAAAACGTAGTACTACGGAACAAATCAAGATCCATTTATCACAATACGCGTAATTTTACTCGCACAAAAAAAGGGTCTAAAGGCCTCTTTTACCACCTCCAAGTAAGTAGTCCCAAGTAAACTGTGCAATAGTTAACCTATTCAGTAGTTTAGTAAATGTAGTCATCATCAGCATCATCATCATCAGCTGAAAGACTTCGACTGCTGAACATAGGCCTCCCACTTAGAGCGCCACACCAAACGACAACGTGCAACTTGCAACCGCCGGTTGCCCGCGACTTCTTCAATGTAAATGTAGTACCAGTTTTAAATTATCAGAGTAACCTAACCGTCTAACAAACCGAAAAATAACAAATGTTACTTGCGACTTTTACTTGCCAATTAGCGCTAATCGGAAAGTAGCTTATCAAGACTTTGAGTTGACGAAAGGTCATGGAAAACAATAAGTTTTCGATATCCTTTTAATAATACAGAGTATCAAACAACTACTCAATATTAATAAGGATGGAAAATAATAACCTAGAGATCTAGTTTCTGATTAATATTATCAGATAGTAGATACTTTGATAGCGAAGTCTTTGAAATGATTGCTTTCCAAGTTTGAAATTACTTCCTATGAAATTCTAATCATAAAATTCGATTCTGAATACTTAGAACTGAATCGAAATTATACATTTTCGGAACCTGAATTAAACCTCACGTATGACGTAAGCTACAGTCAGCGGCAAATATATGTTGGATAGTCAAGAGTAGAACAATACCTTCTTTCTTGGATAGTCTAGTAAAATGGCATACATTTATGTATAAGAAAATTCGTTCAAAATATTTAGCTAAGAGCGTTAACACACGTTTCAACTTGGAGCCGACTGCAGTAAACAAACGAGAGAGAAAGATACTAATGTATATTCCTCTTATTTTCTCTCGTTGGTTTGCGTTCCATGGTTGTCACTTATGTTAATGCCATGTGTCAATGAAGCAGGTGGGCCGCCTGATGGTAAGCATAGTGGTGGCTAATGGTCCGACGCCTTCGGATACCTGTAACACCAGGGGCAACACAAATCATAAAATATAGATATATACAACATGTCTTCTGTCTAGCCGGGTATATCATAAAACTGCAACCAGAACCACGGGTGGACTGACGGCAGCGTCTTCTTAGTAAACGGTGACCATTCTGCGATCTAAGCCCGCCTGCACCAAGCGTAGGGATTATGGCAACCAGACTCCCAATAAGGAGATTCCGCAGGGTTAGCATGCGCACCGTGACAAAATCTTTTTGTTATGCAAGAACAAAACACGGCTACGATTATGTATACGTTTGTCTCATTCTTCACGAGAATTTTTTTTAGAGAACGATTTTAGAGAAGGTTTGTCGCGGTGCGCATGCTAACTCTGCTGGACATATAATAATAGATATAAGATAATAAGAGCTGATAATAAACATATAAATTTATTTATTTCTTTTCAACTCTTGACTACCATAGACGCTAACATCTGTTTGATGCTGTCTGTACTCGTACCTGTATTAGATAGATAGTACCGCCATCACTAACGAATGCGCAATTTGAATGTCGGGTTTTGAACAAAAGTCCATTGAAATATTAGACGACCTGCTTGGCTGAATGGTAGAACGTCTGCCTTATGAGCCGGAGGTTCCGGTTCCGATTTGATGTTTGAATGATGAATTTAAATATCAGCTAGTTATTATTGTCTCTGTAGTTATTATTGTCTCTGTGTGCGTTCTGTGCCATTAGTGGAGAGCTAGGACTGTGGAACTAATTTGTAATTTATTTATTTATTTGCATTTCATTATTTAAATTACAAGTATAAGTAATTCATAAATCAATTGTCGCTATCAAGCAAAGCTCAGATGCTCATAGTATATGCTTGAGATCCTACATTGATCCCGCCCCCTCCTAGGCTCTCTCGTTCGCATATTTCTACAATATTAATAGTAATATACATAAAATGGTATATTATAAATGAATTATATTAATATACAATATTTGAAAACAATAATCAATACTGAATCTCTCTCTCTCTCTCTCGCTTTCTGCCTCTCTCTCTTCCCAATTCTTCGCTTCGCCAAGTTGTAACATTCTGGTATTGCCAGCGGTTTCACCTGCGCTGTCAACTAAAAAGGCTTATGTAATTGGGGGGTAGTACTCGGCTGTAGATTTTTATCAGAATCGGTTGAAAAGCTCCTAAGATCGCCTTTACAAAGAAACAAAACCACAAAGGTGACCTATTTACAAACATACTATAGAATAAATATGAACATTGCTGTAAACCATTTGCAAAGTTAATAAGTCAGTGATTATTTTATCTTCAATTTGCAGAATAGACAGATGTGCTCGGGTGCGAGGCATTAAAATAATTCACATGTGATCTATGAATTCAAAATGTATCATTATAATTTATGTTAAGTTCTTTTTTAGGCTGAGGACAGACAAACGTCACTTCTTGCTTTTTGCGTCACTTATTATATACTTATGTGGTTTTGTAATTGCATTTTTGCAGTTTGAACAAAACGATAAAGTAAAATTCGTCGGTTAAGAAGTATGATACTATGCCCGGGTTGCACTATCTAGGTTAACTTTAAACTACAGTCATAACTGCAGTTAAAATTCCCGTTAAGCAGAAAAAATTGTAACACCATTTTATCTATGGTCAAAATGACGGAAACACATGCTGGCTAGAAATCATGGTTAAGGTTAAAGTTATAGTTAATTTAAGTATAACAGTAACTTTAACTGGGATTATAGTGCAATCCAGCCTAAGATAATCTACACGTACGTAAAGATTGCGAAGAAAATATCGCTTGTCTGGCTTCAGCCTTTTGATTTTCATATTTTCGTTGTACCTACAAAAAATCGTTTTGTAATGTAACAAAATAATTATGTAAATATTTACGTACACTAAATCTAATATTGCACCATTTACTTCGAATACCTGAAAATGTATGAGTGTGTATTTTTTATGAATGAAATGTTTTTTTTTTCTCGAAAATAAAAAGCACGGCTAAGGATAGATCACACGAAACAAAAAGTATTTTTGCTCAATGTACTTAAATTATTGTATAAATATCTCCTTGTGTTAAGAGCTTTATGATTAAATAAAACCTTGCAATCCATTATGGTAAGTGAATAGTTTGTATTGTTCCAATGTAAATACAAAACACGTTATTTATAAATACTGTAAAAATCTTGACGTTGTTACAAAAAATATTAAAAAAGAAAAAAATGTACAGAATAAAGACAGAAATATATAGGTTGTTTGACAACATGCAAGAACATTGATTTGTGAGGATACGCTTCAATTAATGCGTTGTTGTTACCAATATGTACGCGTCATTAATATAACATGTCAGACCACATAATAAGATGCGTCTACACAAATGCTACGTTATGTGGAGCAACGTTTACAAAATGTTAGCGGACTATGGATAGCAAAAAGTTATACTAAGACTTTTAAAAAAAACAAGGAATAGTTTTTGGCCATTTTGTCATTTCTATTACTCAAAGCTTAAATGGTCCCATAGAGTAAACAAGGAAAAGTTTTTGGCCATTTCTGTCATTTCTAGTACACATAGCTTAAATGGTCCCATAGAGTAAACAAAGATTTTTTTTTGTCATTTCGGTAATTTCTAGCACTCATAGCTTAAATGGTCCTATAGAGAAAACAAGGAAAAGTTTTTGGCCATTTCTGTCATTTCTAGTACTCATAGCTTAAATGGTCCCATAGAATAAACAAGGAAAAGTTTTTGGCCATTTCTGTCATTTCTAGTACACATAGCTTTACTGGTCCCTTAAAGTATTTTGATCCCTACATGAACATGAAATAGGATCGATTAGCGTAATATTTTTTTGGTATTGTATCTTTTTTTTTCGCCGATTGTAATTTTTTTCCAAAATCTGTGTATGCAGTTCAGTTCAGTTCAGTGTATGTTTGTGTATATCTCAAAAAGTTATGGATGGTCTCCTAGGAACGTTTTCCTGTAACTATAACAGTTAAGATTCATATGCAACCTGTATATATATCGGCTTTTACACATCCACTGCTGGACGAAGCCTTTCCCATATTGACCTCATGCCCAATTGTCCATGCTTGGAGATCGCAGATTGTTGACTTTTTTAAATTGTGCAATGTCAGCTACACGGCAAACTGAGTATATAATTTGATATTGCACACTTGCACAGTTTAAAAAAAAGTCAACTTGGTCAAATCCGCTGCATCCAGATGTTTGCCGTAAAAAACGCGTTCTCTAGTTGTTGCTGAATGTTATTACAATTCGTTTATTTCATTTATGTATTTTTTATTGTGCTTGGAGACGAGACGACCAAGTCACTCACCTGATGTTAAGCGTAACGCTTGCCCATAACAATTCAGTGCCACCTAGACTTTATGAACTTACACGGCAATGCACTGCGTTTGTCACCTAGATATTAGATGTTAAATCTCTTTATGCCCAGCAATTACGCTGGAAACATTGCCCTTCAATTCGGTACACATTAATGCTTTCAATCTGCTTGGCGGTCGTATAGCTGGAAAAGATGTGGTACTTCCCCAGGCTTACTCAGCAAAAGCCCTAAAAATATAAAAAGTTTTTGGAGGTATGATGCAATTATAATATTCGAACTAGTAACTAGTTGCCACAAACGTTATATAATGTTACTTAATTTTATTATGTTACATGATGTTGTTCCACAAAAAGTAACTTCGACATGCAAGGCTACCATGCGCACCGCCACAAATGTGAAAAATTCATGTCATGAAAAATGAGACAAACGTATACATAATCGTAGCCGTGTCCTGTTCTTGCATAACAAAAAGATTTTGTCTCGGTGCGCATGCTAGCCCTGCTGGATTCACCCAGGAACACAAATGGACTACACCCAAAGCTTGTGTTATTTATAACCCCTGACCAATAAGAGGGCAGTTATAAGTTTCAAGCCCATGTGCTTATGTTTGGTATCGTACATTTCAAACGGGAACCGATTTGAATTCGTTTTTTTTTATTCGGAAGCAGATTGCATTGCGGTAGTTTTTAGCTGTTTAGAAGTTGATGGTTTTTTTTTTAATTTTATTTTAATTGCATACTTGTTTTAAGTAAATTGCTACGAAATAGCGTAGCATGTCGAAGCTACGAAATAGCGTAGCAAGTCGTTGCTACGAAATATCGAAACAGATCACTGTTATGGCATCTTGTGATTCATAACCATGATTTGCTGAACGTTAGAAGCATACTAATAAAATTAATTGTCAAATTAAAATAAAAGTTCCTGATTTTAAACATTCTCATTATTACTATATTTTTTTATTAAGAGTTTAGTTCTTGTTGGTGGAGTAATTTCTAGGTCTTCTACTAGCGTTATCACTCCTTGTAAGACATGATATCTGATTTCTATTTCATCTGGTCTAAGAATGTTCTCCTTAGTCTTCTCGATTCTCTCTTTCCTTCCATCTTCCCCTCCTGGTGGTTTTCATTAGTTTATTAAGTCGTAAAGGTGGTCAGACATCTTGTATCTTCAATCTGGTCTCTTTATTTACAATTATTCTTTGTTTTTTTTTTTTTTTTTTAATTTTTTTTTTTGTTTTTTTTATTCACAGTTTTTAAGACTATTATATATATTAGCCAATTTATTTGAATTGTTTTTTTTACATATAAAAATTAATATAATTTATTACTTAGTATACATTTAATATGTATTTTTGTATATTTATATTTTATAATTTAATTTAATATATCTGTTTTTAAATCAGAATTAAGTAATTACGTAGATTTATTTTATAAAACCTACAAGGTGACTAAGGTGGTTAAGGTGACATACATGTATTTTTTAGTTAAGTATTTCATTGCCTAGGCGTATCTTCATAAATATGATTGATACGAAACAAGTGTGATAAATAAAATTGTATATCCTTTGTAAATATAAATAAGTGGACGTGCCAACGTATTATTTAAGAGAAAAGCAATTTATTAATACTGAGGTTATAATATACATAAATATTAACAAATACTTAACTGTGTAATGGTCATTGCATACCATATTGAGTCAAAGTCGAAGTCGAAGGTAGAACCTCAAAATGTTAAGCATAAAGAAGCTTTCTAGCGGCTTAAAACTCCTGACTCTTGACATCAGAGCTACCTACATTAATTTACTTACTTACTGAAAGTTTCGAGCAAAGGTATAGTGTGTCGTTGGACTGAGCTTTACAACCCCAATCGTTCGAATAATTTGACATTTAGGATGCTTTCCCACCGGAGACATGAAAAGTAGCTAAGATCCACCAATAGGATTACGAGGCTAGGAAAATAAAGTAATCCAATTGACGGATATATTCCTCGCTCACCGCATAGCTACCTCGCACGTGTCTGATGGATACCTTAAAATAGACAATTATTTTTTTCAGTACAATTATGACTTAGATGATATTTTAAATATCAAATTTGTTGATCGATAAAATACCATACTTACACTGCTGTTCTGAGTGAGTCACTGGCCTTCTCTTCAACGTCAACCTCAAGTCGAGTCCGTATCAAGTCAGTATGGTGTGAAATGGCCTTAAGTGTTGTCAATTTTAAATTTCACTGTATTCTCTCAATGACAATTATCCCCGTATTAAGATTTTTTCTCGACTTTATTTCAGTAAATTTTAAGATCTCATTTGTTTATTCTTCCGCACGTTCTGCTTTTTGACAGTTCCATGAATGGCAATGACGTATTTGTTTTACTATGCAAACTGACGTGGTTTTGATACATTTTGTTTTAATAAAACGGGAATACTCACGTTAAATTGAGTCGGTTATTCCGACTATAGTTTCGATCACATTCGGTGACCTTTATCAAGGAATGCTCAGCGAGACACGCGCGCGACCTCGTCTTGCCTTGCACTGCTATAGTCGGAATAACCGTCTCAATTTTAATAATATTTGTTTTTAAGAAAACCTTAGTTCTATGGAAATTAAGTCGAAAATAAAATGAACTTCAGAAGTTTTAGCTTGTTAGGCTATTGCATGTGCATCTGCATTATGAAAGGGCTCTTACAATTATTCGGTATTCAAGTGAATATTTTGTTTTCTTTGATTACTTTGAGTTTTATTTGACGTTCAAATAAAATTAGTTACTATTGTTAAAATGTGAAATTTGATTTGTTTGAATAAATTTTAACATATTTATCTTTGAGAGCATACGAAATCTAATAATAAAATGATGTACTGTACAGAATAAATTGAATATCTGAATGTCAAAAGTAATTTTATTTAAATTCTTTGAACAATGAAAGATGCTAAAAACTCGGTACTGGGGGGCTCTAACCACCCTCCCGATCAAGCTCTGGATGAAGGATTACAACGGCGAGTGGAGGAGTGGAAGTCGATGTGTTTTTAAGAATACCATGTAGCTGTAGTGGGAGGGCGGGAGAGTTAGCAAGTTGAAGTGGCAATGGGCAGGCCACATCACTCGAAGAACCGATAACCAGTGGGGAAGAAAGATTCTTGAGTGGCGACCACAAACCGGAAGACGAAGCGTAGGCAGGCCTCCCATAGACGGACTGACGACATTGTGAAAGTCGTCGGCAACCGGTGGATGCAAATTGCACATTGTCGGTCGGTGTGGCGGTCTAAGGGGGAGGCCTATGTTCAGCAGTGGACGTCATCTGGCTGATAATGTAATTTAATGTAGCGGGAGGAGCTAAAGTGCAGTGCTGAAGGCTCCAGTGAGATCCCGGAGCCCTCCGTCGTGCACCAAGGGGAGAAGACCACCGGCAGATTTTAGTGCATACATTAATCCTTCATGACTCGGTTACACTCCAAAGTAATCGGGTATATGGCGAAAATTTCCCTTGTCAACAAAAAAGGGGTACTCTAAGCTTTCAGCTGAATAAGGTTTATTGAGTTTGGTTTCTATTTCTGCCTGGAACAGATTGCTAGAAGCGATAAGGGCGCAAATAAGGTACTTAGTTTTTTTAAAATAATTAATCTGTTGGTCTACAGCTATAATCGGAAAATTGCTGCTAGCTGTTACTTCGGTCTATATTTTTGTGGTTATCAACAAACCATTCGTAAACCTAACCAAGAACCAAGTAGCATAAAAATAGGAAGGTGAACAAGTCATTCGTCTGATGGTAAGCGCTTATTTGTAAATGATGCCTACTCAAAGTTGTGGACTCGTCAACGCAAAGTTTGAAGCCATTAATAAGCCCCTTTAGCTAAAACTTTGTATTTGAAGTTTGACACGGTGTGTATTTCTGCTTATTAGAAAAATGTTAGCTAGATGCTAACATTTAAACCAATTTTTTCCGGGCAAGTGCCATTATTAAATTAAGAAAATAACTACAAACTAAAAATAGCTTAACTTGTTAGCCTACTACATAAAACAAACAATTGGATTACCAAGATACCATTTAAGGTCTAAAGATAATCCAAATGTTCAAGCACACTACCAGTTGGCAGCGCACCCAGCATGCTGGCGGTATTTAAGTAAGTACATAAGATTAGTAATTGGTGTAGCTTCTAGCTGTGCACCGCTAGATCCTATATTTAAATAATTTAGGCGCATCAATGGATATTAACGCATATTTCGTAATCTTTAAAAATGATCAATAAAATGTCTAGGAAAGTAATTAAGGCTTTAAGGCTATGATCATGATATTAAGCCTTAAAGTTCATTAAAATCTATAATATAGGAAGATCTGGCCGCCTCGCTAGCGATCAAACATGACGTACTGTCATTAATTCATTATTATTATTATCTATAGACCTTTAATAGTCTCTGGATGATTCAACTGTTATTTTTATGTAGTAGGCTAAGTAGTTTAGGTAGTTGTAGTTTGTATGTATTTTGCTTAGTTAATAAAGGTATTTGCCCGTTTAAAAAAATAAAATATCTTTATTATAAAAAATGTAATGAAATAAATCATAATCATAGCATACAATGTAAGCCTAACTTTTTTTACCAATACTACATCAAGGCAAAAAGTCCTTTTACTAACCCCTCTTAAATAATAGTTCGCATAATATTTCCTTTGTGTCAAAGTTAAATCAAATCCCTACAAAGAAAGTACTTCAAAAGTTTTCCCTCAGGGAAATGCTTTTATATGTGTAAAGATGAAAAGGACACAGTTATTGTGGAAGTAAAGTAATTGTGACACTTTTATGCAAATACTAGCAGTTGTGGGCCTTACATATAAACTGCAGATTTAAATCTATTGCTATCTTTGTGATTTGCTTACTGCCAGACAAAGGCAGCATAAGAATTAATCCGTTGTCAAAGTTAACAAACGTGTTGGAAACCCGAGGTTAGTTAATCAATGGTTAAAATTATCTGTCAACTTTTGGCTGGCGTGGAATGTCACGAGCGAAAACGAGACGGTTTTTTTTAAGATTAGTTAAATTAAGCATCGTTTATAAAATGGCCCTTTGTCGGGTTTAATTTGACAAATTCATTATAATTAATTTCTAGAAAGAAAGATAACCCCTTTCATTGAAAGCTATAGCAAGAAAGTTTCGTTTTCATGTATTTTAATTTGTCAGAAGAAAAAAAGTTTTTATTATAATATATTTTTAATACGATTTTTTCTCAAAATTTGTATTATCATTATAAATAGAAACATGTACTATTTGGATATTCAAACTTAACGATTTTAAATATTACGATAATGCGTGAGACAGACAAGTGTGAACGCATAAGTCGCGTCCACACTTGTCTGCCTTAAGCCATAATATTTCGGACCACTGGTCTGCCATTGGAACGTTTAATATTCTCTCTCAGAAATCGTATCGACTAAAATTATTACAAAAAAGTAAAAATCTGAGTAGAACATCTTCCAAAGTGAATATCAAATTTGAGAAGCAAATTGTTTAAGATGAACCACGACAAAAATACGTAGACCTTTTCTCATATCTTCTTATTTATGATCTCAATTCGTCACAACATTATTTAATACACAATGTTTCATTCGTCTAATTTTATATCCCCCTTCCGAGTAAGCGTATTTGTTAGGCAGATATTGCGAGGGGTTATAGGCGGCGTTTAGACTGAACGGTGAATAACATTACGATTTTTTCTTTTAAAAAAAGTTTTTCTAACGGATTACGATGAACAACTTTTTTTAAATATACAGAATGAAACCAAAATATTCCTGTCTGTTTATTTTAAAAAATGAGTAAATTTGAAAAAAAATATATGAGCAAAACAAACTAAAAATGTAGTGAAATAAATAGCGTGGTGCAAAAAACTGTTTCACGATTAACTTAAACGTTAAGATTTTTCTAAAATAAACGCTTATATTAACTAAACTACTAATATATTACAAATGACAAATTTTGATGTCATTTAGATTTTGCGTAGTACAAATGTGAAGTGCAGAATTAAGACGTCATTTAACTTTGAGAAACGCTTACATGCTGTTACTATTCAACTAACGAATAGTAAGGATTCAGACTTTACGACCGCTGTGAAATTAGAGCGAGTCGCTGCGCAACAGCAAAATATAGTAGTTATGCGCAGGCGTCGGAGAAGCCGATCGGGCTCAGCCTCGCTCGAAGCTCACTACAAAGCCACAATAAAGTTTGAACAACATGTACTACCATGGGTCTTAATTGTAAATGCAACTCGCGAACCACCGGACGGCAGGTCCTAACTTTACATCCCCTGAGACGTTAGTTAAGCAATGGTGCACGCGTTACATCATTTTCTGTTACAAACTAAGTCGTACGACTTTTGTCGTATTATCTGAACCCTTGGAAGGAGCTCACTCGTGAAGTATAAATAATGAGACGTGACAGGTGGCGCGGATCAGTAATTGTTTTTGCTTTTACCGTTGTTTTAGTTGTAACTCTTTTGAACTTGGATTCGTGACAGCGGCAAAATTTTATTTTTCTCCTTCTGGCGATAAATAAGGTAACACGTCACGGAAAATTATACGTGAGCAAGTTCTATAATGTTGTTAAACAAAATTATGTACTCTAAATGAAATTGCACAGCAGTCGGCTTAATAAACTGCTGATGGTGATGATGATAAATCTAAATCAAAAACTCACTATTATTTTCTTACTTAAGCCCAGCTCTCTAATCCTAGCCAAGAGTTAAAAAATATTTTTTCGCTGTAGGTAAAAAAGTTCAAATGATAACTAAATTGAACCATCTCACAGCGAATCACAACAAACCATAGTCATCACAGCAAATCGTTAACAAACTCACAAATTGAAAACGTAGGAATTTCAAAATGCTGTATTATTTAATCATTATAAAAATAATTTATTAATTTATTATATATATTATATATTTTTTAATGATATATTTGAATAATAATATGTATTTTATTTTATTATCTACCTTTTTGATTTTGGTTTTTGTGTACAATGTGATTTTCCACAAATAAAAATTCGTCTATTGTCAATATGAAATAAGATTTTTATCAACAAATAAACAGCCAAAATTTTGAGGTAGCAGTATAATTAATTTCATTTTATCCCAGGAGATACATCCCGGGACGAAAGTTCTTACTAAATTAGCTGTTGAGCTCTACTACAGGAACACGATAAACCAAAATGTGTGATACCAGATATGGCAATTTTGTCATCTTCGTCCAACGTGTTTGAATTGCATATATTCCGCTCTTGCTTACATGCTGATGAAATGTAGCCCAGTCAAGTTACGGGACGTATTATGGAGGACCCGAAGATAATTCATAACATAAATATAAAATTGTGTTTGGTATAATTTGTGACTTAGAATCAATATTAAAATTAAATTAAATGACTGGAGGTAGAAAAAGGATTTATACTTGAGCCATAATAATTATATTATCGTCGTCGACGACTCACTGCCGTGCTATCGTCATCTGAAATAGACTCTAACATAAAGCAAATAGACGATATTGTAAAATTTGAGTCTGTTCCGGATGCGCATTTTGTTTAACTATTGTACATTAATATGAAAGATTATGTACCGAAAAAAAATCTTGTTATGAAATAACTCGGGGTCAAACGCTAAATTGACTGGGCTAATGGTTGATATAAATTACCCACGTGAAGTTTAGTGTGATGTATAGTGTGAATTACGATCGTCATCTAAAATAGACTAACATAACGCAAATAGAGACGATATTGTAAAATTTGAGTCTGTTCCGGATGCGTATTTTGTTTAACTATTGTATATTAATATGAAAGATTGGTTCTGAAATTATGTACCGAAAAAGAACCTGTTATTAAATACTTCCAGGTTAAACGCTAAATTGACTGGGCTAAAGGCTCATATATTCCACGTGACGTTGAGTGTGACGTACAGTGTGGAGTGTTTGATAATAGCATGGCTAGGAAGTTCCAAAATTTCGGATTCTGCGAACTCCCTGAGAAACTAATAAGTTAGCTATAGCTCTGAACCTGAATTTGGTATTCTCTGTGTGAGGAAATATGGGCATGAATAAATTCTGTACCTGAGCCTGAATCTACTCTGTGGATATATTCATGTTTCTGTAGCTGTGGATGCGGTACGTTCACTTCAGAGTAATGCCAGTTTACACTTATTCAAAAACTATCCTTTAAATGTACTAGTTGGGTTCTACTACAGTTGTAAGTGTAATTTTTAAAGAATTACTTAATTTATTATATGTAATTTCTATTAAAAACGAGTTTGAATTATAAAAAGCATTTTAATTATGAACATTTTTATGAACTCTTTCGCTTTATTGCGAAATTTCATAATTTCAGCAATGAGAGACTGGATAGAATCCCTTTCACGTCATATTAATTTTATCTTAGATGTGAGATGACTAGGTGTTTGACAATAGCTCATGTATATCTAAAATCTAGTCTAAACGTTGACTTAACTAAACGTGGGCTAGCGGGGGTGTGAACAATGGGGCTACCACGCTATAATAAAATTAGTAACAGTTTTTGGCCGTGGCCAAAGCCGTGGCTTTTGGTTTAGATTTCTACCAGTTAAGGAATTATCAGAATCAGTTCAGTAGTTCCAGATATTATCCGCTACAAACAAAGAAGCCCACAAAATTTACATCTGTATATTCATATTCATTTATTGCGTAAGTACTATTTACATGTCAATTAAAAACGTATAGGTGTCTAAAAAAAAATAGTAATAAATAATAAAAATTAAATTGAACAATAAAATACACGATAACACACAATGTTAATAAAATAATAATACATTCATTGTCCAACCGTAATTACAGTAGATTATAGTCCAGGAAATCCTATAACGTGATTATAGTAAGTATATAACTGCTAACACTTTTTCTTTTTTCCTTTAACTTTATTTTGTAGAATTTAAGTATTATACACTGTACTTTTTCTGGTAACCTCGCACTCGAGCCCCAAGAAACAGACCTTGTGCCTAGTTTGGGGTTCACCGCTAATCTGTTACTAATATAGTACGGAACCACTAACTGTTAAAATTTGTAACTCTTGTGTATTTAAGCACCTCTGTACTTATTTTTTGGTAAATAAATATTATTATTATTATTATTATTATTATTATAGTAAGAAGACAGAGGTTGTTTTACTGTTATGCCACTGTGCCACTTGATGTCGAAGACAGTGTCCGAGTAAGACATCTAAATGCGAGATGCATAATACAACCAACGGCGGAGTTTACCTTCTGCTGAATTGCTAACATTGTATGCGCTTACTGTTGCTGCCAAAGTTGTGTACACTGTGCAAGTGTGTACTGCACACGTTAAACTTAAAGTTTACATTCGTGTTATCAAAACACTATCTTAGTTTTGGCCTGCTCACCTCACGTTGCTTCTGAATTATTTAATGTATAGTCTAAGCTATCTCACTCGCACATTGCAAGTAGATAGTGTGAATTTCATAAAACGTGTATTTTTATATTATAAATTCAAAATTATAAAGAGGTTTTCGTTGGGATATAATATTTTAATAAAAATAAAGAAAGAAAAGATAGTAAAAAAATGTTGTTGTTTTTCTATTTAACATCTCAACAAAATAGTTTACTATTTGTTTTAAATTATTTCTCTTAAACTTTGGCTCTACACAAAGTGTATTTAGCCAGCGTCAACTTTTGTTTTAAGTATAATATTTCACAATGAAAACAAGTATCAGTCATAGTTTCAGTCAACACTTTCACGGTCCAGCCCGAGTCATCTTTCAGTAAAGTGGCAGAAGCTTAGCTGGAAAATTCTACGGAGTTCTTTAAACAACACGAAAGGACACGGTTAACCACGCCCACACTCATGCACGCACATTAAATAACCATTTAAAAGTAGCTGCGTAATAGATTGTGTTTCTGTGAATAGATTAGAAAAACAAGTAATATTATTAAAATAACAACAAAATACCCGACTGCAAAATGTAGCCAATGTCACTCCGGGCATAAGGAGTAATCTGACAACACCTCCCCCGTCAAAATCGGTCAAGCCTATTAGACAACAAGACCTAATATATGAATACATAAACATAGTTACAAACACCCCAAAAATATTACCCTCTTTCTTGGGCAGTCGGGTAATAAAGCTCTTTCAATTCATCACCGTCTATATTTACCTACCATTCAAAAGCCTAATATTTTTGGTACGCTAATGTTTAGATGTTAATTTGTAAGATATCAAGCCCTATGTTATTCGTATGCTAATGTTAAGATGCTCGATACCGAGCCGAAGCTAGCTTTATTTTTCGAATCTATTCAAAGAAACACTAATAGAATCAATTACACAGTTAAAACAGACTGTCGGTAAAATACTCCAACGGAAGAAAGTATTGTGAAGAACAAATAAAAATGTAATGTACTTGGAATGTCCCGTAATCAAGTTTAGCTCTCAGGAAAGACGCGCTAAAACAAATATCTCACAGTGCCGTTACACAGAAAGTTATGTAGGAAATACTCCACAAGCTTTCTTGGCCATTTTTTTTTTTTTTATTTTACTTGGTGACAAGCATGCAAGTCGCTCACCTGATGTTAAGCGTCACGCTTGCCCAAAACAGTTCAGTGCCACCCAGAATTTTGAACTTCCACAGTTCAAAACTATGCGCGGCAATGCACTGAGCTCGTCATCCTGAGATGTTAGATGTTACACTGAGAAAAATTTGTACTGGGATAAATCACATTTCATAATGAGCTGGCCGATTTTACTAAATTAAGTAGTAAATCTACTTATTTTAGTTATTTCCTACGTAATAATGAGTCCATAGCTCCTTACGTTTGGTGCCCGCCACAAAACTAAAAATGTGTGGTCTGCCAACTACGTACACGTACCCGTCAACTAAAATAATGCGGAAAACTACTTACGCCCTAGTTAAAGACACATTACGGTTTGGTGTTCCGTAATGTTCGAAGTCAATCGTGCATTAATAAAGAGTATTTAACATTACATAATGAGCAGTACACATTAGTAAGGACTCGGATACATTAGATAATGAATTTAACTCATTACAATGTACCTAAAATGCTACGTACATTTGTAATGTGTTGTAATGGGTCTGAGTCCTTACAATGTGGGAATTATCTTATATTGCGTAAAAAACGTAAGAATGTTTCCAGCACAATACATAAAGACCGAAACACATGATAATGTTCCTTAAACTTTATTTACAGATGTAAATACAATACAATGTATCTACTTTGTTATAATCATTCACATTATGCATATGGTAAAACACATTACAATGATCCGGACACAGTAGTAAGACGTTAAACACTTGACAATGCATACAGCACATTGTAATGTGTGGGCGTCTGTTCAATGACACACACACATGATAATGCGTACAACACATTACAACGATTCATACACGGCACATGGGCATTTGAACACAGTGTAATGTGTTCTTTACATTGCTACAGATCTAAATACATTACAATGTGCCAGTTAAATTGGAATGGCTCCAGCTAGTCAAACGAAAAAAAGGGTTTTACAATAGGCTTGATACATTATGTAGTGTATTATTCGCATTACGAATCTGACGAAACACAGTACTATGTTCCGGACACAGTAGTAAGAAGATAAACACTTGACAATGCATTTAACACATAGTAATGTGTGGGCGTCTGTTCAATGACACACACACATGATAATGTGTATAACACATTACAATGATTCATACACGTTACATGGGCATCTCAACACAGTGTAACGTGACCTTTACATTATTTACAGATCGAAATACATTACAATGCATCCGCTAAATTATAATGGCTCCAGCTCTTTAAAACGTAGGAAAAGTCTTACAATGGACTTGATACATTCTGTAGTGTTTTATTCGCATTGCGAATCTGACGAAACACAGTACAATGTTCCGGACACAGTAGTAAGAAGTTAAACACTTGACAATGCATTTAACACATTGTAATGTGTGGGCGTCTATTCAATGACACGCACACATGATAATGTGTATAACACATTACAATGATTCATACACGTTACATGGGCATCTCAACACAGTGTAACGTGACCTTTACATTATTTACAGATCGAAATACATTACAATGCATCCGCTAAATTATAATGGCTCCAGCTCTTTAAAATGTAGGAAAAGTCTTACAATGGGCTTGATACATTCTGTAGTGTTTCATTCGCATTGCGAATCTGACGAAACACAGTACAATGTTCCGGACACAGTAGTAAGAAGTTAAACACTTGACAATGCATTTAACACATTGTAATGTGTGGGCCTCTGTTCAATGACACACACACACATGATAATGTGTACAACTCATTACAATGTTTCATACACGGTACATGGGCATCTTTTAAAACGGTATGTGTCCTTTACATTAATTACAGATCGAAATACTTTACAATGTATCTGCTAGTGTCACGGCTCGCTCACATAAGAAAAGGTCTTACGATGAGCTTGTTACATTCTATAGTGTATTATTCACATGTTAGAACTGACAGAACACATTACAATGGTCCGGAATGTTTTGAAAATAATCAAAAATAAAAAGAAAGAAAATAAAACGTAAAGAAAAGCCGGGAAAGAAGTTCCCGCTTTTTTTATTTTTTTATTATCCCCGTACCATGAACGCTTGCGGGACAGAATAGGCTCAGCTGCGCGAATGCGAATTTTATCGCCTCGCAATACGGCTCGCGGTGAGCTGAATTTCAATTCCACTGGCGGCTGCTGTTGCGTGGCAACCATCGATCAACCAAACAATATGCATTCGGTCTCTTGCGCATATTCATATTCCAAATTTAAAAATATATTCTGGGGAGCAAAAAGCCTGTTTGGTCCCTGTTATCGGCGAACAAATGGTCGTTTTCGGAGTAATATGGCGTCAAAAGTGAAAACCGCGTAGAAAAAGTTCATTAGCTCTTGATAAAATGTATGGAACAGCTGATTTTTTCGTGATTTCAGGGTTGGCCCCATAGTAAAAGTTGTTAACAAAGATGAGTACAATGACCCCGTTTCGGTTTAGCACACCGCAAGCTTATAACCTTATAACCCTATATAGTTGTTGTATTAGATAATAAAAGATAAAAGTCAATTTTCTCCCAACACTACACGGGGTCCATAAAATCCCTCATTTTATTTTACCTTTCTGTAGTTTCTAAGCAAACTATGCTGCATATAGTCATACGGCCTCGGATATAAGTCAAGCTATGCCTTAATTTTAATAATCAGTACAAAGTGTCAATATAAAATAATTTATTTGGACAAAATAGCATTTATGGTTCTGAAACACAACGTGGTCAAATAGACCTCGCACCAAAGTTTTGGAAGATTTAGTAGTACCTAATACGTGGTTTAATATTTATCTCGTTCCGGGGTAATGGAAAGTATCGCTCATTGGCTTATGAGCCCCGCGGTGAAGGTGTCCTGTCTTTATACCTAATCAAAGCTATTCTGTTAGAATAATCGATATAATATACGCATAGTAGATCTAGTAAAAAAATGGTTTTAGTGTTTGCATGTAGTTGTTGTAGTCCCATTATATTTGATTGACATTAGAGCGTAATAATTCATCTCTCTTTTTTTACTGCCTACGTCAATGTATATATACATAAAAGTACGTCAGAATATTATCAAGTGGAGATCCTCAATCTCTGTATTATACATCGTTTTCGTTAGGATACAGACATGTTAGTAATAGAATACTTTCGTAATAATACAATTCGTAGGTACTTAGGTAGCTATGGAATTATTGCTCATGAATTAATGTGCTTGACACATTACAGCATGTTTGTCAATGACCGTCGCTCATTACGTAATGAGTAACGTGCATGAAGATGGTGCAGAAAACATTCTATCGTGTGTGTTACCCAGTTCATTAGAGACTCAAATTTAAAATGGCGGCGCTAATCAGCTTAAAATACAGTACCTAACTGACAAACAACTTAAGCCAATGACCTTGGCTGCGCAGTAGACGATTTTAGGATATCTTTAGCGGATCGAAGGGTAGGTACGGGGGGCAGTTCATTTTTAGATAATCTGTCGCTTGAGCGCTTCCGATGGCTTGTTATGGTATTTGCATGCATTCATTGCCGGTGTGACCAGATTTAGCAGGAAAATGCTATTTTAGCAGGGTTAAGCTTTATGCAGGATTATCTGCATTCTTTGAATTGCCCTGCAATATTTGGGGAGCAGTGATGGGGAGTGGGGGAGGGGGGTGTACAAGGCTGGTAATTATTTGGCATTATTCAATAAATGCGTTCCAAAATACCACTAACCGTATAAGGTAATAATAATTACTCTTAGTTCGTGGCGAACTGAGACCTCGTGACCCCTATATTTTCACAACCTCTGGACCGATTCAGCTCATATTCGAACTTAAATTTTTTATTGAAATGAACTACTTGCCTAAAAAATTTCATGAAGATCGGATCAATGGTTCGCAAGTTATCATCGGTCAAATATACACACAAACATACAAACATACATACAAATGCCAATTTGTCCCAGTAAACTCTGCTTCCTTCGCTTCGCTCGGTCAATCATTGTAAATTTTGTAAAGTCCTTGACTTGATGACTTTATTAATGTCAAAACGCTTTTTGTGAGCGAATTAGAAACAAACGATTTTTTTTCACATGTCGATGTATAATTATGTATATCGTGCATCCCTAGTATCCCTATATCCCTAACCTAGCCATCTTATATGAAATATGAACCGAAATCTAATGCTTACATTAATACTGCCTAATAAGCGAAACAACAAAAAAAAATGTATACGTTATTAGCGGAGAATAAATAATTTTATCTAACGGATATTTGACAGCAATACAAAACGAACTTGGTGTATTTTAAAAATCTTGTTGGCAACACTGGCCGTCATTCACGATTTTATTTTCACGAGTTATGTTATTGCCGCGAAAAAAACAAGTCGCCGCATTGTTATTGTGTGTAAGTGAAAGTTATTAAAAAAAAGAACCGGTAAGTAAATATCTTGCGTTTTATGATGTTTCTCTTTCAAATCATGTAAAACCTAAGGTAAAACAATAATTACCTACATACAGTTGAGTTTAAATGAAGTTTTTTGTGTCTGGATTATAATGTTTTGATTGCCTGAGAATGACCTAGAATGAGTATGAGTGGGACCTGGGTATGTCCTAAAACTATCTAGAACCGCCGAAAGCCGGGCAGCAGCGTTTGGTGGTGAGCATTCCGCGACCCCAAAGCCGCGTGCCGAGCGTGGGGATTTGTGGTTTTGAATAGTTTAGAATCTCAAGATCTGCACAAACACAGATTCTACGTATCCACTTAGAAAATAATAACCAACGTGAAGGAATCGCGTTTTTCGTACTTGTTTAAATGTAAGGCGAATCTCGTATCACAGAGCAATTTTAGGCAAATAGGAAGGCTAATTAATTATGTTACCTACAGCAAGTTATTAAAACAATCATTTGTTAACAAAACTTTTCTTTTCCAGTTGGTGTTATAATGACTGGAGAATCGATGTTTACATTCCGAAATCTTATAAATGAATGTAGATTAGACGAATATTTTGATACAGTACTTGACGACTATGGCATTCAACAGATCATGCCCATAGTTGGGCAGCAAATGAGATTCAAAAAGGAGTTTAAAGGAATGGCAGTCCCAACAAAATAAGGTCAGTCAGTATAGTATCACAGCCTATAATAGAGTACCTATCGAGCTGCAAATAATTATTCTAGATTTGAACTCGGTGAGCGATTTTGAAGTTTTATTTTTTTTACTATTGACTTTAGTGCCAAAGTGATGCGTACAGACAGATTATGATAGATATTTGTTCTGTGGGTGTACTATGCTTATGACTGAATCAACATTCATGGTTGTGGCGTGCTCATAGTCAGTTTTTGTTAGATATCAATTCCGTTGTATTCTTCACTAAACTACATTATATAGTAGGAGGACAGTACCAAAATTGTTTATACTGTTTTTTTTTGTCAGTTTTTTTAGAGAAATACAGTAGTCCTGTCTATTTTTGTTAGTTAGATAGTTAGATTTCAATTCTGTTTTATCATTTATCAATTTTAGTTAAATAAATGGTAAAACAGAATTTAAATCTATAATCGTTCTTATGTATTGAACAGAATTGACATCTATAGTCTTTTATGGATTATCCAATAAATTAATTAACCTACTTAAAGTACTAATTACTAAGTTAACTTAACTATTAACTAATTAACCTAAAGTTTGTCACATTTTTCAGATAGCTGAAATTGGTGACTTACCAGCACAGATCATACCCTAGATTCTGCATTCAGGACGCTCGAAACGCTTCACGCATCAGTCTAAATACACTTATAATAAATTACTCTGATTGGTTGATTATTAGGCGCGAGTAAGCTTGAGATAGCCAATGAGAACGCTTGGTCGTACTCCCCGCGACCCGCGCCTTCCTCAAACTTTGTTGACTTTTTGTATGAACAACGAATCTCGTAATGCGTTATCTAGTGTTATCTGTGCTAACCAGATACCACAGAAGAAATCATAGATGATGATTCAAGTTCTACGCCAGCAAAGGAAGCTATCGTAGAGCTACCGATTCAATTTTATACTCTCTTCATTATATCGCTAGGAAGCCCCGGTCTCAGGAAAGTGAAAACATGGTTAGTACCTAGTTAATATTACTAAATTACTTAGTGAGCCAATCCGAGAAAAAAGTCCCGTTAGTAAATGGACAAAACGGACAAATTTAAAATTAATATTGTAACCTTTTGAAACTAAAGATTGTTGAGACATTTACGAAAGTTTTAGTAAAGCACTGTATTTCACGTAGAACATTACTGTCCAACTTTGCTCTAATATAACTTAATTAATTAAATTAAAGACTTAATTTACAATATCAAATAGATAAAGTAAACACAACACTTATCTGTGCCTTAAAAACCAGAATAGTAGTTATATAGTATATATAGAATATTATAGTATAATATCCATATTATGAAACTGAGAATAAAATGCAAGTGGTGCATGGGGAGAGTAGAATCCAAATAGCCGAAGGTCTATATATTTTATTCTCCAGTGACATAACCAAGAGGCTCTTCATTATTATTATTTTGGTCTGATGTGTGCCAAAGTGAAAAAAAAGTAAGTAAAGTAAAGTGTAAAACTGGGTGACTGGGCGAAGGCCAGTAGTATTTTGTTCCCTCCTTTCAGACAGCTCGCTCTTCAGTTTTGGTGGTCCAGTGACTTCGTTGCGATTTCAGTTCTTCACACCACCTTTGTCTCTTTGTAATCTCGCAGTGTCGCCACTCACCGACGGCTCGCCACAACGCCGCTCCGGCGATTATATTATTACAAATTACTATTATCCCCTTTGTTATTCATATTATGTATTATAAATCATACATATATCATATTATGAATCATAATTTTAATAAACCTTTTTTTTTACAGCAGATGAGACAGGAAAAGATGGACTTAACTGGTTGAAAAATTATTTAGAGCCATGGCACAATGGAACAATGGAAGCTACAGCTGATATACTAACCCAGTTAAACAACTTAAACCAGTTAAACTTAGAAAAGGAAATATTGCTGATTATGTAAAACAATTTTCAGCACTTGAACAGTCCAAAGGATACACTTTAGTAAGTAATCATCATTCCACCTCTTTTTTTGGGGTCGGCTCAATTTGACATCTTTCTGTAGAGCAATCTGTTCTGGAAAAGCCGTAATTCAGTATTTCTTTTGCTTCTTTACAGTTACTTCAAGACTTCGCGCATCTTTATTCAGATAGAGATAACAATTTATACTTTCATTTTTGTTGAAAAGAGAAAAGACAATAAGAGGTTGCATTGAATAAAAGCAATCAAACCAAAGATAAGGACATCAAGCAAAGTATGCAAAATTTCATTGCACTTGGTAAAGGTAAGATTTCATTAGAATTATTATGAATTATTTTAGTTTGCTAGGGTAAGGCCTTCGTTCTGCACTGGATGCCTTCTGGCTGATGATGATGATGATAATTGTAGTTTGTACCAGCAACTGAGCTTATTTATATGTCAGAGGACATTTTTTTTTTACAATTTTAAATCCTTCCTCCGTTTTCGACAAGAATACCAAAGAGGGGATTCATGACCTACTCAATTACATTACGGCTAAGCGGCTAGTCGATCCGCCATTATAGTCACAAAAAGGCTACGTTTTTTAAATGACTAACAGTTATTAAATACGGCAATTTCTACGTATCGGATGCGACACAATTTCTAATTTAAAAGTTTTTATAATTTTTTTTTTTTTTTTTTTTAGGTGGAGACTCCGATACACTAACTAATCAGCTTTAGTATTTCTTACCTACGTGATTGGATCGACTCAGTCGAGGAAACGAGGGAAACAACATTGGAAACCATCTCGCAGTGAAATAAGGGACGGATTTATTACGCAGGTTGCATCCTCAGTTGATGTTGGTTCTGTGGTTGAATTAAGACGAGCTTAAATGTAACGACTGGGCAAGACTTTGCAACCATTCGTTGTGTATGTTGGCGAATCTCTGAATCAAGTACAGTTAGCATATGTAGTTGTTAATGACATTTTTTATGCGTTCCCAACATTGATACCGGCTGTCGATGCAGCTTTCAAAATATTTCAAGGTGCCTATATTTTTAAAAACTGGTTCCATGCTATCCTGAAGAGTGCATGGATTTGTGGCTTGTAATTCAGATAGGATTTTATAAAAAAAAAAACGTTTTTGATAAATTAAACGACCTCGAATTACTGTAATAATGTACACTTGCTATCACTGTAAAAGGAAACATGACTCTAAGCAACTAATAATACACTATAAATTGTATTGCAAAGCTTCATGTGGTAATTCAGAATTTATTTGCGGAGAAGACGAAGAAGCTTACGACATTATAGTTCGGCGTTATCTTATAAAAAACATTTTCTCAAATGTCGTACCTCACAAATGCAATCTATAGATTATTTACAATCAAATATAGCCCAGGCCCTTCAGTTCTACAAAATGTTGATGAAAATCCAATACATTCAGTTCCTCCAGTAAAATTGCAATTTACGGATCGTTCACAATCAGAATGTGCAGACTCTTCAGTTCCCCTAGATTTTGATAAAAACCCAGTTTCTAACCAATTTTCTGTTCCTCCAGTAAATTCTGAAGACCTCGTAGAAGCAAATCAATCTCAAAAAGCTAAAACTTTGGTCAAATTACCATTCATTCATTATCTACATGTTTAGTTTTAAATCTAACTTAGAATCTACTTATAAATGTAATCTGTTTTGTTTTATCAGCATCAATCCTCAACCGCACATTTTAAAATTATTTACTGAGTATGAAAGGGTTTTTATTGCTTGAGGAAGTACATAATTATGTATACCTGGATTGACATAATGTTTTATGAACGATTTTTTTCAGTATTGACGTTTTCTTTTATACATATTACATAAATATTGTATTTCACTTGAAATACATAGCTCGATTGTAGTACTCGCAGATCACACTAGATACCGCATAACGAATTCGTTGTTCCTACAAAAAGTCACCAAAGTTTGAGGCGCGGCGCGGGGCGCGGGGAATGCGACCAAGCGTTCTTACTGGCTATCTCAAGGTTACGCTTAGTCGCGTCTAACAATCAACCAATCAGAGCAATTTCTAATAAGTGTATTTGGACTGATGTATGGTACACTTCGAACTTCCTGAATGCAGAATCTAGGGTGTGTTCTGTGGTAGTACTAAATGTTTATTTTGAATCTAACTTAGAATTATCTACTACACAACAATGTTATTTTTTGTTTTGTCAGCATAAATCCTCAACTCCACATTTTTAAACTACTTATAGCAGACCGTTGAGAATGAAAGAGTGTTTATTTAAGCTTTCGTATTTATCTTGAGGTAAACTTTACTAAGTCAAATAAATATGTCTTGTCATCTAAAGAAAGTTTTGTTTGTACGTAGGGTTAAGACAATTATTATTATTAATTATAAGATAAAATATAATAAAACATGTTTTAATTATTTTATTACAGTTTTTCTTTAATATTTCTTGACATTCTCGAAAATGCTGTAGTGGCCGTATAAACGGCTGATATAATTTTATTTTTATATTTTACAATTGCTACGTGAAGTTGTATATGTGCGTTAATGGAGAAGCATCAATCACGTTCTGGTGTACAGTCAAGGCAGGTGTACAGTGTATTATGTATCCAGATTTTAATAATTTTTTTCAGAAGGTTAATCTTATTCGCATAAAATGTGGTATTTGGTTTCCATTAAGATAAGTAAAATCTACAAATCCTGAAAATGTAATGCAAAACTATCAATAACTTTTTTGAGAAACTAAAAAGTCTTCAGTTAAGACTTTGAAGCCTTGACTGTTCATATTGTTTAACCTTTTGTTTTGTATAATAGCAACGTCTTCACCTGTTTTTAGTAAATGTATGTAAAGCGCTGGTTTTGAAAGATGTAAATAGCGACCTGTTAACTTGTCTCTTAAGTGATGTTTCCAGAGTCCAACTAAACACGCACAGATGTGTGTTTTACACAAGCACAATACGTTATTGCGGCAGTAGCGTTATGTAATGTGCTAGATTACGTATTTTAATGTAAATAGCTACGTGTTTAGAGCTGGCGCCATTACACTAATGCGCTACTAATGTTGGCAGGTCCAAGCACAAGTAGCTATTTATATTACAATACGTACTACAGCACATTAGGAACGGTCACTGCCGCATTAACGTAATGTGGCCAGGGCCAAGCACAAGTAGCTATTTACATTACAATACGTACTTCAGCACATTAGATAAGGTCACTGCCGCATTAACGTAATGTGGCCAGGTCCAAGCACAAGTTGCTATTTACATTACAACCCGTACTACAGCACATTACATAAGGTCACTGCAGCATTAACGTAATGTCGCCAGGTCCAAGCACAAGTAGGTATTTACATTACAGTACATACTCCAGCACATTCCATACTGTTACTGGCGCATTAACGTAATGTGGCCAGGTCCAAGCACAAGTAGCTATTTACATTAGTATACGTACTACAGCACATTACATAAGGCCACTGCCGCATTAACGTAATGTCGCCAGGTCCAAGCACAAGTAGCTATTTACATTACAGTACATACTCCAGCACATTCCATACTGTTACTGGCGCATTAACGTAATGTCGCCGGGTCCGAACGCACGTAGCTATAAACATTACATTACGTACTCCAGCACATTACGGACTATTTCTGGAGCATTAACGTAATGTGGCGGGGTCCAAACGTAAGTAGCTATTTACGTTCCAATACCTAGTCCAGCACATTCCATACTGCAACTGCAGCATTAACGTAATGTTTCCAGGTCCAAGCTCAAGTAGCTATTTACATTATAATACGTACTCCAGCACATTCCATACTGTTACTGGCGCATTAACATAATGTGGCCGGGTCCAAACGCAAGTAGCTATTTACATTACAATACGTACAACAGCACATTACATACTGTCTCCGGCGCATTAGCGTAATGTGGCCGGGTCAAAACGCACGTAGCTATTTACGTTACAATACGTACTCTAGCAAAGTACATACTGCTACTGGCGCATTAACGTAATGTAGCCGGCTCCAAACGCACGTAGCTATTTACACTACAATAATGTATTCTTACACATTACATGCTGTTACTGGCGCATTATACTGTGAAAAACGGGACAGACGGACGTAATGGGTCAGCTACATTACGCGTAATGTGCCCACCGTAATGTGAAACGCTCATTACGGCGGGAACATTACGCGTAATGTAGCTGACCCATTACGTCCGTCTGTCCTGTTTTTCACAGTATTTTTTGGTGCTGCGCTACGTAATACGGTTGTCGGCACAGGAAATTTTTCTCAGTGTAAATCTCTGTATGCCCAGTACTTAAGCTGGAAACATTGCCGTTCAATTCGGAACACAGTAATGCTTGCACACTACTGCTTGGCGGTTGAATAACTGGCAAAGGTGTGGTACTTCCCCAGGCGGACTCTGCAAGAGAGCTCTACTACAAAAACTGGACTACTGTAGAAACTACTACTATAATCCTTAATGCATAAAGATATAAAATATAACCATTTATCGCAATGAATTTTTTTTTACTGTCACACATAAAACAGTTTAATTAACCATCAAAGATATTTTTTGTGTGAAAATCTAGGCATTTGACAGATCATCGCTATACATTGGGTGCCACGAATTGGCAAGTAGGAGTAGAAATCCAACAAGCTTGAAAAAATCTTCTCATCATCCACAGCCTTCTTTATCCCATTGCTGCGTATATTGTTCTCTCTTGCTGCGCCTTCAGCCTCGTTCCTGTGCTAATCGTTCTGAAAAAATAATTGATTATCTATTATTATTGTACAATAAAATGAAACCATATAATAATGTTAAATTCGTCAAATGATCGCTCGTCTTTGTCTATACTGTAAACCAAGGACTAGAGTGCAGTAAATAATTCCTCCAACCTCGTAACGATTATGTCGAATGGTCTGACCGTCTTTATTGCTCTGTCGACAGTAAAAATAACGGTTGACCGCCGTCGAGCGGACAAAGTAAATAAGTGCACTTTGAACGCTCCACTTCGAATTTTGAATTGTCGTAACAATATCTGATTGAATGTATCACTAAGTGTTTACACTGTGGACGCTTTAAATATTCTTAGTTAGAATATTTTCAAAGTTTTTCACAGTAAGCCAGTATAGTTTAATATATATAACAGTATAAGGCTGCCAATTGTTACACTAGCTTTAAGTACATTTTGGTAGTATGTATGTAATTTCTGGTGTGAACAATAAAGAGTTATCTATCTCTCTATCTATAGATAGATAATGAATTTTATTAATTTAATACATGTTATTATTATTATTTTTTATTTTTTATAGGCTTGAGTTTGACTGCCATCACGTCCGATGTTAAACGAGGATGCAGCCTCCGATGAAGCACGCTTGCCTAGAAGAAACCGATTCACTCGCGACTTGAAAACACCCAGATTATAATTATTAATAATTATTATTATAATTCTTAGTTTAAGTTAGAATTTATTAAGATCGCTTTTATGTTTCATGAATAAAACTACTTCTTTGGCAGAAATATTTTGAAGTCTTTTAAAATAGTGTCAAATGATAATTTTAAATTAAAAAAAAACGACTTCATCAGGACCATTTACTTAAATTTTCTTCGACATAGTCGCTTACCTATCATAATCGAGATGTTTTTGGCTCCTGTGGAATACGTATCATAGTGGTGTTCCGGTGGCCATCTGTGGTCCTCTTCATCAGTATAGTATTAGCTGAAATGTTTCTCTTGAAACCATTTTTATTTTTGTTTTTCCCAACATTTACTACAGAGCCACATTAACTACATTTAGCTTCAAAGCCCCAACAATAAGACGCTGGTAATTTTTCCCTATTAGTGAATCTTTTCACTCATTTTCTACCCGAGCTTTGTCTCCGATGGAGAAATTACCCGATTTTTTACCCCAAATTCGTATTTTTTCATTCTAAATTAGGCTCTCCGGTTCCGGGAAAAGTGTAGCGATTTAAGCGTTGGATTCTTTCGCCTTTTCTATTTAAGACGGGTTTTCTAAAAATGTCTCAGATCTTTAAGAAATAACGTTGAGGTAAGTACTTAATTTTTAACTTGAGTTGTATCCGTACAGTTTATTTCTTGATCATTTAATTACTACCTTTGTGGTGTTATTTTATTAAAATTTGTTGATTTTTTTGTTGAATTCAAACAAATCAACAAAAAATATGTCCGAGCCTGATTCGCGCAGCAAGGGCTCCCTACAACTTATTTTACGGGAAATTATATAAGAAAGAGATTTATTACAGCAATGTTCAGTAACTCTAACGAAAAGATAAGTAGGATTGGAAAAACAAACTTTGTAGTTGAAAAAAATATTTCCCATACATCGATGTGCGTCACGGTAATTTCTCCAACTACAATTTTAAGATTGTAATGCAAGCAATATTTTTTATGACATATTACTACTAATTGAGGATTTTCAGATTTATTCCTTTTCTTGTGCTTTACCTTGCTTCTTTCCAAATTTCATAATACAATTCAATAGACATAATAACCAGGCTACAAATAATTGAATCTAAAACTAAAATTGGAAATATGCGAAAATACAACCTAAAATCGCATATAAAAACTACAGTTTCATTTAATGCAGTAGATTTTAACGTGAAACATGAACTATTTTTTTCTTCTGATTGTCAAATGAAAAAAAAAACACATCGTGATTCTAACTTATTACATCACCGGCAAAACTCCAAAGTAAAAACAGATCAGAGTGCATTCTAACCTCTCCTGGAAGAAGAGAGTTATGAGAAAAATAAAACATAATTTAATTAAAAGTAACTATTCCTATTGAAAAATAGCTTCAAAGGCGAACAATGTGAACAAAATAACGAGCTCTACCAGGATAACAAGATCCCACACAAAAACAGCGCCAGTTGTAAATTGCCTAGATCTAGATAAGAAATACAGATACATGGCAGTATCATAGCTTTACATGCTTCGAAGTTAGCTCACTGCTAATGTCGTGAATACAGATTCATCTCGGGGGAGACATAAGATTGTCCTTTATTGGCATTATATCTAGGAGTGAGTACTAACAGGTTGACGATAATGAAGATATTGGCGGCAGTAATAATGTATTTCGCCTTTCGATGATTTACTATACTGCTCGACTAGCAGTTATCATGTGCCATTTTTTTATCTAGGCTGGCTGACTAGGCCTTTTCTACAAACCACATGATGTTAAGTGATAGTGTGGTCGAGGATGACGCACTGGAGTGGGATTAGTCTCGCTGCTGGATCACATTGAAGGTGCTCGGCACCAGATTTTCAACTTAAGGGTGGTATCTAGGCAGCCGAGTACTACAGCAACGTAGCTAACTACCATAGTGCGTTCGTTTCCTGACGATGTTTTCCTTCACTGGTAACTTCACTCCTGGTTGGGATTTGAACCCATGCGCGATACGAACGCGCTAACCTCCCAACTGTTAGCGTCATTCATTTATTCAACCGCTCTATGTGAATCGTGTAATCTGTGTACAATTTCCAAGTTCCAAGTTCCATTCCCACCAAATTTTAATGCTTTTTATTTTTTTGTGTATTCGTACACGCGACATTATGACACTTAAATCCCCATATAGTAATCTCCATCGCCTCAGTAACAGATTCACTTGCGGTTATCTTGCCCATACTGTACCACGAAGCCCAGTTCTGCGATAAAGCCATGTTATGCTAAGCTCGGCCGAGCGATTACCGAGGATGGGCAAAAACCCAGCCAATCTTACCCTACACACTGTGACTGCTTTAAGAGGGTATGGTATATGTACGATCTTATAGGTAGGTATACCAAATTGACATAAAATATAGAAAGTAGGTTGAATTTTCGATGAACGAAAATGGGAGCAAAACCACATAATCGAAAGTGCCTACTTTTAAATTGTTTCGTTAGCATCCTGTTTTTTAGTTGAAGGCCACTAGTTTTTGTCATGCTGTTCTTATCCGTGCATGGTTCCCCGTAAGATAAGCCCCGCTTTAAGCGATAACGCCGCCAATTCGAAGCCTAATTAGTGTCTTTGTTTTTCTATACTTTGTGTGGTTTTTGATAAATTTGACGAGTTATATATCTATCTACTTTATAATGCTTGTCTAGATTAATGTAATTATTTTTCAAAAGCTGTAGCTTCAGCTACAGCCCAGCTAAGACACTCATGTCTTAGTGTGTTCTTGGCTTATTTGAGAGCCAGTTACTATTACCCAAGCAGTAACTTACCCGTAACAAAGGAAAAGGACGAATAAAAAATATGTTGACAATTTATTTAGGAAGGGCTTATATAAGTTCGGCATTGTAATATTTCAAAATTACACAAATATTAAATTTAGCTTAAGTTTAGTTTCGTTTCATAATCAAATTAGTTTGTATTATAAAATGTCCAAATAAACACGTCAGAAGTAAGGCAGCCACATACATACACCTATGTCATACATTCGATGGATTATTTTTAGTTTAAAAAAACAATCTGCATTTAAAAATAGACTATTATAATAAGTAGTAGTTCGCACCAAAATGATACCTCGCAACCTCATAACTTCACAACCTTTCCGCCGATTTTGCTCAAACTCGTCTTTTTTATTGAATAAAATAATTAATATTAAAATCTATCTATTTGCCTAAAAATATTTACAAAGATCAGATCAACGTTTCGCAATTCACCGTCGAATAAATAAATAAGTAATAATATATATCTGGGACATTTTTGCACACACGGTCTTCTGACCCCAAACTAAGCAAAGCTTGTAATATGGCTGCCAGAAACTGATATACGTACAATTTTTTAAATACATACCTATAAAGATATTAACACCCAGACATAGAACAAATACAAATGTCCATCACATGAATGTTTGTCCTAGATGGGAATCGAACCCACACCCCCAAACACAGAAGGTAGGCTCATTACATTACTAGGTTCTTAAATCTGTTTTGTATTGTGTGTTTACTGAATAAAAAACTTATAACTATTATTAAACTTATTATTATTACCAACTGAGCCACCGCGGCAGTCAAAATTAAATAAATACACAACAGCCGATTTGTGCCCGTTGACTCGTAGGCGTCCTAATAGAACACGATAACGCGACCATCTCTAGTTCGCGCGAATTTTGACTGTTGGCGTTTACGTTGACTATGTAATTTGGACACCAATTGGATTGGACATCAATGTTTGCTCAAGGGTTCGTACGAAAAAAAAACACGCGAACTTGCAATGATCGCGTAATACAATTCGCTTCTCTTGGTCAATTTATGATCATACTGTCTAATGTTATCACGCAAACGCAGTAAACTATTTTAGTCTTGACCCGGTTCGTAACACGTACAATGTTATCAGTAGGAATGGTAATACCGTGCTACGTCTCACTACATTTATCATCACTATCTGAAGAGTGTCATAATAATAATAACCGGTTCCAACTGCTACAAGTACCTAGTTATTTTTTAATGTCTTTATAACATTGGAAATGTATAGAAACAATTTAAATGTGGCATACAGACGCATGATGGCTGTTTATTGGATTCAGAAAGTCAACAATGAGGAATTCCTGCGACGGGTTGACCAAAAAAGCTAGCATTTCATCAACATCATCATCAGCCAGAAGACTTCCACTGCTGAACATGGGCCTCCCCCTTAGAGCGCCACACCGACTGACAGCATTCACCGGTTGCCCATGACTTTCATAATGACTTTACGTCGTCGGTCAACCTAGTGGAACCCCCAAAACCACATAAGGTTTTGCAGACCATCAAACAATGTAAAGTTGCATATCTGGGACATGCATTACGTGACAGAACGAGATCTTGAACTAATAATGAGGGGAAAAGTTGCTGGAAGGTGGAAAGCCGGTCGCAGAAGGAAGTCATGGTTGCGTAACATCCGTGAATGAACTGGAATCACAAATGCCGCCGTACTCTTTCGCCATGCCATGGACAAGACTAAATACAGAGCTGACTGCCAACCTTCACTTGGAGGCACCCTAAGAAGAAGAAAATTGAGCTATTATGTCATTATTACCAGGCAGAAGGCGCCCATTGGGCTCGCCTTGAAGGGGAAGACCTTGTAGCAATGTAGAAGGAAAAGTAGTAAAACCAAAGCACGAGGTGCAGATATTCTACAAAAAAGACGTAACGGTTGCCGCAAATGATAATGATGCTGATTTTGAAGATCGTAAACTTATACAGTTTACGATCTTCAAAATCAGCATCATTATCATCACTCAGAAGACTGCTGCCGAACAAAGGCCTTAGAAAAGCTCCCCTTTGCTGTAATACCCACGCGTGGCAGGTGGCTTGGAGATTCCAAACGCTTACCATTTACTGAGAGGACGTCGCTGCTATCCGGTGGTGCTGGTCCCAGTTTTAGGACATGTACCTAGTAGGTTGTACAGGTACTTAGTAGGTCAGTTTTATCAATATAATACTAGTACGCTATGTAATATCCCGGAAGTGTCTAGTCTAGAGCGAAGCGAAGGTCTCAGAGTTTACTGGGACAAATCGGCATTTGTATGTATGTTTGTATGTATATTTGTCCGATGATAACTTGCGAACCGTTGATCCGATGTTCATGAAATTTTGTAGACAAGTAGTTCATTTCAATACAATTTTTAAGTTCGAATATGAGATGAATTGGTCCAGGGGCTGTGAAGATATCGAGGTCTCAGTTCGGCGCGCACTACTAGTATTAAACCAGTAGACAGGCGAGCGTCTAGCGAGTGACTGAGTAAAGTTAAGTAACATAGCTCTGCTTAATTTAAATAGAACATTGCAGTAAAGGCAGCAACTCTAGTACGTAGAACTCAATGCCATATTAAAAAAGGAATTTGTTCATATTATGCTACGTAGTTTCGAAATTACAGGGAGCTTTGGCCATAATAATAATATATGATAAGGGTAACATATTAAAGAACCCTATTATTATCGTCAGTACTAATTAAGAATTCTTCTTTTTCTAAAACAGTGGAAAAAAACTTTTTTTTTTTTTTTTAATTCTGCATTAATTTCAAAATTGGCTCCAATTTTTGGAAAACACATTGGATTTTTGTATTATCCAACTAAACTGGAAGTTTTTATTTGGCAACTAAGTAATATAACATGTTACGCAAAAAAGGTTAAAGGTTATAATTAGTTTATGAAACGTCTGGGAAAAGGGAGTTAGTAACAAAGTACTACTTAACCTCATTTAAACATTAACTTAAGTACGAGTATAAACTACCCTCGAGTGAGTGAACTCATTACGCGCGACCCAGAGCACAGATTAAATAATACTCACTGAAAGCCTCTAGACCGGAAGTCATAACCCTTACTGGGAGCTGGGAAGCTACTAAGCCGGAAGTAGTGTTTGCTGCAGGCTACTCTCGTGTTAGGCAGTGATATGATTTATGATCAGAGGAAAATTAACAAGGTAATGGAAACAGTTTTGTTATATTGCAACATAAGATTTTTAATAGCAAAATTATACGGGTACTGAAAGAAAGAAACAATAAGTTACGAAGGCGCACAGCTTTATAATAAACTACCATCCGATTTAAAAATCATAAACTCACTTAACGTATTTAAAACGAAACTTGCTCATCATATAACAAACGTTTATTAATGATCTATTCTATCTATCTATTTATCAAAGAATGCGATAATTGTGTACCTACCTTAACTAGAACGACTTACAATACTATTTTTTCTATGTAATTGATTCTCATGTAAGTAATAATATTTATTTTTTATGATAATAAATGTTTATTAAACCTAAAAAAGAAAGAAAGAAAAACATTTATTTTACGCACAAAACACTACAACACCAACTTCACAAAATAAATTAAATTAAATAGAAAGGATAATATGTTTAGTTGTCGCTGTAGTGTCCAGTATTGTCCAGTACTGTGGCATCTCACACCACATGTAGCTCAGACCACGGTGCGAATCGAACAAGTTATCTAAATTAATTGGGTCGATGTGAATCGCCTACGGTTTTTCTAGTACTAGGTATATTCGACCCGCGGTATGATTCGCCCAAGTATTTATTTTTGCATCAGCCTGGAAACATCCCACTGCTGAGATATCGGCCAAACCTCGAAAGGTGATAAAGCCAAATCCACCGCGCTGGCCCAGTGCGGGTTGGCGGTTTCACATACCCCATCAAATTTCTTCTCCGGAAATATGCAGGTTTCTTTACGATGTATATCCGTACGTAAGTTCCAAAGGACATTGGTACGGGCCCGCGCGGGTTCGAAGCCGCGACGCCACGAATGTGGGGCGAGCGTGCTCCCACTGAGCTACTACAGCTGGCATAATATTATTCTTACTATTGGAGCATTTATTTTCCATTGGGTAGTTCGGACCTCCGCCACATAAAATAAAAATAACGTCGTCATCGGAAGACGCACGTCCCTCCTTTTGAGCTTGGCAGTTGTCGGGTAAAAAGCCGCGAATGATCGCTGAATAAAATGTTACTATCTAGTTACCGTTCAAGAAGTAAACGGACCAAGTAGTTGGTGTTTGTTTTTCAGACACAGCGCCATCTAGCCCCAAACTAAGCAAGCTAGTACACTATGGGAACCAGATAACTGATAGAATACATATATACCGGTTTTTTTTGTAAATACATACATAGAATACATAATATATAAGCAACAAATGTTTGTTCTCGGTGGGAATCGAACCCACAACCTACAGCTCAGCTGTAAGTATGTAAGTGTGTTTGTTCCCGTTCAACTTTGTAACGGCTGATCGGATTTGGATGAAATTTGGTATGGATGTAGGTTATTCTCTGTAATAATTCATAGTACTTTTGATCTGAAAAAAATTAACCGTTCTTGAAGAATAGCGGTGAAACTGTGGGGTGCAGCTAGTCCTTCAATATGCCTATCGCCACTTAAGCATACAACTTTACTTTATTTTTTTAATTTGTTAAATCAATAACTAAGCGATTGAAGACTGAGCTATACCTAAGTGTAAAGAAACTAATGTTTCCCCAGAACTGGTTCATTTTTCGTTTATTTTTATGAAACTTAGTGAAGAGACGAGCAAGTCACTCACCTAGTGGTAAGCGTAACGCATGCCCATAAAAGAACTGTATCACCCAAACTTGTAAACTTCTACTGTTTAAAACCACTCGCGGTAATGCACTGCGCTCGTCGCCTTGAGATATTACATCTTAAATCTTTTTATGGCCATTAACTTCGCTGGAAATGTATTATCAAAAAGGTTTGAAAATATTACCGTATAACCCTACAATATTCAAATGCGACATATCCCACTGTGGCCGCGCGGCCGCGCTTACCATCGCATAAATTATGCTTTATCGGCCGCTCCGCAAAACTAGCCAATTTATAGCACGGGTAGAGCCGGCCGCAATATACTAGTGTATTATATTACATGCGATGCGTATTTGGTGCGGCGTGGTACCAAATAAGTGACATTACTTACTGAATTGGTCTGAAGGGAAATAATCTAATTGTTTATTGTCTATTGAAGTAATTTAGTAGGTCAAGAACTACTGGTCTTTTGTAAAAGCACAATAGAGAGCGCTATGCTCTCATTTTGTTTGCGCCTTAAAGCCCGGATCGAGGATATTCGCCGAAGAACTAGTCACCGACATACATAGCTTTCAGGGCTTGCAAATTGAAGTGGTAATGGGCAGGCCACATCGCTCGAAGAACCTATAACCGATGGAGAAGAAAGGTTCTTAAGTGGTGACTACGAACCGGAAGACGAAGCGTAGGTAGTGGGAGGCCTACTTACGCTTCGTCTTCCAATTCGAGGTAGACCGACGACATTGTAATAGTCGCGGGCAACCGTCGTTTCAAAATGCAGATCGTTGTTCAGTGTGGCGCTCTATGGGGAGGCCTTTGTTCAGCAGCGTACGACTTCTGGCTGATGATGATGAGTTGATGTTGAGAAGGCGCCGAGATGTAAAAAAAAATGTATAGGGTAGTTTACGTCTGTCATGCCAACCTTGGCCCATCTAGACATGTATTTTATTTAAATCCGCCATCCGAACTAACCTTAATGCGATTGAGGGTATTCCGGGTATTCCTATATAATTAATTTCTATATTTTGACGTTCGTCAGTCACAAAAGCTTAGGCGTTTTTGGGTACTGTCACATAATAGTGAAAGATATTTTATTTAATGAAACTGTGTCACGATACATGTAAGTCAGTCGCCTAATGCTAAGCGTCACGCTTGCCCATAACGGTTCAATTCCACCCATAATTTTGAAATATAGCAGTTCATAACACTGCGTGACATTGTCCAGCGCTCATCACTCTTAAATATTAGGTGTTATTATATCTTTAAGCTCATGAATTTGTTAAAGACTTTCCCACTTTCATCGCCTGCGATCATACAAAAACAACACGAGAAGAATGACCATCTAATACAAAAAGTGTACCCACGAAAAAACAGCATAAAACTAGACGGCGCTTATGTATTTAGTCAGCTAATGTTCTAACCGCTATAAACCGTTGAAAATATAGTTAATATAGAAAAATAGTATTTATATAATTATGTTAGTTTTGCGTTTTTTCGTTAACAATTCGTGTTCGTTGTCGAATTTTTGCGTCATAGCGACCGAATTCGGTCGCAAAGTGCTGTAGCGAAAAGTCGAGACTAGCGCCCCAGGTAAAAGTATTAGCGACATCTTACGTCCTTATCAGTACTACAACCGAGTGAAGCATCTTTCTAAGGACATTAGCACTCTTGGTATAATATCTCTTTGCTACCGATTAAACTGGCTGAATTTGTGAACCATTTCGTTTCTCAAGTAGTTAATTTACCGTATGGAGTCATTCGTAAGTAGGTATTACGTTACGTTCGAAATACATTTGCTAATTGAATTACAAACATTAATTGTAAACTCTACGCCTCTCTCACAAAGTTGAGTCTCGATGTAGAGCTATTTACCTGAGACATGATGTAATTGCTACTTTTGCCTTTTAACGAATGTTTTAGGTAGGCGAGTCCCATGATACGTGTTTATTTAATTTTGATCTCGATGACTTTTGAAGAGGCGTTCAGTCAAAATATGAGTAATTGAAACGTGTATCCTAACAAATATTATAATTCAGAGGAATATAGCCACAGTCGTATCAGGAGCAAAAAAGCTTCGAGGTATGAAAATGAATACGTTCGACTCGGGGAAAAAACTTCGCTTGCGCGATTCAGAACAAAAAAAAACGAAAGAAAATGCACAAAAATGGATCAATGCCATCTAGCGAACTATATTTAGGAAGTAACTTTATGATATAATGGAAAATGGCTCTCAAGAGAGGCTGCTGGAACACTTTGTTATAAATATACTTGGAGACAGATTTTCAACTTGATAGTGAATGGTAGCGTCCCCAGCCGAGTACTAGATAGTAACCTACCACCACCATGATATGGTTTCCTCGCGGTCATCAGCAGCTGAAGCTCATTGTTGAGATTCGAATCCACGCCCTGCGGCATGCGATCCGCACGCGCTAACCACTGAGCTATCATTGTTAGATCTAAGTTTTACCTGTTTATTACAAAG
Source organism: Apocheima hispidaria (assembly GCA_947579745.1). Classification (NCBI taxonomy): domain Eukaryota; kingdom Metazoa; phylum Arthropoda; class Insecta; order Lepidoptera; family Geometridae; genus Apocheima; species Apocheima hispidaria. Next base: position 15,036,343 of record OX388156.1, read on the forward strand.
GGAATACTCACTCATGTTACATTGAGTCGTTTATACAGACTCAATTGAATTTCCGTGAGTATTTAAACCACTTCGAGTGATATTTTTCAAGGAATGCTATAAAAGTGAAGCCCTCGTCTTGACGTGAATAAAATCATAGGACGTAATCGGAAATAATCCGAATAACCGACTCAGCTTAATGTGAGCTTTCATAGAGTTACGTTTGAACTATCCTTAATTAACAATTTTTTTTTAACCATGTGACCAAAAATGAAAACGCGAAAAAACAAATGTTCTGTAAAAAATATTTATTTTCGGTGAAATATAAGGATCAGCAAATTTTCTCACAATTTAACAGTTGGTTCCGAAGTAAATGTTGTAGAAATATTGACGAGTAAAATGATTATCCTGGAATATGTCTGTATAAAATTGTGTAGTAGCTCCTTCCTCCTCACGCCCCACCATTACTAGAGTTCCCAAAGAATTCTCATTTCTCAGATACAATCAGAATATTTGTTCAAATCGTAACGAAGCGGAAGCTCCGACGCCAGGGGTAACAGCGTACTAGGACGCTATCAGCATAACGGGACACTAAAATAATACCCTTGAAATGCACAGTACTGCGTTGTACTTTTGAATTTGTAAATGACTAATTTGAAGAGGCTGGTCATGTCTACGGCGTGTCAAATACTCTCTGGGTTTTATTGCTTAACATCTGATTTCATATGTAACATGCCAATCATGTATTAAAATAAACATATCCATTATTGTAATTTATATACTTGAACTGGTAGACAGACATTTGGATTTTTAGTATTATAATAATATTTATTTATTTATTTTCCAACTTACAAGTATAATTACAGGTACCATCAGCTAATGCGACAGCAAAGCTAAATTTTAGTTCGTTAAGTATAGCATAACACCCCTAACGCTATCTTCGTAAATTCACTCATATCATTTTCATAAACATTAAATGGTTTTCGTCAGAAATGGAAGAGCGGGGTCTTTTGGCACAGGCATTATATTATGTCTACAAGAGGACTCCTGCCTACTTTATATGTTACTGAAACTCAGTTAAATAAATAAATAATAATAATTATTATTATATATGGTACTCAAAGCCTCACAAGGCCAATGAATGTGTCAACGTGTCGCAAAACGCCGTCTAGTGCGCTGTAACCCCAAACACAAGATGTGGGATTTCTTTAATTTCGAAAGTCGTATATATTGCGAGGACTTCAAAAGGGATTCTTTGTAAAGTCATGGGGTTTTTTCTCCAAGGAGATTAATTTTATTCCTTGTAAGCCTGTAACATTGAATGAACTTAAAGTACTTTGGACTATGGGCAGCGTGATTATTCCAGACCTATTTAATCAAAGCGTACAGATTAAATCTAAAATAGTTTGCGACCCACGACTGCGTATTTCTTTATAATCAACAATGAGAGGACGATCGGTTTATGCGCCGGACATCGCGGCTTCAACGCCCGGCCGGGCGAAGTTTCAATGTTGAGTGATGAATTGAAATATAATAAAATTGCTATATACAACTAATATTTAAGCTGTTAGCTGTGTCTGTTTATATATCTTTCCCATGACACAAAGATAAATCAAGTGTATACGTTCCTTGACTAACCGAGCGAAGCGAAGGTCTCAGAGTTTACTGTCGGACAAATCGGCATTTGTATGTAAGTTTGTATGTTTTTGTGTATATTTGTCTGATGATAACTTGCGAACTGTTGATCCGATCTTCATGAAATTTTGTAGGCAAGTAGTTCATTTCAATAAAAAATTAAGTTCGAATATGAGCTGAATCGGTCCAGGGGTTGTGAAGATATAGGGACCGCGAGGTCTCAGTTCGCCGCGAACTACTAGTTATTTTTAGGTAAGACAAAAGTAATGTTATTTCTTATTCACCTAATAAAACTCAAACTGACAGAGCCGACCCCGAGCCGGCAGCTCCCGAACCGGCTACCGGAACTCCTATCTATAGGAAATGGACGATAACATTTTTATTTTAAGCTCCACAAACTTCTGATCCCCGAGATCCAATCGTATATTCAGAGAGCTTTCGTCCCATTGGCTTCATGACAGAGTGTATTTACTGTGAAAATTATTTTAATACAATGGAATTATAAAGAATGTTCGGTTACATGGCAGAAATCTTGGGAAGGTATTGAGGGCACGTACCATGACATCCTTGGCGGTATGTTTGTATCACCACAATAATCACAACTTAGTTTCTGTTTCAAAAAATCTTTATTTTCCATTAATTAATTCAACACAATCTTGAACATCAGTACAGTGTAAAGTGTTCAGTTTACATTAATCCTAGAGGTGACAAATCAATATATTGCTACGTTTGCAAGCTCAAAAACTAAACTTATAAACTATTAATTAACAGATGACATAACAATAATAAATTTGAATTGAATATGATATTAGTATTCATCAATATGATTGTAATACCGGTGTAATTAATATTTTAGGCTTTAGTACTACAATAACATTTTTAGCGATAACTTCGCGAGCCGGCAGAGGCTAGAGAAGGTGATAATATAGCGCGAAGCGCAGCAGAACGCAGTAAACAACACGCACCAAGCGAGTCAAGCGTGCAGAAAATGACGCGCAAGCGCGCTCCATCCCGGTAGGCGCCCCCTGCGCTGCCGCCGATGTCGTTGGGTAAGCGTGACGCGGCCCTTGTGCCGTCGGCGTGCCCACAGGATGCAGGCCTTCCGCAGCGGACGGTCAGTCGCCGACGCCCGAGCTGGTGCTCACCGCCGCCGTCGCTGGTGACTGTCGGCCGCCTCCGATGCTTCTGACGCCTCGACGACTCGCTTGTAATCCACACCGCGTTCGGATCTCATATCCTCCTAGTGGAGGAGATGAATTGGTTCCTCAAATTGACATGTAGCGAAGCCCCGAAAGTTCAAGTATTCCCCAGAGGTTTCAAACTTTGTAGGTATGCGTTCACGGTCTCCCCCCGCCGCTTGCTTCCGTTGCCGAAGCATGTTGTTCTGTGATATCTGATCGCTGCGGTTCGAGATGCAGCTTCATGATTGACTCGAATTCATCGAAAGTTTTCGATTCGGGTATGTAAAGCCGGCGCACATATCACACATGAGCTCGTAACACGTAAGCACATAGGGGGTACAATAGACAAATTTTTATTTATGGAAAAAAACAATTGTACACAAAAACCAAAAACAAAAAAGTAGATAAAAAAAAGACCTAATATACATTGTTTTTAACCACAAACCGGTTCCAGCTCAGCATAATACTGGTTGCGAACAACCATCGCTGGTCTTCCGCTAGAAACGTTGGTGACGTCACACACTATTACCGCACGGAACGATTAAACACAAAATAAAAAACAAAACATATGCATATTTACCACAATAGCAAGTGCAACTTATCAACACACAAGCAGGTGAAATTATTATTATAAAAAGTAAGTAAATACATGCTGGTGTCTGTAATACAGAGTTCTTCGCTTTTTTGATGCTCAAAAACTAATCTTTTAAGTTTAGTTCTGAATCCATTTAAACACAACAAGGACGTAGAATAAAATAATAATTTAACTATCCCTATTTCATCTAACAAATAAAAAAAAAACAAGAGCTTATCGGTACTAAGGTGATAGAAAAAAGTTTGTTAAACACAATACAAGTAAACATGGCGACCCGATCACGTTGTTTTTCTGCTGTACATTGTTTTCCAATTTATTATATTATTATTCTAGTTTAGATAAACGTTAATTACAATGATACACTTTAGGTCATCGCAATAATCTTAGCTTTGACATCAAAATAAGAATAACAAACAAATAAGATTCAAAATTATAACAACGAAGTTTCGATGATAATTGTTATTTCATCATCATCACTAGCTAGAAGACGTCCACTGCTGAACATAGGCCTCCCCCTTAGAGCGCCACACCGACCGACAATGTGCCAATTGACAATGTGCCATTTCAAACGTATAATTCCCAACGTCCACCGGTACGGGTACAACATGAGCAATTGACATGATTTTCGTCTTGTCCATGTTCATTTTAAGACTCGCCTGTTGAGAAACGCTACCGAGGTCGTTGAGCTCTATTATTGAGGTCCTCTAGCGACCTCTCGGTCGTTATTTCGTCATCACCCGGTACCTTGTTGTTTTTAAGCTGCTCGAGACCCATTCTAATCTCGTGCAGGCTGATATCTGGGATATCCTCGGTGTAGTGTCGGGTTATTTCGGCTCTGGAGACCTTAGCTCTACTGGCAATGGGTTTTCGGGTCGAGGTGTACAGCTGTCAGTAAAACCTGTCGAGCTGTATCAGAATCTCCGTTTTCGACGAAATTATACTGCCGTCCTCGGTCTTCAGCTTAGGACGAATTCTTTGCGTACACTTTGGTGCCCTGGTTCCGCTCAACTGCGTCTTTAATACAACTTGTATTATAGGATCACAAGTCATGTCGCATCGACTTCGAGATTAAGCTTGCCATAATGTTTGCTTGCCTATTACCATATTCCAACATGACAGCTGAAGATTGCAGTGTCATCTCAGTCTGGTCTTCCATTAAATGTATGGTTCTGACTGAGAGCATTTGAAGTTTCCGGCGTGGGTTCTTAAAAAACTTGGACCCCACTGCTTGGACAGTTCCACCAACCCATTGTTTAACTCGTCGTGTTTTGTTGTTTAAGTCGTATAATAGTTTATGTGTTTATTAATTCGATAAAGTCATAATTTATAAAAAAATGTGTTTCCAATATCGTGACCAATAAAGCTTCGAGGTATAAAAATGAATACGTTTGTACTTCACTTGCGCGGTCAGATCTCCCTACATTACAACTGTCAGTCCATACAGAACATAAAAAAATATCAGACAAATGGATAAACGCCATCAAGCGAACTATAGGAAGTAACTTTGTCTCTATCTGCTTATTTATCGCGTTATCACGGCTAAGCGGCTGAACAGATCTTGATAAATTTTGATAAGGAGTTACTGTATATCACAAAGATGGACATAGGATACTTTAATTATGTCCACGCGAACGAAGTCACGGGTAACAACTAGTGATTCCATAAATATAACATGGATATTATCGGGCCAGATCTTTAATTTAGGCGTACGTAGTCCATTGGAGTTGTAAAAAAATCAAGCTTCTTAAGTCACCGCAATAAAAAAAATAGCCATTTATGCCGCATATTTTGACACTTGCACATAAATCAAAACGTAATATTTACGTTAACCTAGAATCACGAAATTTTGCAAAAAAATAGGTCTTACGACACAACTAAAAGAAAAAACCGATAATCGTTAATTTGCAGTTAATAATTAATTTAATTGCAAATAATATTTTTTTTTGATACACAACGCTTCTTGGTCAGCCAAAGAAGCGTTCTGTATCATTAAAAAAAAAAAATTAAATAAAAAATATGTGGGTTGACATGTTATTGCTTATCAGTATCCAGTTGTACCTATCACTTATGAATATAGAGTGTTTTGATATAGGTCAATGATGTTCCCCCCCGTGGGTTCCCGCCTTGTCGTGGCGGGGGGGCTTAGTAGCCGTGGACTGGTCCCCCACGGTGAAGCTAAGCGGAACCCGAGGAGGGGCCGCTTCTTCCGGGCTGTGCCTCCCAGGCTCTGTCGAAGCGGCCGGTAGGTTGGGGTGCTGTATGGGCAGCATCGCAACTGAGGCGGGCTGCAGTGTGGGGGTCGCACTGCAGCTGAGGGTTAGGGGCCGCGGCGGAAGAGGACTGTCGGTGTGTCGTTGCCGCTTTCCCTGTCTTCCGCGGCCTCGACGGGGTCGCCACCGTTAGATGGCGGACGCGGTGGGGTCGCAGGGGAAGAGGAGTGCCGGTATTACGGTGCGCCGCTCTCCCTATTCTCTGCGACCGTGAGTTGGGGAGGCTTTACGCCTCCCCGGAGGGGGTAGGCTCGCCCGGCGCCCCGGACAGTCCGGGTAGCGGCGGTGCGAGCCTTGGCGGCGTTGAGTGGCTGCGGGGCTTGGCCGGCGTCCCAGCCTTATGCTGGGTAGCGGCGGCGCAAGTCGGGGCCCTCTCACCCAACTCTCCTTGGAGAGTAGTGTTGTAGGGCCCGGGGGCCTTCTCCGCACGCCCCAGAGCTTTTATCTAGAGCGCGCGTAGAAGGCGGTCCGGACGATGTCCGGACGGAGGGGGTAGGCTCGTCCGGCGCCCTGGACATTCCGGGTAGCGGCGGTGCGAGCCTTGGCGGCCTTGAGTGGCCGCGGACTCGGTCGGCGTCCCAGCCTTATGCTGGGTAGCGGCGACGCGAGTCGGGGGGTCTGGGGGGCGGATGTGGTGGACATCCATCTCTTTAGTCACAGTCGTGACAGACCCCCAGGGGTGGACGACGCGCCCGGTGTTCCGGCGCGTCGTACCAAGGGGAGGGAAGGGGGTGCTTCCCGAGGAGGGTCCGCCCAGGGGCGGGCAGACGGCGGGATGGGGCTGCGGTGCATACTCTGCATGGTCCCGTGGCCCCGTCCGACGTGCTGTCGCGGTGGAACACCTTTGGGTTTTAGTCGGTATTAGCGCTATTGCTGCGGCCGTGGCGCTCGAGTCCGACATACCCCGCTCGTGTCCCCACACGGCGGGGATGCGTAAATGCATTTCCCAAAGTAAAAAAAAAAAAAAAAAAAAAAAAAAGGTCAATGATGTTAGAAAAGAAACGCTACACTGTATATATTTACAGACAAGTAGATAATCACCGCATTCTTGTTTCATTTCTTGAACTCGAACCTTTTTCTTGCTTCTTGCCGTTTGATTCACTTGTAACAATCTTATATAATATATAATATAGTTTGAGGATTAGCAAAGTTGCACAAAAAATAAAGTTGTTCCTAAGAAACGGGGTGAAAATTAAACTCAGAAAACACATTAAAGTAAATAATGTTTTTTTCCATCTGTTTGGTTGTGACTGCGCTGTTGGTAACAGTGTACCTTCAGAGGGTCTGCTCAAGATTTAGCAAAAATGGAGTGAAATATAAAAGGCCAATGCCATTCCTTGGCAATTACAGCTATCTGGCTCTCAAGAAATGTCACTACAAAGAAGTTCTGCAGTATTTATATAATGCTTTTCCTAGTGAAAGGTATGATAGTTTGAATTATTAAAGTTTTATTATTACTTCTAACCAAACCTAACATGGTTGATATAAAGGGTCAGCCATCGAACCGTATCATATCCTGTAACGGTTTGATGAATAATTGCGAGAAACATTCAGATGGAGAGAAGCCCAAGATGTCCGAGGCAGGATAAGAAAATTAAAAATATAAAAATGCGTTTATTAACATAAACATAAGCATAAGGTACATCAAATATAAGAGGGGGCTACTTTATCTCATTTTCAATAATCTAACAGAGCACCTGGTTGAATACGCGTGACCAAATGCTGGCATTTATCTGGCGCAGTGCAAAAGCATTGCTGCTATTCAGGATAGTAATACCGCCTGCAAACTGGGTACCTGAAAAAGCACCAAGGTGCCGTTCATGGTGGACGTCAGTGACCAGATGATAGCAATGCTTAAAAAGAAGATAAATCAGTCAGACTGTAAGTGAAATAAAAGCTTCTCATAATAATGAGTAGTTCTAAGAAATTTCAACAGCAATTTTATTGGCAACTGCAATTCAAGAAGTTTTTTTTTATGTTACTTGGTGACGAGACGAGCAAGTCGCTCACCTGATGTTAAGCGTCACGTTTGCCCATAACAGTTCAGTACCACCCAGAATTTTGAACTTCAACAGTTCAAAACTAAGCGCGGCAATGCATTGCGCTCGTCACCCTGAGATGTTAGGTGATAAATCTCTGTATGCCCAGTAATTACGCTAGAAACATTGCCCTTCAATCCGGAACACAGTAATGGTTGCACTACTGCTTGGCGGTTGAATAACTGGCAAAGGTGTGGTACTTCCCCAGGCGGACTTTGCAAGAGAGCCCTACCACTACAGTCCTAGGCTTATGCCAACATTAAAAGAATCCTTCTTTCTCCCTAGATAGAAGCAGTTCTCAATTTGACAGTATTCTACTAAAGTTATTTTCGATACCTCGATATTTAAATAATATACTAAAATATTATACGCCTTAAAATAGAATTGTAGTATATTGACCCGAAATTTGATCAAAACAATTATGACCGTGTTTTGCATTTTTGACCTTATAAGTATTTGGTATATTGCGTTATTTTTTTCAACATCTTAAAACACTAAAGTTTCAAACTTTTCCGTTTTAGCTTGTTTAGTATTGTGCGTTTTTCTATATTATAATAATAAGATGCTTAAAAAAATATTGTTGTTATTTGGCGTTTTTGCCTATGCGATTACGGATCGTTTTGTAGCGTATCGACGCTTTGAAGTTATGCCATGTCGGCGACCTATTTAGACTGTTGTATTGAGTACCTTTCATGTACCGTATGGTCTTTAAGCTATGAGTGCTGCCAGTGATGACATGAACTGAAACGTGGTCCTACTGGCCTTTTGAAGAAACTCAGAGTTGCACAGCGGGCAACGGAGAGAGCTATGCTCGGAGTTTCTTTGCGCGATAGAATCCGGATCGAGGTTTTTCGCCGAAGAACCAAAGTCACCGATATACCTCACCGCAAGTGGCAATGAGGCTACATGAATCAAAAATCGATAACCGATGGGAAAGAAAGGTTCTTGAGTGGCGACCACGAACCGGAAGTTGCAGCGTAGGCTGCCTTCCCACTAGATGGACCGACGGCACTGTGAAAGTCGCGGGCAACCGGTGGATGCAAGTGGCACGTTGTCAGTCGGTGTGGCGCTTTAAGGGGGAGGCCTATGTTTTGCAGTCGACTTCTTCTGGCTGATGATGATTCTGCGGCAGCGACAAAATCACGAGAAAAACACGGTTATTTCATTATACATTTATCGTGAGCCAATAACCTTTTTCTATGGAACAGCTGACGGTTATTTTTCGTGATTCTAGGGTTTGTGAGGACATTGAGGGCCACTATCATTCAGAGGCCACTGATCCACATCTCAAAATACAGGCTATAAGATATGTCAAAGTATAAAGTGTTTTAATAATACCTATAGCATGTTAAAAAACTCCTAGTGTCAATTGCACCGATCGCATCACTTTTTCTTTTACTACAGCTGGTTACATCGACGTTGACAGCAAGGACCTGACGACTCGCTACACTAATGACGTCATGGCTTCATGCGGCTTTGGACTCAAAGTTGACTCCCACACTGACACGGAAAATGAGTTCTACTTGCATGCGAAGTCCACGGGACATCTTAGCTTCAGGAGGGTTATGGTTTATCTTGGGTATACCTCTTTTCCTAATATTATGAAGGTAAGCTCCTATTATCACATCTTCAGTTCAGCCTGAATCTCTCGATATGTAATGTATCTAAAATACCACTATCCACTAGCCACTGTACCCTGATGACATTTTCATCAGTTACTGCAGATGTAGGTCGGCCGGGTCTGAGGTCATCGTTTAGATTCTCTCGACCACGTGCTAATTCACGAAGCCAATAAGTAGCTGTTGCTAACGCAGAAGCAGACTCCCTAAATGCAGCTTGTACACTTTCGTGAGATTCCTTACACTCGTTTATAAACATTCAAATTAAAAACCTCTAATCTCAGCACGAAAAGCTTCCTGCGATACATCCATGTTCCAAACAAAAGAAGAGTGAGAGATAATCTTTAAAAATATTTTTAAAAAATAACTACAGACAGGTGGCCAATGATTTTCACCTAAGAGATATATTTTTTCTCTCATGTTTGAGCTCCACACGTTTAGCCAGTGTCAATTATTGAAATATTGCAAGTGAAGTCAAATATTTTACAATTAAAATTAGTCTCAGTCAAGGTCTAAGTCAAAGTTAGTAATAAAGTTAGTCACGGTCAAGTCCCAGTAAAGTGGTAGAGACTTTAGTAGATCTTTCTATGGAGCTTTGGAAACAACACGAAGAGTCACGTTTCACAACATTATACTATTCACCAACACTCTTGCATGTTCACGAACACTTAATGGATAAAAATCCAACATTTTACACAATAACACTCGAAATAACACAAATTCTTCACCTTCCCGCCAAAACTCCACCAAAAAGATTTGTATTGAAATTACCCGTCAATTCAAAATAGTTTCAAGGAAAAAGAGATTGTATTTATTCTGTGGCTAACAATTTTCAGCGCAGTCCAGGTACGCTTATTTTTTTTTGATTAAAATTACAATAATGCTTTACCCATGCAAAGTGCAAACACACAATTTGGGTCTCCTCAAACCTTGGTTTGTTTGTTTGTTGTTTTTTTACCGAAATAGTATAGTAATAAGTTCATACATTAAAGATTAAATCTTTTCCAAACGTAAGTACATAGCTAACAGAAAGCTGAAATATTCGTTTTTTGTTGAAAAAAATCCGATATACGTTTCCCTTGAACCATGCGGGCAAAGCCGCGGGTAAAAGTTAGTAGCATACATATATAATGGGATCTTATTATGTCATCAACGAGGTAATTTTTATTTTTTTTTATGACAACATGGGTTGCATGGTTAGTTAATACAACAGACTTAAAACTAGGGTTAGTGAGACTTATAACAAATGCGTTTCAACAAACTACTAGTAAGACTTACAACAAATGCGTTTTTGATTTCGTTTCAACTTAACCTGGCAGTTTTTTGGAATCTCGTCGACTCATGTTCTCTCCCAGCACTAAGTCAGATTCAAATTGCTTATCATTGGCTTGTTATGTTGTTTATATTACAGAAATTGAACATTAAATTGTTGAACGAAGAATCGAATGAGTACTTCAAGATGTTATTCTCGAACACTATATTGGAGCGGCAAAGAAATAATATTTTCAGGCCAGATATAATCGATCTACTTATGAAGGCTAAAAAAGGTAATTATGATGTTATGCTGTTATTTGAACAACCGATAACCGATGGGATGAAACGTTCTTGAGTCTTCCACGAAACGGAAGACGAAGCGCAGGCAGGCCTCCCACTAGGTGGACCAACGACATTGTGAAAGTCGCGGGTAACCGGTGGATGCAATTGGCACGTCGGTGTGGCGCTCTAAGGGGGAGGCCTATGTTCAGTAGTGGATGTCTTAGTCATCAGCCGATGATGGTTTTTGTATGGATATTTGTATATTTTGTCTGTCGATAACTTGAAAATCCGATCTGTTTCTCGGAATCCGTTAATGGGAACCTTTAATACAATTTTCATGAAATTATATACTCAAGTACTAAATTTCAAGTAGTCGGTAGTATATTTTTAATTCAGGTATGAGCAGAATCAGTCTAAGGCTGGGTTGCACCGTAATCCAAATTAAAGTTACTGTTATAGTTAAATTAACAATAACTTTAACCTTACCCATGAAGTTTAGACAGCGTGTATTATCCGTCATTTTGACATATCTATAAAACGGTGTAAAATGCAAAAGTTTTTTTGCTTTTCGGGAGTTTTAACTGCAGTTATGATTCTAGTTTAAAGATGGTGCAAGGCGACCTAAGGGTTGTGAATATTTATAGATGTCGCGAGGTCTCATTTCAGCGCGACCCACTATTTTAATTATATATAATCAGTTTCGAGCCAAGTGATAAAAAAACTCCCTTATGTATTCCATTTATTGGCAGGAAGCAGGTACAGGGGAAGATTTTGGCTATATTGACTCTTCGGGAAATATTGTCATTAGCTCATCAAGCTGATATTCTTTATAGGTAGTTTATAGTAGGTGCTTGATCATTATGAACAACCTTTACTTTGAAATCAAACCTAAAATCCCTGAATCTCTTTCTATCAGCTAATCCAGACCAGTATTTTAACGTGGAAATGTTTGTAAAAAGCCTCTAACACTAAGGTCCTACCAGACCTTAGTATAATAATAATAATAAATAATAGTATGGAAACTTATTACACGTAGAAAGAGAAACGGTAGTGTTTAAACATACATTGCGAGATACATTCGATGCTTTTTCACGAAAGGACCAAGAATGTTCGAGCGTCGATCATCGTTCGTTTAGAATTTAAAATATGTTTAAATTCTGTAACCAAAGGTTAGTTAAATTAATTAATTAATTAAAGCGATACTATTTTTTACTAAACATCCATAATTGTTTCTTTACCTACCTAGACGAAAACCTTCATAACATATCTTTAATTTTATGTTGTTGGTTTGTTTCTAGCGTGGTCGGACACAGACCTGGTCGCCCAGGCTGTTTTTTTCTTCCTGGCCAGTTTTGAGACAATATCTACGGCCATGAGCTTTCTGTTGTATGAGCTGGCTATGAACCCTGATGTTCAGGACCGACTGCTTAAAGAGTTCCGAGATAATGAAGCGAAGAATGAAGGGTTTGACTACGAAGGTTTGAAGTATTTGGATATGGTGATGACAGGTCAGTTCTTTTTACGAATCATTTATATTTCACAGTTAGCAATGATTCGTGCCGCACTGTTTTGAATTGTATATGAGAGAGTCATTCGGGGCAAAAGGAAGCGTTGAGTAAAAGTTCGCAGTGGAGATTCCTTCGATAGAGTTGAGCGGGCGGGGCGAGCTTGGTCAACGGGAATGTATGCGCTTGAGCCGCCATATTTCGTCAGCACTGTCTTTATTATATTTAGTAACTCCTTATCACATTTTATCAAGATCTGTTCAGCTGCTTACCAGTGATAACGCGACAAACATCCAAACAGAGAGACAAAGTTACTTCCTATAGTAATACAATTATAATTCCTATAAAAATACAATTATTATTTTTAATAATCATAATATTTGTCCACAATTAAGAGTTATTATTATTAATAATAATAATAATAACTCTGAATTGCGGACACATGATCCATATGAAAAAAACATTATAACATTGAGACTTAAAATTAAGTCAGTATGTTAATGGCATCAAACCCAATTTGGGTATGCAAGTTATCAAAAATTTTACCTATTGGATACGCGTCACAGCGGCGCCCGCTGCGTATTATCAAATGAACCAAATTTTGCTCAATGCTAATTATCATATTTGCTATTTATAATTGAGAAGCTAAAAGTCAGATTTAGTAAAATTGTGGTCTGCTGTTTTATGATTTTGGAGTATTACATACTTATTACCAAACATATTTACATACTTACACATTTACACACAAACTTTCGCATTTTATTAGTGTGATGTAAATAATGAACATGAAAATTATTTTCCAGATCAAAAAAGGCGAACTGATAACATTCCCCGTGTGGTCCATCCATCATGACCCTAAATACTTCCCGGATCCGGAGAAATTTGACCCTGAGCGGTTCTCAGCGGAAAACAGAGCTAACATCAAACCGTATACTAACCTACCTTTCGGATCCGGACCCAGGTGTTGTGTTGGTGAGACTCTCTATCTGTCTTTGTATTGATGCTACATGATCCAGTGTAAGAGTTTCCAAAACAAAACTCTGATATGATCTTTTTCCCCGTGGCCTTTATCCCGAAGCTTGTTAATTTGTTTCTTGCTTGGACGTGCCAGATCTCTCTTCGAGTTATAAACTATAGTTCTATAGTCCTGTTGGGAACACACTTAGCAATCATAATAACTTAGGAAATTTTGATAATGTAAGTTTATATACCTACGCTGAACCCAGCTTTGGCCTGGTTAGCCGCATAGTCAGAGTATCTAAGGCCGCACGAAAGCTTCCGGCTTTTTAATACCTTTTAAATGTAGGTCCCATTAGGACCTACAATTTAACGTGTCATTCGACCCACGGCAGCGCTCAATTGTAAATGCCACTCGCAGTCGCCCATCCGATTCCACTACTACTCATATATGCGCGTTCGGTCCACTCGGTCCAGTCTACTATGAGGGTTTTCCGAGTAGAGTTTACGAGTAGACTGTTGTGAATTGTAGAATTTACAATAACACAGAATTTTATATCACATTGGTAAAATAAAATTCAGTGCAGAACATAATATTTTCGTATATTATGACATAATTATAGTTTTTTTAAATATATTATTGTAAACTTTCGTTCGAAACCCAAATTTACAAATACAATTTACTACTTTACCGAATTACAAATTTACCAAATTTACATTTTTTACCAAAAAATAATGGGTGCACTACGAAATAAATAAAAACTTATAATGAAATAAAAAAGTTTTATTTCTGATTTGCCCCATATTATACATAGCAGAATAACAGAATACAATATATTTTGAACTAGCTGCTACACGCGAATTTGTTCCGGGAACCTAAATAAAAAAAAGGTAGCCCATGTCCGTCGCTATATCTATATTATTCAGCATGGATCAGTTCAGCCGTTTATCCGTGATAACGTGACAAACACCCAGAAAGAGAGACAGATATACAGTTACTTTCGCATTTATAATATTAGTTAGGATACACAATTTTTCAAATTAAGTCACGAATAAATAAAAAAGGGGATTTGTTGACCCGAACCATCGTCTTACTAAGCTAAATATTCTAAAAACCGATAATGCACAATACTCGTAGCATATAATTTAACCTCGCTTCCGCTAACATATAAAAGTGTATAGGAAGGTAATTTTTTTTTCTATATTTCAGCTTCAAGATTTGTTTTATATCAGATGAAAGTGATGATTTACCATCTACTGCTGCACTACGTGGTGTCTCCAGCCGAGAAGACGAGGATCCCAGTGGTGCTGAAGACGGGTTCTCTTCTTCTTGACATGGAAGGAGGGAGTTGGATTAGGTTTAGCACAAGGGAGTAAGCTATTTAAATAGGGTCAATCTCAGTGTTGAAAAAAAACTACAGTGCTAAGTTTCTATCTTAGAAAATAAAAGACGAACCTGATAACAGTTTTTCATAAGCCTACTGTTATCTCAATTTTGTTGACAAATTGTATCAAAGCCAGACGGACGACGAATTGTCAGTTTTCACCGGAACAAGCAACCAAACAGAAACGCTCAGTTTATTTACATTCTGAAATATTGAAGTCATGATCTATGCCATCATGTCCTCGACCTGTTCTACGACATTAGAGACTATTTAAAGTTAAGCGACTATTAATTTAATGTATTTTATTATTATTAAAGTTATATTGACAATTATTGTTATTTGAATTCATTTAATTTATTTAATGTAATTTTTTATATTTTTTTATTTCTTTTATTCACTAAACAGTTACATTTTATTTTTAAGAAATGGAGTACCGCAAAACTACAATAAGTTTGTCGCGATATCCACATTTGCATGCGCTGCCACATAAAACACAATAACATAAAAAAATGTGAGAACTGACATACCTAAATAAAATTAGTTAATTTATAAATTAGTACAAATATCTTAGACAACAAAATAAGCAGGCATCTATCATAATTATCCCACAGAGTGACATACGATTCTGACTTGGGCGCTGTTCACGCTAGAAACACTAAGGCTATTAAACTACATCATCATCATCATCATCAGCCATAAGACGTCCACTGCTGAACATAGGCCTCCCCCTTAGAGCGTCACACCGACCGACAACACGCCACTTGCATCCACCGGTTGCCCGCGACTTTCACAATGTCGTCGGTCCACCTAGTGGGAGGCCTACCTACGCTGCGTCTTCCGGTTCGTGGTCGCCACTCAAGAACCTTTCTTCCCCACCGGTTATCGGTTCCTCGAGTGATATGGCCTGCCCATTGCCACTTCAGCTTGCAAACTCTGAAAGCTATGTCGGCAACTTTGGTTCTTCGACGAATATCTTCGTTCCGGATTTTATCGCGCAAAGAAACTCCGAGCATAGCTCTCTCCATTGCCCGCTGTACGACTCTGAGTTTTTCCAAAAGGCCAGTAGTCAAGGACCACGTTGCAGTTCCATATGTCATCACTGGCAACACACATTGATTGAAGACCTTTGTCTTCAGGCACTGCGGGATTTTGGACGAGAAGATATCACGCAATCTCCCGAACGCTGCCCATCCGAGTTGGATCCTTCGGGCGACTTCTTTGTCGAAGTTGGACTTACCTAACTGGACAGTCTGTCCAAGGTAGTTATAATGGTCAACTAGTTCGAGCGCATCGTTACCAACAACTACCGGTACGGGTGCAACGTGGGCATTCGACATGATTTTCGTCTTGTCCATGTTCATTTTAAGACCCACATGTTGGGAAACGCTACTGAGGTCGTTGAGCATAATATTGAGGTCCTCTAGCGACTCTGCCATGATTACTATATCATCGGCAAAACGAAGGTGAGTGATGTAATCGCCATTAATGTTGATGCCGAATCCGTTCCAGTCCAAGAGCTTGAAAACGTCCTCCAATGCGGTAGTGAACAGTTTTGGAGAAATAACATCTCATGTGACGTGTAACTGGTGGTTATCAATAAAAGATTTGATTTGATTTGTATATGTTGAAAAACGGCAAAATTGTTTGAAAGGTGTTTGTATATCGACTATATTTGATATTGTATATTCGACTTGACTTCGACTTAAATTATTTCGACTCGAGCTAAGCTTAGCTACGCTCTCGGTAAAGACCGAGAGTCAACCGTTGGTCATCATTGCAGCTTTTGGTGTCCGCGCTGTAAAGGCCCCGACCTTCGGTTTCGGCCTTTATTCCAGCTTAGGTATCTATCAAGAGCTGCAATGCTGACCGCGCTGTGATGGCTTGGACCTGCGCCACGCTGCACTTTCGGCCATCATCATCGCTGCCAGCAACACAGTCATCACAGACCGCGACAGTACTCACGGTAGTAATAATGTACTAATAAACTGGATTTAAATTTATATTTATGGATAAGTTCATATAAATACATAAACAGGCTATAATTCTATTCTAATATGATATAATTCATTGTTTTCCACTAATTCTTAAACTGCGCATGTATTTTTCTGTGTTAATGTTTATATATATGACGGATGTGGTGGGTGACCGTCATCATTAGCACTCATGATTCCTGGTCTTATAACAGTGGGCGTCGGTGGGTAATGTTGGAACAGCAAAATAAACTGGTGTACACTCAATTAGGTTTATAATGTCTTTGATAATTATTAGAACACTGAGCCGATCACAAGAGAATAGCTAGTATCGCTAGGTATCTATAGTGGGACGCGCGATGGTTCAGTCTCGACCGTACAAACCGACCGCCATTAGAAAAGTGCCTCGCTTTGACAGTTTGCAATTTGACAACCGGTCGGCCGCACGGCCACTAACTCCATCAAGCGCCGGCAGAGGGTGCTGGCGTCCCGGATACGACTAGATTGCGACATATATATATTTATTATATAATTATTTTTTATTTCATATATAGATACTTATATTATTTACAAACATATCATTTAGTTTATTTCTTTACATAATAATTAATAATTCACATAATACACATAAATTATATTATTATTATTATTTATATTGTTAATATATACACATAATAATAATACGATTTGTTTCTACCTACTTAAGTAATATGTTTAGACCTTTTACTTTAGCTGTACTATATTTTTGTTTAAGATTATTTTTATATTATGATTTTGTGATGTTGGTCTATTAATAAATAATTAAAAAAAAATGTACATTTTTAACAGTACATTATTGTATTGGATTTAATTCCTAAAATTAAGAAAAATTACTATAGTGCTAAGCTATTGCTTATGATACAAACATACATTCAATAATAATGTGCTAAAAATTGTATTGGCTTGAAATGTGGTCATTAAAGCATTGACATTTAAAGATTATTTGCCTTGACATCCCGTAGCGCAAACATAATACCAAATGTGTACCAAACAGACATTTAAAGAGACAGACAAGAGCGCAAGTAGTTTTTACCCGACATCCAAAAAAACGAGGAGGATCTCAAGTTGACTGTTTTTTTTTTAATGTTTGTTATCTCAGAACTCCGTCATATGTGAACGAATTTGGTTTTTTTTTTTTATTTGAAAGGATAAACTTCCTGATTGGTCCCATTTTCATTAGAATACAGTTCTGATAATGGAATCCACGAGGAATTGAGGGAACTCCTCAAATATTATAAGCATACATATAACGAACTTTGATATTCATCAACAAGTTAAGCATTCATGCAGAAAGTAACATTTGGTAAATTGGAAATGTCATGTCTCTATCACCTCTAGTGAGCCTCTAGGCCAGTGTGTGCGTCTTGTGTGCGTTGATTGTCTGAGATTTATTTATTAAGAAGATATTGAATGTAGTTTACACGCACAGGCACACGCAAGAAAAAAAATCTTTTTCTTTTCTATGTTTACACGTGTCGCCAAAATACCTAATTGTCACATTCTTGTTATCTTCTTAAAGTGGTTTAAATAATTTCGACCTTTTCGAGCAGACAGAAATGCTGTTAGTATTTCGACAGACCAGTTTTTTTTTCCGAATTATATTATTTTATAATAAAATCCGTCAAGTGCGTGACATGCCAATGCTAAGCTCTGTAGATATTAAATGTATAAATAAACTAGGTGTTAGCCGCGACGTGGTTCGCGTGGACATAAAAAAGTATCCTGTGTCCGTCTTTGTGATATACAGTAATTCTTTATCAAATTTTATCAAGAGCCGTTTCGCCGTGATATCGCGATTAACATCCAGACAGAAAGACATAGCTTATTCCCATAGTTGCTAGATGGCGTTGATCCATTTTTGTGTATTTTTTTGACGTTTTGTATTTGTTAGTTGTAATGTTCGAGTTCTGAATCGAGATGTTCATACCTCGAAGCTTTATTGGTTCCTCCTGATACTGCGGCTATATTCCTCTCATTTATAATATTAGTTAGGATTAGGATAAGATTAGGATTAGGAATAGTAGAGATTAGGATAACCATCATCATCATCATCAATTATTTTATTGGCTTATTCGACTTTATCCGGAAAATACAGTTTTGTTATTCTCACAATCATTTTGAATTATTGCCTTATTTAGAATCCGACTCGATGGAGTAGGGTAATTTTTTTCATCTTTGCTTTTCACTTAGGGAGGCACACCAAAAAATACTTTTACCAACATTTACCCTGATGGCTGGTATAGATATCTTAAGTAATCGTGTACCAAAAAAGGATTTTATGTGTCAAACAAACAATATAATAAAGATGAGTTTTTTTACGTGTTTGTGTATAATGTCATAGAGATTTGATAATGTTATGCTTTGAAAAGAGAAAAAAAATCGTTGTTTTGGTCATTACGAGTATGAATCGAAATAAAAATTAACAATTTAGGAAAAAGCAAACCATTCTTTAATATCAATTAATTCTTGTTCTTCTGTTGTTATTATTGATCTTGTTGTTGTTGTTATTGCTTGTGATTATTGTTGTTGTTGTTATCGGTTGTTCTTGTTGTTGCTGTTATTGTTAATATTATTGTAATGAAATTGAACAATGTATGATATGTATAAGAGTATGAAACAAGTATTTTTTTCTTGTTTCACTCTTACGTAGGTTTACAGGTTGAAAAAAAATTATAAAATTCACATTTAATTTTACACGTAAACAGATACCTACTATTTCTATGGTTACACATAATGTTCAATTTTATTAAAAAAATATGAAGAGCAGTTTGACGACACGAGACACGATATTATTCGAAATTCAAAATGACATCGTCCATAATTATAAATTATACGTAATATTTTTTCAATGACTTTATTATCCGGAGTCATACCTTGCCAAATACTAAAATTGGCATCGACTACGGCTAATAGAGAGACCTAAACCTAGCAGTGGGGTACAGAAGGCTATAAATGATGATGTTGGGGAAAAACGAATGACAGGTCAACCCATGTATGGAATGTGGACATCCTTCTTTCAGTACTGTCTCTGACTACAAGGACCTTCACCTAAAGACGGACAGACAGGCAGACGTGGAAATACTACATAAAGATTCCTAGTTTGCTAGGGAACCCAAATAAAAAGAATGTGCGTATTTAAGAAATAATGATGCATATAAATACCGCACTTTGTTATATGAGTTTATTTATTAACCGTTTTTGGTGCGATAGATATCCTACTCCTCCGAAATGAGATCGGTGTTAGTGTTGTGCGCAGTTCTGGTGGTCGTGGCCGCCAAGCCTCAGTACCTACTAGCGCCTCCCGTGGCCAGCTATAACGACGGACTGGTGGTGCTCGACAGTGCGGCTCCAGTGGCCGTTCCACAAGTTGCCGGCGCCTCGCCCTTCGTCTTGCCGACACATGACATACTCGCAGAGCCCTCGATCTATTTACGCCGCAAACGCGAAAAGACTTCGTTTTCTAAACATGCCACCTTTGTATTACTGGGCCGTTAAGTGACATTTTGGCAAATTTGAGCTATATTACTGGAAAGGGGATTGTTTTTCTATATTATTTTTCGTTTTTGTCTGGGTGTTTTTTATTTTTATTTTATTATTTATCTGAGTTACAGATACCATGTACACGACCACTTTATTTTTATGATAGACCAATTCTTGACACAGTTCTCTCTCTGAAACACTAAAATAGTGCTAAGAGCTGTTACCTGTGTTTTTAAAAAATACATTATTCTGAATTGCAAGCGCAGAAAACGGTGACGGATTTTAATTTATCATGTATTTTATTATAAAGCCGACTTTTATAAAAGTGATTGTTTTTAGTATTATGGCTATTAAACCTGAAAATAAACATTATTGTTATTATGTATTAATGAGTATCGTTTCTCTCCTGCAGAATGTAAGACGTTTATTGTTATTATTATTATTTTACAGTTTCGTGTTCTCTCCGGTTACGGAGATGATTTTGGCACGGGCCAGAGCCAAATGCTACTGCAGAGTTAATAACTTTCGAACAACTCTGCAGGTATTCAAAAATTACTGTCTTTTGAAGAAGTTTTTTACGTAGACTTGTGTAAATCAAGTGTCTCGAGGCTTGTGATTAGGTTTTTGGGTTGGTATTTCACCTATAGTAGAAATTGATAATAATTATTATTAATCGCTCTAAATGTAAACCCCCTAAAAAATATATTTAACTCTCGTAGTTCTGAGGTATTACAATTTATAAGTTGTTTTTACAATAAAAACAAATTTCGCCTCTTATTTTTTTCTGTATGCTCGTCAAAAATGTTTCATTATCAACCTTAGCATACTTATAATAGATCAAATAACGATTTTTTAATTTTTTTTAAAAATGTCATAAACAGTGGGACGCGGTGCGACCTTTGTCGCGATAAGAGCTGGTCTTGTCACCTTACCATCATTCAAGACACCAAGCTCGACTAATACTAGTTAATTAAGAAATAACTTCAGACTAAAATAACAGAAATGAACTAATGGAATTAATAAAACACTGACCTTACAATAGCAATTGCAATTGTAGCTATATTGTTATAGTGAATTTCAAGTCAATAGACGGCTGCTGTCTGAATTGTACAATTATGATAGAACGGTAACAGTATCACAAACATTGATAGGTAGATAAGTAATCAATATGGACTGACGACGTTACCACTCATCTCCTTCTGGTGTACGTTAACGTGACCACGCTGGAAGGTAAGGCTTTTCAACATCTTTAGCCCAGATCGCGAAGAGTGTGCTCCTTATCGTACCGTAATTCGAAAACTCGAATGAAGTAGCTGCAGTGACATGATCATGATCGACACTATCTCCGTCGGTGTTATATACTTTTATAAGTATACCTGAAGCACAGAGTTTTCCTATTCTTTGTCTACAACGTCCTGATCAACTAAAGCATAATTTGATTATTCAATTCTTGTTATTTATTATACAGTATTCGTTTTTCACACGTAACAGGAGTTAGAGAGCAAAGCATCACATTGAAAAATAAAAAATGCCTTACCAAGAAAAAAGAAGGTTGATATTTTGCTATAGAGTTTTTTATCGAAATCAGATCCTCCAATATTTTTATTTATTTATATTATTTTATTTATTTATTTTTTTTTTACATTTCTTTTTTTTCTATTCTCCTATGGTTGATATTCTAAGAGGTTAGGACATTTCGGCCTAGTAGATACAAGTCAAATTCAACGAACTTACCAACTGAAGTTCTGTCATAATAATTTGAGGTTTTTTTAATACATGAAAGTCTCAAGCTCTCCCAATAATAGATGACTACAGATCATCCCTAGATTCCGTACTCAGGATGATCGTAGCGCACCACGCATCAGTCCAAATACACCTAAAAAAATAACTCTCATTGGTTCATTGCTAGAGGCCAGAAGCCGTAACCTTGAGATAGACAATAATAACGCTTGGTCGCACAGCTTGGTCCCCGCAACCCGCGATTTCTTCCAAGTTTGGTGAGTTTTTGTCGGAACAACGATTTCATGATATGGTATCTGTATATTATCTGTGTGCTTCATGTACACAGATTATATACTGATTAACTAACATTAAATGTGGTGATCGATAGTTCATATAGTTACTTTCGTTTGTTCTTGATATCGAGGTCTCAGTTCGGCGCGCACTACTAGTATTAAACCAGTAGACAGGCGAGCGTCTAGCGAGTGACTGAGTAAAGTTAAGTAACATAGCTCTGCTTAATTTAAATAGAACATTGCAGTAAAGGCAGCAACTCTAGTACGTAGAACTCAATGCCATATTAAAAAAGGAATTTGTTCATATTATGCTACGTAGTTTCGAAATTACAGGGAGCTTTGGCCATAATAATAATATATGATAAGGGTAAAATATTTAAGAATCCTATTATTATCGTCAGTACTAATTAAGAATTCTTCTTTTTCTAACAGTGAAAAAATAACTTTTTTTTTTAAATTCTGCATTAATTTCACAATTAGCTCCAATTTTAGGAAAACACATTGGATTTTTATATTATCCAACTAAACCGGAAGTTTTTATTTGGCAACTAAGTAATATAACATGTTACGCAAAAAAGGTTAAAGGTTATAATTAGTTTATGAAACGTCTGGGAAAAGGGAGTTAGTAACAAAGTACTACTTAACCTCATTTAAACATTAACTTAAGTACGAGTATAAACTACCCTCGAGTGAGTGAACTCATTACGCGCGACCCAGAGCACAGATTAAATAATATTCACTGAAAGCCTCTAGACCGGAAGTCATAACCCTTACTGGGAGCTACTAAGCTACTAAGCTATTATTACTATTATTTTTTCTATGTAATTGATTCTCATGTAAGTGATAATAATTATTTTTTAAGATAATAAATGTTTATTAAACCTAAAAAAGAAAGAAAGAAAAACATTTATTTTACGCACAAAACACTACAACACCAACTTCACAAAATAAATTAAATTAAATAGAAAGGATAATATGTTTAGTTGTCGCTGTAGTGTCCAGTATTGTCCAGTACTGTGGCATCTCACACCACATGTAGCTTAGACCACGGTGCGAATCGACCAAGTTATCTAAATTAATTGGGTCGGTGTGAATCACCCACGGTTTTTCTAGTACTAGGTCTATTCGAACCGCGATATGAATCGCTCAAGTATTTATTTTTGCATCAGCCTTGAAACATGCCACTGCTGAGATATCGGCCAAACCTCGAAAGGTGATGAAGCCAAATCCACCGCGCTGGCCCAGTGCGGGTTGGCGGTTTCACATAACCCATCGAATTTCTTCTCCGGAAATATGCAGGTTTCTTCACGATGGTTTACTTCACCGAAAAGCCAGTGGTATATCCGTAAGTTCCAAAGGATTCATTGGTATACGGGCCCGCCCGGGCTCGAGCCCGCGACGCCACGAATGTGAGGCGAGCGTGCTCCCACTGAGCTACCACAGCTGGCATAATATTATTATTACAATTGGAGCATTTATTTTCCATTGGGTAGTTCGGACCTCCACCAAAAAGTAAAAATAATGTCGTTGCCATAACATGCACGTCCCTTCTTTTGAGCTTCGCTGTTATTGAGTAAAAAACCGCGAATGATCGCTGAATAAAATGTAACTATCTAGTTACCGTTCCAGTAGTAAACGAACCAAGTAGTTGGTGGACGTTTTTCAGATACAGCGCCATCTAGCCCCAAACTAAGCAAGCTTGTACTATGGGAACCAGATAACTGATAGAATATATATATACCGTTTTTTTTTGTAAATACATACATAGAATACATAATATATAAGCACCAAATGTTTGTCCTGGGTGGGAATCGAACCCACAACCTACAGCTCAGCTGTAAGTATGTAAGTATGTAAGTGTGTTTGTTCCCATTCAACTTTGTAACGGCTGAACGGATTTGGATGAAATTTGGTATGGATGTAGGTTATTCCCTGTAATAATACATAGTACTTTTGATCTGAAAAAATTAACCGTTCTTGAAGAATAGCGGTGAAACTGTGGGGTGCAGCTAGTCCTTCAATATGCCTATCGCCACTTAAGTATACAACTTTACTTTATTTTTTTAACTTATTAAATCAATAACTAAGCGATTGAAGACTGAGCTATACCTAAGTGTAAAGAAACTAATGTTTCTCCAGAACTGGTTCATTTTTAGTTTATTTTAATGAAACTTAGTGAAGAGCCGAGCAAGTCACTCACCTAGTGGAAAGCGTAACGCATGCCCATAAAAGAACATTATCACCCAAACTTGTAACTTCTACAGTTTAAAACCACTCGCGGTAATGCACTGCGCTCGTCGCCTTGAGATATTACATCTTAAATCTTTTTATGGCCATTAACTTCGCTGGAAATGTATTATCAAAAAGGTTTAAAAATATCACCGTATAACCCTACAATATTCAAATGCCACTGTGGCCGCGTGGTCGCGCTTACTATCGCATATATTATACTTTATCGGCCGCTCCGCAAAACTAGCCAATTTATAGCACGGGTAGAGCTGGCCGCAATATACTAGTGTATTATATTATATGCGATGCGTATTTGGTGCGGCGTGGTACCAAATAAGTGACATTACTTACTGAATTGGTCTGAAGGGAAATAATCTAATTGTTTATTGTCTATTAAAGTAATTTAGTAGGTCAAGAACTACTGGTCTTTTGTATAAGCACAATAGAGAGCGCTATGCTCTCATTTTGTTTGCGCCTTAAAACCCGGATCGAGGATATTCGCCGAAGAACTAGTCACCGACATACATAGGTTTCAGGGCTTGCAAATTGAAGTGGTAATGGGCAGGCCACATCCCTCGAAGAACCTATAACCGATGGAGAAGAAAGGTTCTTGAGTGGTGACTACGAACCGGAAGACGAAGCGTAGGTAGTGGACGGCCTACTTACGCTTCGTCTTCCAATTCGATGTGGACCGACGACATTGTAATAGTCGCGGGCAACCGGTGTTTTCAAAATGCAGATCGTTGTTCAATGTGGCGCTCTATGGGGAGGCTTTTGTTCAGCAGCGTACGACTTCTGGCTGATGATGATGATAAGTTGATGTTGACATGGCGCCGCAGATGTAAAAAAAAACCTTGGCCCATTTAGACATATATTTTATTTAAATCCGCCATCCGAACTAACCTTAATGCGATTGAGGGTATTCCGGGTATTCCTATATAATTAATTTCTATATTTTGTCGTTCGTCGGTCACAAAAGCTTAGGCGTTTTTGGGTACTGTAGCATAATAGTGAAAGATATTTTATTTAATGAAACCATGGATTTAGCATAATACTGGATAGAGTCATGGCTTTGGCAGCGTGTCCACTTTCTGTTGGTGCGTTTAGTGCGTAGGGAAGTGAAAACTAGTGCAGAATCTATCGATAAAAATGTACACAAGTGTACAAAACTAAGAATTTGTAAATTAAGAACAAAATGTTTGCAAAAATATGTACTTTATTGAACATCAAAACTCGTACTTGCCATGTATATAGTACGAATATATATAGTATATATAGTAACTATGAAAGTTAATAAGTATCTACACCGTCTCCTAGTTTCTTTTATTCTTCCTAGTTTTTTAATTGACAGCCCAGTCATAAAACTAGATTTTTCAAAATGTTTTCAACAAAGTCGAGAATATTTAGGTGGCTCCCAGTTTTCGCGCCTCACGGCCTTTATCCACTGATTTCTGATTTCCGGACATTTTGGAAACCTATAACAAAATGTTTTATTTTAATTAATTGGTTAACCATGACACAATATTGGTACAAAATATCATACATTTCAAGCCGAAAGCTTCAAAAAGATTAAAATTAATTATCGATAGAATACGTATCAATCCGATTAAATGCGGATAGGAATTAACAGTTCATGTTTCACTTAATTTAGTATATGTAGGATATTACAAGAGTATTATTAAATAAATATCGACAAAATATCGACAATGTTTGAAACGTGCAGTGGTACTTCACTAGCAGGAAACACGTAAAACAATGCATTTATTTATCATAAATTAAAGCTTAAATTCATAACTAAATAACACTGCGTGATAGTTGTATGACTTCAAACATGTATATTCTTTAAGTGAAACGAATATTTAGCTTTGATACTGGTTATTTTAGGTAATAAACGCTACAAAAGACTTACGTGTGAAATGATAATTCTGGTCTTTTACTCCTCCTTTCGTTGTTCTCGATGGACAAAACACAGCACAACACGCCATAATATCACTATGTATGATAGTATTAAGTCTACGCAGCGTTATTTTTATATAATTTCACTTATGAGCAAGACTGGTCGCAATGTTATGACCTACTAGTCGGTCACAAAATGGACACAGAGTGCGAGGTTGTCAATCTTACAATAACTCTCTCGCTTACTCTATGCGACGATCCGTGTAATAAAAAGAGAAACATGACATTGTGAACGTCGGAGCGGCAACGTCTCATAGCTCTGTCCAGTATGATGTTTCGTCCAAGAATGAAACTGTGTCACGATACATGTAAGTCAGTCGCCTGATGCTAAGCGTCACGCTTGCCCATAACGGTTCAATTCCACCCATAATTTTGAAATATAGCAGTTCATAACACTGCGTGGCATTGTCCAGCGCTCATCACTCTTAAATATTAGGTGTTATTATATCTTTAAGCTCATGAATTTGTTAAAGACTTTCCCACTTTCATCGCCTGCGATCATACAAAAACAACACGAGAAGAATGACCATCTAATACAAAAAGTGTACCCACGAAAAAACAGCATAAAACTAGACGGCGCTTATGTATTTAGTCAGCTAATGTTCTAACCGCTATAAACCGTTGAAAATATAGTTAATATAGAAAAATTGTATTTATATAATTATGTCCGCTATTTAACGTTTATTTCAACCACATACACAAACTTAAGTAACCTATTATCAACAATTATAATATTACAAGTTGGTATTGTAGTACACGTAGTCGCCTGCTGCTCACCTTCTAACATTTGAGCATAGGTTTATGCCGAAAATCAATCCTGCGTGACCCTTTGGGAGCACACAGTACAGCGCTGTGCGTACCCCTATTGCCAAACATGTGTTTCCATGTCCATTTTTTTGTTTTGTTTTTGGCAATAATTATATTCTTTTTGTATACGAAGTAAGAAATATGTTTCCAAAAATAACTTTCAATGCCATGTCTCAGAACCTAGCTAGTTTTGAAAATAAAATATAAATGAATAATTTTACTGATATTTTTGATACAAAAAATATTCATAATAGTCGATTTTTTTCTCCGTATAATAATTCGTAATTCTCCGAAAGAGATATCTTGGGTTTCTATTTCAAGTCTAGCAGAAATTTTGACGATCATAATATTGTCGCAGGTAAAAGTACTAGCGACATCTTACGTCCTTATCAGTACTACAACCGAGTGAAGCATCTTTCTAAGGACATTAGCACTCTTGGTATAATATCTCTATGCTACCGATTAAACTGGCTGAATTTGTGAACCATTTCGTTTCTCAAGTATAGTTAATTTACCGTATGGAGTCATTCGTAAGTAGGTATTACGTTACGTTCGAAATACATTTGCTAATTGAATTACAAACATTAATTTTAAACTCTACGCCTCTCTCACAAAGTTGAGTCTCGATGTAGAGCTATTTACCTGAGACATGATGTAATTGCTACTTTTGCCTTTTAACGAATGTTTTAGGTAGGCGAGTCCCATGATACGTGTTTATTTAATTTTGATCTCGATGACTTTTGAAGAGGCGTTCAGTCAAAATATGAGTAATTGAAACGTGTATCCGAATCCTAACTAATATTATAATTCAGAGGAATATAGCCACAGTCGTATCAGGAGCAAAAAAGCTTCGAGGTGTGAAAATGAATACGTTCGACTCGGGGAAAAAAGCTTGCGCGATGCAGAACAAAAAAACGAAAGAAAACGAAAAACATTGGATCAACGCCATCCAGCGAACTATTATAGGAAGTAACTTTTTCTCTCTGTCTGGATGTTTGTCGCGTTATCACGGCTAAACGGCTGAACGCATCTTGATAAATTTGATAAGTAGTTACTGTATATCACAAAGACTACTACTACTATAGGATACTTTTTTTATGTCCACGCGAACGAAGCCGCGGGTATCAACTAGCAAGATCTCAAAAGTAATACATGGGATTCTATAGACATGGAATTGTTTCGTCTATCCGTACATTTACGTCCCAGTATGTGTATTTTGTTTTTGTGTTTGAAAGGATAGACATTTGACCACAAACTCACCTAATGTCAAGCGAAGGTACCGAGGTTGGTAAACTCTCCTAGCCTGCAACGGAAACTGGCTGTCAAGTACGGCTGCCGGAACAATGTGTATACTTGGCGACAGATTTTCATCTTGATGGTGAATGGTAGCATCCCCAGCCGAGCACTAGATAGTAACCTACCACCATGATATGGTTTCCTCGCGATGGTCCCTTCATCTTTAGCTGAACCTCATTGTTGAGATTCGGACACACGCCCTGCGGCATGCGATCCGCACGCGCTAACTACTGAGCCATGATTGCTTGATCTAAGTTTTATCCTTTTATTAAAACGGGAATACTTACTTATGTTACATTGAGTCGTTTATTCTGACTCAATTGTATTTCCGTGAGTATTTAAACCACTTCGGGTGATCTTTTTCAAGGAATGCTATAAAAGTGAAGCCCTCGTCTTGACGTGAATAAAATCATAGGACGTAATCGGAAATAATCCGAATAACCGACTCAGCTTAACGTGAGCTTTCATAGAGTTACGTTTGAACTATCCTAAATTAACAATTTTTTTTAACCATGTGACCAAAAATGAAAACGCGAAAAAACAAATGTTCTGTAAAAAATATTTAATTTTCGGTGAAATGTAAGGACCAGCTAATTTTCTCACGATTTAACAGTTGGTTCCGAAGTAAATGTTGTAGACATATTGACGAGTAAAATGATTATCCTGGATTATATCTGTATAAGATTGTGTAGTAGCTGTTTCCTCCTCACGCCCCGCCATTACTAGAGTTCCCAAAGAATTCTCATTTCTCAGATACAATCAGAATATTTGTGCAAATCGTAACGAAGTGGAAGCTCCGACGCCAGGGGTAACAGCGTACTAGGACGCTATCAGCATAACGGGACACTAAAATAATACCCTTGAAATGCACAGTACTGCGTTGTACTTTTGACTTTGTAAATTACTAATTTGAAGAGGCTGGTCATGTCTACGGCGTGTCAAATACTCTCTGGGTTTTATTGCTTAACATCTGATTTCATATGTAACATGCCAATCATGTATTAAAATAAACATATCCATTATTGTATTTTATATACTTGAACTGGTAGACAGACATTTCGATTTTTAGTATTATAATAATATTTATTTATTTATTTTCCAACTTACAAGTACCATCAGCTAATGCGACAGCAAAGCTAAATTTTAGTTCGTTAAGTATAGCATAACACCCCTAACGCTATCTTCGTAAATTCACTCATATCATTTTCATAAACATTAAATGGTTTTCGTCAGATATTGAAGGTTCTACAAGAGGACTCCTGCCTACTTTATATGTTACTGAAACTCAGTTAAATAAATAATTTTTTATTATTATTATTATAATTGGTACTCAAAGCCTCACAAGGCCAATGAATGTGTCAACGTGTCGCAAAACGCCGTCTAGTGCGCTGTAACCCCAAACACAAGATGTGGGATTTCTTTAATTTCGAAAGTCGTATATATTGCGAGGACTTCAAAAGGGATTCTTTGTAAAGTCATGGGGTTTTTTCTCCAAGGAGATTAATTTTATTCCTTGTAAGCCTGTAACATTGAATGAACTTAAAGTACTTTGGACTATGGGCAGCGTG
Organism: Apocheima hispidaria; assembly: GCA_947579745.1. Taxonomy (NCBI): domain Eukaryota; kingdom Metazoa; phylum Arthropoda; class Insecta; order Lepidoptera; family Geometridae; genus Apocheima; species Apocheima hispidaria. The sequence continues at coordinate 15,066,404 of OX388156.1, forward strand.
ATTATTCCAGACCTATTTAATCAAAGCGTACAGATTAAATCTAAAATAGTTTGCGACTCACGACTGCGTATTTCTTTATAATCAACAATGAGAGGACGATCGGTTTATGCGCCGGACATCGCGGCTTCAACGCCCGGCCGGGCGAAGTTTCAATGTTGAGTGATGAATTGAAATATAATAATATTGTTATATACAACGAATACTTAAGCTGTTAGCTGTGTCTGTTTGTATATCTTTCCCATGACACAAAGATAAATCAAGTGTATACGTTTCTTGACTAACCGAGCGAAGCGAAGGTCTTAGAGTTTACTGGGACAAATCGGCATTTGTATGTATGTTTTTGTGTATATTTGTCTGATGATAACTTGCGAACCGTTCATCCGATCTTTTTGAAATTTTGTAGGCAAGTAGTTCATTTCAATAAAAAAATAAGTTCGAATATGCGCTGAATCGGTCCAGGGGTTGTGAAGATATAGGGACCGCGAGGTCTCAGTTCGGCGCGAACTACTAGTTATTTTTAGGTAAGACAAAAGTAATGTTATTTCTTATTCACCTAATAAAACTCAAACTCACAGAGCCGAGCCTGAGCCGGCAGCCCCCGAGCCGGCAGCTCCCGGACCGGCAGCTCCCGGACCGGCAGCTCCCGGACCGGCTGCCGGAACTCCTATCTATAGGAAATGGTCGATAACATTTTTATTCTAAGCTCCACAAACTTCTGATCCCCGAGATACAATCGTATATTCAGAGAGCTCTCGTCCCACTGGCTTCATGACAGAGTGTATTTACTGTGAAAATTATTTTAATACAATGAAATATCTATAAAGGATGTTCGGTTACATGGTAGACATCTTGGGAAGGTTTTGAGGGCACGTACCATGACATCCTTGGCGGTATGACTGTATCACCACAATAATCACAACTTAGTTTCAGTTTCAAAAAATCTTTATTTTCCATCAATTAATTCAACACAATCTTGAACATCAGTACAGTGTAAAGTGTTCAGTTTACATTAATCCTAGAGGTGACAAATCAATAAATTGCTACGTTTGCAAGCTCAAAAACTAAACTTATAAACTATTAATTAACAGATGACATAACAATAATAAATTTGAATTGAATATGATATTAGTATTCATTAATATGATTGTAATACCGGTGTAATTAATATTTTAGGCTTTAGTACTACAATAACATTTTTAGCGATAACTTCGCGAGCCGACAGAGGCTAGGGAAGTTGATAATATAGCGCGAAGCGCAGCAGAACGCAGTAAACAACACGCACCAAGCGAGTCAAGCGTGCAGTAAATGACGCGCAAGCGCGCTCCATCCCGGTAGGCGCCCCCTGCGCTGCCGCCGATGTCGTTGGGTAAGCGTGACGCGGCCCTTGTGCCGTCGCCGTGCCCACGGGATGCAGGCCTTCCGCAGCGGACGGTCAGTCGCCGACGTCCGAGCTGGTGCTCACCGCCGCCGTCGCTGGTGACTGTCGGCCGCCTCCAACGCCTCCGACGCCTCGACGACTTGCTTGTAATCCACACCGCGTTCGAAACTCATATCCTCCGGGTGGAGGAGATGAATTGGTTCCTCAAATTGACATGCAGCGAAGCCCCGAAAGTGCAAGTTTTCCCCAGAGGTTTCAAACTCTGTAAGTATGCGTTCACGGTCTCCCCCCGCCGCTTGCTTCCGTTGCCGAAGCATGTTGTTCTGTGATATCTGACCGCTGCGGTTCGAGATGCAGCTTCATGATTGACTCGAATTCATCGAAAGTTTTCGATTCGGGTATGTAAAGCCGGCGCACATATCACACATGAGCTCGTAACACGTAAGCACATAGGGGGTACAATAGACAAATTTTTATTTATGGAAAAAAACAATTGTACACAAGAACCAAAAATAAAAAAGGTAGATAAAAAAAAAGACCTAACACATTGTTTTTAACCACAAACCGGTTCCAGCTCAGCATAATACTGGTTGCGAACAACCATCGCTGGTCTTCCGCTAGAAACGTTGGTGACGTCACACACTATTACCGCACGGAACGATTAAACACAAAATAAAAAACAAAACATATGGATATTTACCACAATAGCAAGTGCAACTTATCAACACACAAGCAGGTGAAATTATTATCATAAAAAGTAAGTAAATACATGCTGGTGTCTGTAATAAAGAGTTCTTCGCTTTTTTGATGCTCAAAAACTAATCTTTTAAGTTTAGTTCTGAATCCATTTAAACACAACAAGGACGTAGAATAGAATAATAATTTAACTATCCCTATTTTATCTAACAAATAAAAAAAAAAAAAACAAGAGCTTATCGGTACTAAGGTGATAGAAAAAAAGTTTGTTAAACACAATACAAGTAAACAAGGCGACCCGATCACCTTGTTTTTCTGCTGTACATTGGCATTCGTAATATATTATATTATTATTCTAGTTTAGATAAACGTTAATTATAATAATACACTTCAGGTCATCGCAATAATCTTAGTTTTGACATCAAAAGAAGAATAACAAACACATATCATCCAAAATTATAACACCGAAGTTTCGATGATAATTGTTATTTCATCATCATTACTAGCCAGAAGACGTCCACTGCTGAACATAGGTCTCCCCCTTAGAGCGCCACACCGACCGACAATGTGCCAATTGACAATGTGTCATTTCAAACGTATAGTTCCCAACGTCCACCGGTACGGGTACAACATGGGCATTTGACATGATTTTCGTCTTGTCCATGTTCATTTTAAGACTCGCCTGTTGAGAAACGCTACTGAGGTCGTTGAGCACTATTATTGAGGTCTTCTAGCGACCTCTCGGTCGTTATTCCGTCATCACACGGCGCCTTGTTGTTTTTAAGCTTTCGAGACCCATTCTAATCTCGTGCAGGCTGATGTCTGGGATATCCTCGGTGTAGTGTTGGGTCATTTCAGCTCTGGTGTCCTGAGCTCTACTGGCAATGGGTTTTCGGGTCGAGGTGTACAGCTGTCCGTAAAACTTGTCGAAGTGTTGAGCTGTATCAGAATCTCCGTTTTCGACGAAATGATACTGCCGTCCTCGGTCTTCAGCTTTGTCATAAGACTTTGGCAAAGAATTCGAATTCATGCCCCAATTCCGCTCAACTGCGTACAACTTTTTATAAATCTAATCTAATAATAAACAACTAATGACTTCATAAATATGACATGGATATTATTGGGACCAGATCCTTAATTTAGGCGTACAGTCCCTTGGAGCTATAAAAAAAATCAAGCTTCTTAAGCTTAAGTCACCGCAATAAAAAAATATAGTCACTTATGCCACATATTTTGACACTCGCACATAAATCAAAACGTATAGTGTACTTTACGTTAACCTAGAATCACGAAATTTTGCAAAAAAAAATAGGTCTTACGACACAAGCCAAGAAAAAAACCGATAATCGTTAATTTGCAGTTGTACCTATCACTTATGAATACAGAGTATTTGAATATAGGTCAATGATGTTAGTATAGAAACGCTACACTGTATATATTTACAGACAAGTAGATAATCACCGCATTCTTGTTTCATTTCTTGAACTCGAAACTTTTTCTTGCTTCTTGCCGTTTGAATCACTTGTAACAATCTTATATATATAATATATAGTTTGAAGATTGGCAAATTTGCACAAGAAATAAAGTTGTTCCCAAGAAACGGGGTGAAAATTAAACTCAGAAAACACATTAAAGTAAATAATGTTTTTTTCCATCTGTTTGGTTGTGACTGCGCTGTTGGTAACAGTGTACCTTCAGAGGGTCTGCTCAAGATTTAGCAAAAATGGAGTGAAATATAAAAGGCCAATGCCATTCCTTGGCAATTACAGCTATCTGGCTCTCAAGAAATGTCACTACAAAGAAGTTCTGCAGTATTTATATAATGCTTTTCCGAGTGAAAGGTATGATAGTTTGAATTATTATTTTTATTATTACTTCTAACCAAATCAAGTACATGGTTGATATAAAAGGACAGCTATCAAACCCTATCATATCCTGTAACGGTTTGATGAATAATTGCGAGAAACATACAGATGGAGAGAAGCCCAAGATGTCCGAGGCTGGATAAGAAAATTAAAAATATAAAAATGCGTTTATTAACATAAACATAAGCATAGGGTACATCAAATATAAGAGGGGGCTACTTTATCTCATTTTCAATAATCTAACAGAGCACCTGGTTGAATACGCGTGACCAAATGCTGGCATTTATCTGGCGCAGTGCAAAAACATTGCTGCTATTCAGGTAATACCGCCTGCAAACTGGGGAACGGGAAGTATTAATAGGTTTTGATTTATTTGCGAGTGTAATAATATGCAGCTAAAAATAATAAAGAAATTTTGTGCTTGTGTGACAGATTTATTGGCCGATTCGAAATGATGAGGCATGTGATCATGATCCGAGACCCGGAGCTAGTAAAACAGGTATTCGTCGAAGATTACGAGCACTTTCTTAATCACCGGACTTTGGTTGACGAGACTGTTGATCCACTGTTTGGAAGAAGCCTGTTCTCCTTAAAAGGTAAATTATATATCACGCTGAACTTAAGTCATTAGGAACTAGTAGTTACCCGCGATTGCGTTCGCGTATGGACATAAAAAGTATCCTATGTCCGACTTTGTGATATACAGTAACTCCTTATCAAACTTTATCAAGATCCGTTCATGTATAAATAAACTAGTTGTTACCCGCGACTTTGTTCGCGTGGGTATAAAAAAGTATATGTCTGTCTTTGTGATATACAGTAACTCTTTATCAAATTTCATCGAGATTCGTTCAGCCGTTTCGTCGTGATAACGAGACAAACATCCAGACAGAAAGGCGAAGTCACTTCCTATAGTTCTCTGTATGGTCGTTACCTGCCATTTTTGTGCATTTATTGACGTTTTGTAAAGACTTATAGTTGTTACGTGGAGAGTTTTGAATCGCGCAAGCGAAGTTTTTTCCTCGAGACGAACGTATTCATTTTTGTACCTCACAGATTTATTGGTCCTGATACGACTGCGGGTATGTTCCTCTTGAACCTTAGATAACAAAAAAATTACAGATCAAGAATGGAAGGACATGCGCGCAACTCTGAGTCCAGCGTTCACCGGATCTAGGTTGCGCTCCATGGTGCCGTTCATGGTGGACGTCAGTGACCAGATGATAGCAACGCTCAAAAAGAAGATAAATCAGTCAGACTGTAAGTGAAATAAAAGCTTCTCATAATAATGAGTAGTTCTAAGAAATTTCAACAGCAATTTTATTGGCAACTGCAATTCAAGAAGTTTTTTTTTATGTTACTTGGTGACGAGACGAGCAAGTCGCTCACCTGATGTTAAGCGTCACGTTTGCCCATAACAGTTCAGTACCACCCAGAATTTTGAACTTCAACAGTTCAAAACTAAGCGCGGCAATGCATTGCGCTCGTCACCCTGAGATGTTAGGTGATAAATCTCTGTATGCCCAGTAATTACGCTAGAAACATTGCCCTTCAATCCGAAACACAGTAATGGTTGCACACTACTGCTTGGCGGTTGAATAACTGGCAAAGGTGTGGTACTTCCCCAGGCGAACTCTGCAAGAGAGCCCTACCACTACAGTCCTAGGCTTATGCCAACATTAAAGGAATCCTTCTTTCTCCCTAGATAGAAGCAGTTTTCAATTTGACAGTATTCTACTAAAGTTATTTTCGATACCTCGATATTTAAATAATATACTAAAATATTATACGCCTTAAAATAGAATTGTAGTATATTGACTCGAAATTTGATCAAAACAATTATGACCGTGTTTTGCATTTTTGACCTTATAAATATTTGGTATATTGCGTTATTTTTTTCAACATCTTAAAACACTAAAGTTTCATACTTTTCCGTTTTAGCTTGTTTAGTATTGTGCGTCTTTTTTATATTACAATAATAAGGTGCTTAACAAAATATTGTTATTATTTGGCGTTTTTGTCTAAGCGATTACGGATCGTTTTGTAGCGTATCGACGCTTTGAAGTTATGCCATGTCGGTGTGAACTGAAACGTACTATTGGCCTTTTGAAGAAACTCAGAGTCGCACAGCGGGCAACGGAGAGAGCTATGCTCGGAGTTTCTTTGCGCGATAGAATCCAGATCGAGGTTTTTCGCCGAAGAACCAAAGTCACCGATATACCTCACCGCAAGCTCAAGTGGCAATGAGGCCACATGAATCAAAAATCGATAACCGATGGGGAAGAAACGTTCTTGAGTGGTGAGCACGTACCGGAAGTTGCAGCGTAGGCTGCCTTCCCACTAGATGGACCGACGGCACTGTGAAAGTCGCGGGCAACCGGTGGATGCAAGTGGCACGTTGTCAGTCGGTGTGGCGCTTTAAGGGGGAGGCCTATGTTCTGCAGTGGACTTCTTCTGGCTGATGATGATTCTGCGGCAGCGACAAAATCACGAGAAAAACACGGTTATTTCATTATACATTTATCGTGAGCCAATAACCTTTTTCTATGGAACAGCTGACGGTTATTTTTCGTGATTCTAGGGTTTGTGAGGACATTGAGAGCCACTATCATTCAGAGGCCACTGATCCACATCTCAAAATACAGGCTATAAGATATGTCAAAGTATAAAGTGTTTTAATAATACCTATAGCATGTTAAAAAACTCCTAGTGTCAATTGCACCGATCGCATCACTTTTTCTTTTACTACAGCTGGTTACATCGACGTTGACAGCAAGGACCTGACGACTCGCTACACTAATGACGTCATGGCTTCATGCGGCTTTGGACTCAAAGTTGACTCCCACACTGACACGGAAAATGAGTTCTACTTGCATGCGAAGTCCACGGGACATCTTAACTTCAGGAGGGTTATGGTTTATCTTGGGTATACCTCTTTTCCTAATATTATGAAGGTAAGCTCCTATTATCACATCTTCAGTTCAGCCTGAATCTCTCGATATGTAATGTTTCTAAAATACCACTATCCACTAGCCACTGTACCCTGATGACATTTTCATCAGTTACTGCAGATGTAGGTCGGCCGGGTCTGGGGTCATCGTTTAGATTCTCTCGACCACGTGCTAATTCACGAAGCCAATAAGTAACTGTTGCTAACGCAGAAGCAGACTCCCTAAATGCAGCTTGTACACTTTCGTGAGATTCCTTACACTCGTTTATAAACATTCAAATTAAAAACCTCTAATCTCAGCACGAAAAGCTTCCTGCGATACATCCATGTTCCAAACAAAAGAAGAGTGAGAGATAATCTTTAAAAATATTTTTAAAAAATAACTACAGATAGGTGGCCAATGATTTTCACCTAAGAGATATATTTTTTCTCTCATGTTTGAGCTCCACACGTTTAGCCAGTGTCAATTATTGAAATATTGCAAGTGAAGTCAAATATTTTACAATTAAAATTAGTCTCAGTCAAGGTCTAAGTCAAAGTTAGTAATAAAGTTAGTCACGGTCAAGTCCCAGTAAAGTGGTAGAGACTTCAGTAGATCTTTCTATGGAGCTTTGGAAACAACACGAAGAGTCACGTTTCACAACATTATACTATTCACCAACACTCTTGCATGTTCACGAACACTTAATGGATAAAAATCCAACATTTTACACAATAACACTCAAAATAACACAAATTCTTCACCTTCCCGCCAAAACTCCACCAAAAAGATTTGTATTGAAATTACCCGTCAATTCAAAATAGTTTCAAGGAAAAAGAGATTGTATTGCACGTCAGAATTCTTCTTCTAATAATATTGATATCAATGCTCTTAATCAACATTTTTCTTCTGCCTCTGCTATGCCGGATGCGGATAAGAACTCAACTGTTAACTATCTTTCTGCCACTCAAACTCCCGACTTCTCTCCTTTTGCTTTTAATCGGTTCGCCGAATGTGATGTTAAGAAAAGTCTAATTTCGATCTCCTCCAACGCTGTAGGCGGTGACTGCATTAGTCGGAACATGCTTATGCCCATTCTGGATACCATCCTTCCAATCCTTTGCAATATTTTTAATAATTCCACCTCAAGTGGAGTGTTCCCTGCGATCTGGAAAGAGGCGCAGATTATACCTTTGCCAAAGAAATCCAATCCTAAATCCTTTTCTGAATACCGTCCCATCTCTATCCTTCCTTTCTTGTCCAAGGTCCTTGAGCGTCTTGTTCACAGTCAGCTTAACAAATTCCTCAACAAACAGGACCTTCTTAATCCTTTCCAATCCGGTTTTCGTCCTGGGCATAGCACTGTGACTGCTCTTGTCAAAATCACCGACGACATTCGCTTGGGTATGGATGACGGCATGCTTACTGTTCTAACTCTGTTAGATTTCAGTAATGCTTTCAATGCCGTTGACCACGATATCTTGTTGGCGTTACTACGCTCTATTAACATATCTCCATTGGTGATCGATTGGTTTCGTAGTTACTTACGTGGTCGCCGGCAACGTATTCGTCTTGAAGATGTTTTCTCTTCTTGGTGTAATATAATTGCTGGTGTACCACAAGGCGGCGTTTTATCTCCACTTCTCTTTGCAATTTTTATCAATTCCATATCACGACGCCTTACTTCTTCCTATCACATATATGCAGACGATCTTCAAATTTATTCCCAAGCCCGACTCAATGAATTGGACTCTGCCATAATTGCCATAACCTCTGATTTGCGCCAAATTATTGAGTGGAGCAAGTCCTATGGACTTAAAGTCAATCCTACCAAAACGCAGGTTATAATCATAGGCAGTTCGTACATGACCTCCAGAATCGACTGGTCTACTACTCCTAGTGTATTGTTTGATGGTATTGTATTGCCTTTCAGTGATTCTGTTAAAAACCTAGGTGTGATGTTCGATCGTACTTTAAGCTGGGACACCCACTTAAAGTCGATCAGCTGCAAATTTTTTGCATCAGGTGGTTCGCTAAGACGACTACGAAACTTTTTACCCACTGCCACTAAAGTCACGCTCGCACAGACTCTTCTTCTTCCTATTCTAGATTATGCTGACGCCTGCTATCTTGACCTCACAGAAGACCAGCTAGATAAACTTGAGCGCCTCCAAAATTATTGCATTAGATTTATATTTGGTTTACACAAATATGATCACGTATCCCAGTTTCGTGCAAAGCTCAAGTGGCTTCCTATTCGCCTTCGTCGGAATGCTCACATCCTCTCTCTTCTCTATAACGTTCTATTCAACCCTTCTACACCACACTATTTAAAAGAACGCTTTTCCTACTGGTTTTCCTCTCATTCTATACCTCTCAGGTCGAAGGACAACCTGACCCTGAAGACCCCTTCCGCACGTTGTGAAACTTTTTATGGTAAGTCGTTTGCATTCAAAGCTGTCCAGTTATGGAACTCATTGCCTATTTCCATTAGACATGCTCCATCTCTCGCTGTTTTCAGAGATCAAGTTAAAAAACTTTACCTCTCGCAGTTGCTACCTCGTTGATATCTACTGTTATCTTTATATACATATATATGTTGTGTATTTTATTCGTGTATTTATTTTATGTAAAGTCTATATCTGTTATTTATTAATATATTATTGTCGTTATCATAAGTAATTTAATTATTAGAATGTATTATTATTAGTTTGTATGTTTATAATTATATTGGTTTATTAGAGTATAAGTATCACATAATCTACATCATTGCACACCCCGTCTACTACCTCTTCTATGAATCCTCTCCATCCTATGGTTGCCTGGAAGAGATCGCTTTCAGCGATAAGGCCGCCAGTTGTTACACTACTTTTTAAAGTCTGTTTATAAATTATGTAAAATTTGTGTGAACAATAAAGAGTTAATCTATCTAATCTATCTATTTATTCTGTGGCTAACAATTTTCGGCGCAGTCCAGGTACGCTTATTTTTTTTTGATTAAAATTACAATAATGCTTACCGATGCAAAGTGCAAACACACAATTTGGGTCTCCTCAAACCTTGGTTTGATTGTTTGTTGTTTTTTTACCGGAATAAGTAATAAGTTCATACATTAAAGATTAAATCTTTTCCAAACGTAAGTACATAGCTAACAGAAAACTGAAATATTCGTTTTTTGTTGAAAAAAACCCGATATACGTTTCCCTTGAACCATGCGGGCAAAGCCGCGGGTAAAAGTTAGTAGCATACATATATAATGGGATCTTATTATGTCATCAACGAGGTAAATTTTGCAATTTCGAATGCAATTTTTATTTTTTTATGACAACATGGGTTGCATGGTTAGTTAATACAACAGACTTAAAACTAGGGTTAGTGAGACTTACAACAAATGCGTTTCAACAAACTACTAGTAAGACTTACAACAAATGCGTTTTTGATTTCGTTTCAACTTAACCTGGCAATTTTTTGGAATCTCGTCGACTCATGTTCTCTCCCAGCACTAAGTCAGATTCAAATTGCTTATCATTGGCTTGTTATGTTGTTTATATTACAGAAATTGAACATTAAATTGTTGAACGAAGAATCGAATGAGTACTTCAAGATGTTATTCTCGAACACTATATTGGAGCGGCAAACAAATAATATTTTCAGGCCAGATATAATCGATCTACTTATGAAGGCTAAAAAAGGTAATAATGATGATGTTATGATGTTATTTGAACAACCGATAACCGATGGGAAGAAACGTTCTTGAGTGGCGACCACGAAACGGAAGACGAAGCGCAGGCAGGCCTCCCACTAGGCGGACCGACGACATTGTGAAAGTCGCGGGTAACCGGTGGATGCAATTCGCACGTTGTCGGTCGGTGTGGCGCCCTAAGGGGGAGGCCTATGTTCAGTAGTGGATGTCTTATGGCTGATGATGGTTTTTGTATGGATATTTGTATATTTTGTCTGTCGAAACCTGGATGGGAACCTTTAATACGATCTTCATGAAATTATATAGTCAAGTACTAAATTTCAAGTAGTCGATAGTATATTTTTAATTCAGGTATGAGCAGAATCAGCTAAGGCTGGGTTGCACCGTAATCTAAACTAAAGTTACTGTTATAGTTAAATTAACTATAACTTTAAGCTTAACCATGAAGTTTAGACAGCGTGTGCTATCCGTCATTTTGACCATAGATAAAACGGTGCAAAATTCAAACATTTTTTTTTGCTTATCGGGAGTTTTAACTGCAGTTATGATTCTAGTTTAAAGATGGTGCAAGGCGACCTAATTGTGAATATTTATAGATGTCGCGAGGTCTCATTTCGGCGTGAACCACTATTTTAATTATATATAATCAGTTTCGAACCAAGTGATAAAAAAACTTCCTTATTTATTCAATTTATTGGCAGGAAGCAGGTACAGGGGAAGATTTTGGCTATATTGACTCTTCGGGAAATGTTGTCATTAGCTCATCAAGCTGATATTCTTTTTAAATAAGTAGTTTATACTAGGTGCTCGATCATTGCTCTCATCATTATGAACAACTTTTACTGTGAGATCAAACCTTAAATCTCTGAAACGGAAATATTTTTACGAGATAATTATAGATTTCTATCAGCTAATCCAAACCAGTATTTTAACGTGGAAATGTTTGTAAAAAGCCTCTAACACTAAGGTCCTACCAGACCTTAGTATAATAATAATAATAAATAATAGTATGGAAACTTATTACACGTAGAAAACGGTAGTGTTTAAACTAGGGATGTTACGGAGATTCGACTCCGATTCCGAAAAGTCGGAACTTCCGGTTGATATTCAATCTCCGATTTCGACTTCGGTTCCGATACTTTTAAATCGGAGGTTAGAATCGGAGGGCGAAATAGGCAGCGCGTAGCGTATGAACAGGTTTATACTTGTCACGCGGAGAATCGCGCCGCGCGCTTTCTGTTTATTACTTTTTCACTTGTCATTTCGTATTTGAGGAAGACGGTTCATTTGTTTTGTTTTGTTTTTTACGGTTGAGTTTCTGTTGAGTGTTATGTATTTTTATTTTATGTGTGATATTTTATTAGAGTTCTATTTAATAATGAAACCAAAAATAAGCGTTATTTGGAACTTCTTCAATGAAGTGTCTTCGAATACGGCAAAGTGTAAACTTTGTAATAAGATATATTCACGAAAGGGAGACACGACTACATCGTTAAAAGGTCATTTAAAGTGTGTACAGTGAGAACGACTAAACTGCTAAACCTCCATTTTCTTCGAATGTACTTTGTGTCGAATGTAAACGAATGGACAAAGTACAGCAGATCTCTCATCTGCCTCCGCTTCCGACTCCGACTCCGGTTCCGACTCCGACAACTCAAATTTAAAAACTCCGACTCTGACTTCGGTTCCGATATATCCACTTCCGTTACATCCCTGGTTTAAACATACATTGCGAGATACATTCGATGCTTTTTCACGAAAGGACCAAGAATGTTCAAGCGTCGATCAACGTTCGTTTAGAATTTAAAATATGTTTAAATTCTGTAACCAAAGGTTAATTAAATTAATTGAATTAATTAATTAATTAAAGCGATACTATTTTTTACTAAACATCCATAATTGTTTCTTTACCTACCAAGACGAAAACCTTCATAACATATCTTTAATTTTAAGTTGTTGGTATATGTTTCTAGCGTGGTCGGACACAGACCTGGTCGCCCAGGCTGTTTTTTTCTTCCTGGCCAGTTTTGAGACAATATCTACGGCCATGAGCTTTCTGTTGTATGAGCTGGCTATGAACCCTGATGTTCAGGACCGACTGCTTAAAGAGTTCCGGGATAATGAAGCGAAAAATAAAGGGTTTGACTACGAAGGTTTGAAGTATTTGGATATGGTGATGACAGGTCAGTTCTTTTTACGAATCATTTTTATTTCACAGCTAGCAATTAATCGTGCGCACTGTTTTGAATTGTTTATGAGAGAGTCATTCGGGGCAAAAGGAAGCGTCGGGTAAAAGTTTGTAGTGAAGATTTCTTCGCTATCGAAGATGTTTGTCGCGTTATCACTGGTAAGCAGCTGAACAGATCGCCCCGCCCGCTCAACCCTATACCATAGGGTATAGGGTTGAGCGGGCGGGGCGAGCTTGGTCAACGGGAATGTATGCGCTTGAGCCGCCATATTTCGTCAGCACTGTCTTTATGATATACAGTAACACCTTATCACATTTTATCAAGATCTGTTCAGCTGCTTACCAGTGATAACGCGACAAACATCCAGACAGAGAGACAAAGTTACTTCCTATAGTAATACAATTATAATTATAATTGCTATAAAAATACAATTATTATTTTTAATAATAATAATATTTGTCCGCAATTAAATTAAATAAAACATTTAATTAATTAATTTAATTATTTAATGTAATATATTATATTTATTTATATTGTCTTTTTTATAGGATATGTTATTTTTACATTCTTCTACATTAATTTAACATTTAATTTAATTGAAAAAAACATTATAACATTGAGACTTACAATTAAGTCAGTATGTTAATGGTATCAAACCCAATTCGGGTATGCAAGTTATGAAAAATTTTACCTATTGGATACGCGTCACAGCGGCGCCCGCTGCGTATTATCAAATGAACCAAATTTTGCTTAATGCTAATTATCATATTTGCTATTTATAATTGAGAAGCTAAAAGTCAGATTTAGTAAAATTGTGGTCTGCTGTTTTATGATTTTGGAGTCATTATAAAATGTGCCTATAGCCACTCGAACGGGTTTTCATAGATAAATAACTTAACCTACAATTATCCGACTTGATAAAAAACTTTTACTTGCTCAATGGGTAACAATTGCAGCTTATATAATTAATGTTCAAACTGATTTAGTTGAAGACTTTAGCTAACGGGAATTTATTTTGGATTATTTAATTTCATCCCGAAATAAGACTGAATTAACCAATAATTTATTATTTTCAGAGCTTTTACGTTTATGGCCTCTTGGAGTTGACACAGACAGAATTTGCACCAAAGATTATAATTTAGGAAAGCCAAACGATAATGCGAAAAGTGATTATATTGTAAGTGCTGTGTCCTAGTTGTGCTATCTGCATTTATTTTGATGTATTCCTAGTTCTTAAGAGATATTGTGAACAAGTAGATGAAGAAAAAGAAGTGTTTATTGGTATACCAGCGCTGATTGTTCACAATCAGCATTATGCTGAGTTGGGATCGGGTTTGTGACAAAAATAGCGTAAATGCTTTATACTGTGTGTTTTTTTTTTTTTTTAATTTTTAATATGTATTTTTGTCACGAATAAAATTTTCTGTATTTCTGTATTATATCAGCACAATTTCCATCTGCATATATCGATATTAGCATCATGTACCAAAGTAACTCAAAACTCACTCAATTTTCATAGATATATTTCCAATAATTTGATATATTTATGATAATTTTCATTAGATGCATGAGTTTCATGCATTATTGAAAATTGAGATTTGAATTTTTGAATCGAGTGCCTAAGAAATGAGGGTAATGTTTTTGGGGTGTATGTATTTTTGTGTGTTAGCGAAAACGGCTTGCCCGATGTTGACGAGTTAGGTGTCATTGGGTTCGTATTTAAGCCTGGAGTGCCAATAGGCTACATTTCGCAGTCTGTTTTTTTGGTCTTTTTAGTAATCATTCTTGACTAATGTCAATCTTTGTCCCTAAACAGTATTTGTGACCATTTTATTTGTTTACGCAAATATGGTTTTCTAGCTGCGCTCTCGGTTTTACCCGCTATTCTTCACGAACCGAATATTTTTCCGGGATAAAAAGTAGCCTTTGTGTCAATCCAGTGTGTAAGCTACCTCCATACCAAATTTAATCTAAATCCGTTCAGCCGTTACAGAGTTGAACGGGAACAAACACATTTTCATACTTACACATTTACACACAAACTTTCGCATTTTATTAGTGCGATGTAAATAATGAACATGAAACTTATTTTCCAGATCAAAAAAGGCGAACTGATATCAGTCCCTGTGTGGTCCATCCATCACGACCCTAAATACTTCCCGGATCCGGAGAAATTTGACCCTGAGCGTTTCTCGGCGGAAAACAGAGCTAACATCAAACCGTATACCTACCTACCTTTCGGATCCGGACCCAGGTGTTGTGTTGGTGAGACTCTCTCTCTGTCTTTGTATAGATGCTACATGATCCAGTGTAAGAGTTTCCAAAACAAAACTCTGATATGATCTTTTTCCCCGTGGCCTTTATCCCGAAGCTTGTTAATTTGTTGCTTGCTTGGACGTGCCAAATCTATCTTCGAGTTATAAACTATAGTTCTATAGTCGTGCTGGGAACACACTTAGCAATCATAATAACTTAGGAAATTTTGATAATGTAAGTTTATATACCTACGCTGAACCCAGCTTTGGCCTGGTTAGCCGCATAGTCAGAGTATCTAAGGCCGCACGAAAGCTTCCGGCTTTAATACCTTTTAAATTTAGGTCCCTTTAGGACCTACAATTTAACGAGTCATTCGACCCACGGCAGCGCTCAATTGTAAATGCCACTCGCAGTCGCCCATCCGATTCCACTACTACTCATATATGCGCGTTCGGTCCACTCGGTCCAGTCTACTATGAGGGTTTTCCGAGTAGAGTTTACGGGTAGACTGTTGTAAATGGATAAAAATAAAAAATAAAATTTTAGAAATTACAATTACACAGATTTTTATATCACATTGGTAAAATAAAATTCTGTGCAGAACATAATATTTTCGTATATTATGATATAATTATAGTTTTTTTAAATATATTATTGTAAAATTTCGTTCGAAACCCAAATTTACAAATACAATTTACTACTTTACCGAATTACCAATTTACCAAATTTACATTTTTTACCAAAAATAATGGATGCACTACGAAATAAATAAAAACTTATAATGAAATAAAAATGTTTATTTCTGATTTGCACCCATATTATACATAGCAGAATAACAGAATACAATATATTTTGAAAGAGCTGCTACACGCGAATTTGTTCCGGGAACCTAAATAAAAAAAAGATAGCCTATGTCCGTCGCTATATCTATATTATATCTATCTATATTATTCAGCATGCATCATTTCAGCCGTTTAGCCGTGATAACGTGACAAACACCCAGAAAGAGAGACAGTTATACAGTATTTATAATATTAGTTAGGATATACAATTTTTCAAATTAAGTCACGAATAAATGAAAAAGGGAGATTTGTTGACTCGAACCATCGCCTTACAAAACTAAATACTTATTCGAAAAACCGATTATGCACAATACTTTTAACATATAATTTAAACTCGCTTCCTCTAACGTATAAACGTGTATAGGAAGGTAATTTTTTTTTATTACATTTCGCTTCAAGATTTGTTTTAAATCAGATGAAAGTGATGATTCACCACCTACTGTTGCGCTTCGTGGTGTCTCCAGCCGAGAAGACGAGGATCCCAGTGGAGCTGAAAACGGGTTCTCTTCTTCTTGACATGGAAGGAGGGAGTTGGATTAGGTTTAGCACAAGGGTGTAAGCTATTTATGTTTATTATAATACTTACTTTTAATTAAAATGGGGTCAATCTAAAACAGTGTTGAAAAAAAAGTAGTGCTAAGTTTCTATCTTAAAAAATAAAAGACGATCCTGACTTCCTGACAACAGTTTATCATAAACCTAATGTTATCTCAATTTTGTTGACAAATTTTATCAGAGCCAAACGGACGACGAATTGTCAGTTTTCACCGGAACAAGCAACCAAACAGAAATGCTCAGTTTATTTACATTCTGAAATATTGAAGCCATGATCTATACCATCATGACCTGTTGTACGACATTAAAGACTATTTAAAGTTAAGCGACTATTAATTTAATGTATTTTTTTATTATTAAACTTATATTGACAATTATTATTGGAACTCATTTAATTTATTTTATGATTATTAAACTTGTATTATAATGTGACGTGTAGCTGGCGGTTATCAATAAATGATTTGATTTGTATATGTTGAAAAACGGCAAAATTGTTTGTAAGGAGTTTGTATATCGACTATATTTGATATTGTATATTCGACTTGACTTCGACTTAAATTATTTCGACTCGAGCTAAGCTTAGCTATGCTCTCGGTCTTTAAGGTTGGTCATCATTGCAGCTTTTGGTGTCCGCGCTTTAAAGGCCCCGACCTTCGGTTTCGGCCTTTATTCCAGCTTGTCTATCAAGGGCTGCAATGCTGACCGCGCTGTGATGGCTTGAACCTGCGCCATGCTGCGCTTTCGGCCATCATCATCGCTGCCAGCAACACAGTCATCACAGACCGCGACAGTACTCACGGTAGTAATAATGTACTATTAAATTGGATTTAAATTTATATTTATGGATAAGTTCATATAAATACATAAACAGGCTATAATTATATTCTAATATGATATAATTCATTGTTTTCCACTAATTCTTAAACTGCGCATGTATTTTTGTGTGTTAATGTTTATATATATATAGATACTTATATTATTTACAAATATATCATTTAGTTTATATCTTTATAGTACCTATAATATATACACATAATAATAATAATTTATTTATTTATTTATTTTATTTATTTCCAAAAAAACAATAATAATACGATTTGTTTCTACCTACTTAAGTAACTTACTTAAGTACTGTTTAGACCTTCTATTGGCTGTACTATATGTTTGTTTAAGATAATTTTTATATTATGATTTTGTGATGTTGGTCTATTAATAATTAAAATAAAATAATAATAAAAAACATTTTTAACAGTACATTATTGTATTGGATTTAAATTCCTAAAATTAAGAAAAAATACTATAGTGCTAAGCTATCGCTT
The DNA here is from genome assembly GCA_947579745.1 of Apocheima hispidaria. NCBI lineage: Eukaryota > Metazoa > Arthropoda > Insecta > Lepidoptera > Geometridae > Apocheima > Apocheima hispidaria. Next base: position 15,084,137 of record OX388156.1, read on the forward strand.
ATGATACAAACATACATTCAATAATAATGTGCTAAAAATTGTATTGGCTTGAAATGTGGTCATTAAAGCATTGACATTTAAAGATTATTTGCCTTGACATCCCGTAGCGCAAACATAATACCAAATGTGTACCAAACAGACATTTAAAGAGACAGACAAGAGCGCAAGTAGTTTTTACCCGACATCCAAAAAAACGAGGAGGATCTCAAGTTGACTGTTTTTTTTTTAATGTTTGTTATCTCAGAACTCCGTCATATGTGAACGAATTTGGTTTTTTTTTTTTATTTGAAAGGATAAACTTCCTGATTGGTCCCATTTTTATTAGAATACAGTTCTGATAATGGAATCAACGAAGAATTGAGGGAACTCCTCAAATATTATAGGCATAAATATAACGAACTTTGATATTCATCAACAAGTCAAGCATTAATGCAGAAAGTAACATTTGGTGAAATGGAAATGTCATGTCTCTATCACCTCTAGTGAGCCTCTAGGCCAGTGTGTGCGTCTTGTGTGCGTTGATTGTCTGAGATTTATTGATTAAGAAGATATTGAATGTAGTTTACACGCACAGGAAAGAAAAATAATCTTTTTACGTTTACACGTGTCGCCAAAATACCTAATTGTCACATTCTTGTTATCTTCTTAAAGTGGTTTAAATAATTTCGACCTTTTCGAGCAGACAGAAATGCTGTTAGTATTTCGACAGACCAGTTTTTTTTTTCCGGATTATATTATTTTATAATAAAATCCGTCAAGTGCGTATCATGACATGCCAATGCTAAGCTCTGTAGATATTAAATGTATAAATAAACTAGGTGTTAGCCGCGACATGGTTCGCGTGGACATAAAAAAGTATCCTGTGTCCGTCTTTGTGATATACAGTAATTCTTTATCAAATTTTATCAAGAGCCGTTTCGCCGTGATATCGCGATTAACATCCAGACAGAGAGACATAGCTTATTCCCATAGTTGCTAGATGGCGTTGATCCATTTTTGTGTATTTTTTTGACGTTTTGTATTTGATAGTTGTAATGTTCGAGTTCTGAATCGAGATGTTCATACCTCGAAGCTTTATTGGTTCCTCCTGATACTGCGGCTATATTCCTCTCATTTATAATATTAGTTAGGATTAGGATAAGATAAGGAAGGAATAGTTAGGATTAGGATTAGTAGATATTAAGATAACCATCATCATCATCATCATCAATTATTTTATTGGCTTATTCGACTTTATCCGGAAAATACAGTTTTGTTATTCTCACAATCATTTTGAATTATTGCCTTATTTAGAATCCGACTCGATGGAGTAGGGTATTTTTTTTCATCTTTGCTATTCCCTTAGGGAGGCACACCAAAAAATACTTTTACCAACATTTCAGTATTTACCCTGATGGCTGGTATAGATAGATATCTTAAGTAATCGTGTACCAAAAAAGGATACCCGGATTTTATGTGTCAAACAAACAATATAATAAAAATGAGTTTTTTTACATGTTTGTGTATAAAGATTTGATAATGTTATGCTTTGAAAAGAGAAAAAAAATCGTTGTTTTGGTCATTACGAGTATGAATCGAAATAAAAATTAATAATTTAGGAAAAAGCAAACCATTCTTTAATATCGATTAATTCTTGTTCTTCTGTTGTTATTGTTGATCTTGTTGTTGTTGTTATTGCTTGTGATTATTGTTGTTGTTGTTGTTAACGGTTGTTCTTGTTTTTGTTGTTATTGTTAATATTATTGTAATAAAATTGAACAATGTATGATATGTATAAGAGTATGAAACAAGATTTTTCTCTTGTTTCACTCTTACGTAGGTTTACAGGTTGAAAAAATTTGTAAAATTCACATTTAATTTTACACGTAAACAGATACCTACTAGTTCTATGGTTACACATAATGTTCAATTTTATTAAAAAAATATTAAGAGCAGTTTGACGACACGAGACACGATATTATTCGAAATTCAAATGACGTCGTCCATAATTATAAATTATACGTAATATTTTTTCAATGACTATATTATCCGTAGTCATACCTTGCCAAATACTAAAATTGGCATCGACTACGTTTAAATAGAGAGACCTAAACCTAGCAGTGGGGTACAGAAGGCTATAAATGTTGATGTTGGGGAAAATCGAATGACAGGTCAACCCATGTATGGAATGTGGACATCCTTCTTTCAGTACTGTCTCTGACTACAAGGACCTTCACCTAAAGACGGAAAGACAGGCAGACGTGGAAATACTACATAAAGATTCCTAGTTTGCTAGGGAACCCAAATAAAAAGAATGTGCGTATTTAAGAAATAATGATGCATATAAATACCGCACTTTGTTATATGAGTTTATTTATTAACCGTTTTTGGTGCGATAGATATCCTACTCCTCCGAAATGAGATCGGTGTTAGTGTTGTGTGCAGTTCTGGTGGTCGTGGCCGCCAAGCCTCAGTACCTACTAGCGCCTCCCGTGGCCATCTATAACGACGGACTGGTGGTGCTCGACAGTGCGGCTCCAGTTGCCGTTCCACAAGTTGCCGGCGCCTCGCCCTTCGTCTTGCCGACACATGACATACTCGCAGAGCCCTCGATCTATTTACGCCGCAAACGCGAAAAGACTTCGGTTTCTAAACATGCCACCTTTGTATTACTAGGCCGTTAAGTGACATTTTGGCAAATTTGAGCTATATTACTGGAAAGGGGATTGTTTTTCTATATTATTTTTCGTTTTTGTCTGGGTGTTTTTTATTTTTATTTTATTATTTATCTGAGTTACAGATACCATGTACACGACCACATTATTTTTATGATAGACCAATTCTTGACACAGTTCTCTCTCTGAAACACTAAAATAGTGCTAAGAGCTGTTACCTGTGTTTTTAAAAAATACATTATTCTGAATTGCAAGCGCAGAAAACGGTGACGGATTTTAATTTATCATTTATTTTATTATAACGCCGACTTTTATAAAAGTGATTGTTTTTAGTATTATGGCTATTAAACCTGAAAATAAACATTATTGTTATTATGTATTAATGAGTATCGTTTCTCTCCTGCAGAATGTAAGACGTTTATTGTTATTATTATTATTTTACAGTTTCGTGTTCTCTCCGGTTACGGAGATGATTTTGGCACGGGCCAGAGCCAAATGCTACTGCAGAGTTAATAACTTTCGAACAACTCTGCAGGTATTCAAAAATTACTGTCTTTTGAAGAAGTTTTTTATGTAGACTTATGTAAATCAAGTGTCTCGAGGCTTGTGATTAGGTTTGTGGGTATTACACCTATAGTAGAAATTGATTATTATTATTCCATTTATTTATTTTAATTCTTAAATTTAGGTTTTTTATAAAATTAATATAAAAAATAAATAATGCTATAAATATCTGTATATTATCTGTGTGCTTCATGTACACAGATTATATATTAATTAACTAACATTAAATGTGGTGATCGATAGAACATAACTATGTGATAGTTATGTTCTCACATAGTTACGCTCCATCGATCACTACAAGTTTCGTCTTCCGCCGCGACTAACAGTTAAATATTGGTCAATAACACAATTCTCAGTTCTTTGTATATCAGAAACGGAAGTAGATACAGGATTATTGCTAGAACATTCAATGCTCACATGGTTATGGTCTATCGATTTGTGAAGGTTTCATATTCACTAGCGAGTTGGAAAATAACTCTAACAAAGAGTTATTTGAACTGTGCACTAGTCAGTACATATTATGGTGCAATGCTTATTCAGTAAAAAATAAAGAGAACACAGTGACATTCATTACGTTTAAAGCAGTGTGCGAACAACCCAATAACGGTATAGGTATAGAAGACTTGGCGGGAACGTGAACAAGTCATATCGCGTCATTGTATTATTATCCAAATCATTTATTATTTTGAGTGTTAATGTGTAAAAGATGTTTTTTTATTGATTAAGTGATCACGGACGTGCACGAGTGTTGATGAATATTATAATGTCGTGAAACGTGACTTTTCGTGTTGTTTCTAAAACTCCCTAGAAACCTTTAGCAAAGTCTCAACCACTTTACTGGGACATGACTTGGACTCGCTCGACCGAGACTCACTTAAATTGACTTAGACAATGACTGAGACTTCTTAATTTGTTTTAATAAAACGGGAATACTCAAAACCAACAAAATGTATCAAAACCACGTCAGTTTTTTTGGTAAGACTTCTTATTTGTTGTGAAATATTGTGGTTCACTTGAAATATTACAAAATGTAACACTGGCTAAATACACAACGTGTGAAGCCAAATAAGATAAAAAAAAAAAATGAGATAAGAAGATTATATTATATATAATCATGATAGATATTATGATAATTATGATAGATATTATAATAGAATTTCACTTAGGTAAGTTCGCTGAATTGTACTTTTGGCACTAGGTCATTTCCGAATGGGAAATGTCCAAAGCTCTTTAAAGAATCCTAATATTGAAGAAGCGTGTAAAAAAACTTACAACAATAACAAAAATAAATCGTATTTCGTATTCTCGAAATAGCAATAGAATATTCTGTTGCCAGATTAGAACACACGGCTTTTTTTTTTTTTTTTTTTTTATATCTGGGACATTTTTGCACACACGGTCATCTGACCCCAAACTAAGCAAAGCTTGTAATATGGCTGCCAGAGACTGATATACGTACATAGATATTTTTAAATACATACTTATATAGATATTAACACCCAGACATAGAACAAACACAAATATTCATCACATGAATGTTTGTCCTAGATGGGAATCGAACCCACGCCCCCAAGCACAGAAGGTAGGTTCACTACCAACTGAGCCACCGGGGCAGTCGAATTTACTTTACATTGCTAACCTTAAAATTCATCAACTGGACGACTTAAGCCACAAAGATTATTGTGGCAAAATTTCCCATTTGGTTCTAACTATTGAAATTACATGCTCGAACAAATAACCTCGCATACTTTTTATTAAAGCGCCACCTAGCGCAATATTTCGAACATTAACTTGCATTTCATCCAAGCGCCATCTGCTTTAAAGAACATAAATGGTGGTAAATTAACGGTGTTAAATATAATCGAAAGAAATAATAAATCAAACTTAGCGGACAGACCTTCTTATTTAAAAATGAGTAAAAAATATTTGTTTGCGATTATCGAGCGGTCTGACACTGAGCTGACTATTAACGTAGCGCCATCTACTAATAATACGGGGTTGGTTTTTGGAAAGAGATGATAATTCTTCTCCTGTAAAGTGTAAAGTAAAGGCTGCTACCCCTATGTTCATTCAGTAAGCAACCTCAAAAAAAAAAATGCATTTTTCATACACAGCACTGTCTAGTCCCAAACTAAGCAAGCTTGTACCATTATAGGAACCAGATAACTGATATAATTTATAGATGAGTTTCGGCGGGAACGTGAAGAAGTCATGTCGCGTCATTGTATTATTTTCCAAAACTTGTGTTATTTCGAGTGTTAATATGTAAAAATGGTGGGTTACATCCATTATTGAATGAATGAATTAATGCTGATGGAATGAGTTTCCATCAGCGGTTTTTCCGAGTAACTACAACATGGGGTTCTTCAAAAGGGCTGTTAACAGAGTCTTTAAAAGTCGGCAACATATCTGTGATGCCCCTGGTGTTACAGGTATCCATAGGCGATGGTGACCGCTTACCATCAGGCGGCCCGTCTGCTTGTTTGCCACCTATGGCATAAAAATAATAATATTAATTAAGTGTTCGTAAACGTGCACGAATGTTGGTAAATAGTATAATGTTGTGAAACATAACTCTTCCTGTTGTTTCCAAAACTCCATAGAAACATCTAGTAAAGTCTCCGCCAATTTGAGGCATGACGTGGACTTGACCGTGACTTATTTTGCTTGACTTAGATTATGACTGAGACTTGTTTTAATTGTGAAATATTTGACTTTACTTGAAATATTACAATAACACTGGCTAAATACAAAATACGTGGAGCCAAAACATATGAGAAAAAAAAACTGACACATTACACAAATACTTTTTTTTTTTTGTAAATACTTACATAGAATACGTAGAAACACCCAGAAAAAGAACAAACATCCATGTTCAATGTTCATCACTCAAATGTTTGTCTGAGTAAAAATCTAACCCACAACCTTAAAGCTCAGAAGGCTGAAATCCACGCGCTGAGCCTCAAGGCTAGTCAGACCTTGAAAATGTCATGTCTCTATCCTGTATATATATATATACATGTATACTGTGTATATATAGTAAACCTCTGGGTCAGTGTGTGCGTTGATTGTCGGTCAGGCAGCAACACGACAGATTTATTTATATAAAAGATATTGAATGTAGTTTTTTTTTTTTTTAAAATTATTATTTATAGGCTTGCGTTTGACTGCCATCACTGTGATGTTAAACAAGGATGCAGCCTACGATGGAGCACGCTAGAAGAAACCGATTCACTCGCGACTTGAAGACACCCAGATTATAATTATCAGGAAAAACCCACTCGCGCAGCGCATTCCACTTTTCAGCAGTTCGAATAAAGAAAGTGGAATCAAACCGTTTCGTACGAGTTTTTGGTATATCAACCATGAAACGGTGTCGCTTTTTCGAGATCCTGGCTGTCCGATAGAAGAATAGACAGGGGGAAATTAGATCATGCAAATCCGAAGCACACTCTCCGAAATGTATCCTATAAAATACCGAGAGGCTAGCTACCTTTCGACGATGACCAAGACTTTGTAGCTTGGTCCGAGCTAGGAAGCCGTTGCCAATAATGATTATCTTGGCACGTTTCTCGATTGATTCCAACGTCTCAAGCTGGTACTTAGCCGATCCATCCCAAAGGTGCGAGCAGTATTCCATGCACGACCAAACTTGCGCTTGCTATAATGAAAGCAACTGTTCCGGCGTAGAACATCGATGCACCTTCGAGAGGACACCTAGCTTTTTGGCAGCTAAGTGACTTGACTCAATGTAAGAGCCAAAGTTGAGGGTTGGAGTCAGAGTAACGCCCAAGAAATCAAGATGGTCGGTTATCGGTACGGTTACGTTTCGAAAAAAGGAGCCAGAACGAATGGCTTCCTTTCAGCGGAGAACAGATACGCCTGGGTCTTAGCTGCATTGAATCGCATTGACCAGGTTGGCATCGCCCCAGTCCGAGACTGCCTTAAGGGACCTTGGAATGCCATCCAGGCCACTGGCCTCATTCACGTCCAGATTGCGAAGCGTCTTACGAACCTCTGTTTGGCGAATGCGAATATCAGATATAAAAGTCGTATTGCCAGGAGGTGTTGGAGGAATCGCGCTATCAGCATCTAGACGTGAAGATTCCGCAAACTGAGAAGCAAACAAGTTTGCCTTCTCCGCAGCGGTATGAGCCAGCGTCCCGTCAGATTTCAACAGTGGAGGAAGTGAGGGGCGACAGAAGTTCGCTTCGACTGATTTAGCTAGGGACCAAAACGCTTTACTACCCGCTGGGTACGAAGCCAGTTTCTTCCCTATTCGGCTAATGTGGTCAAAGCGAGCCCTCTGAAGAACCTTTTTACATGACTTGGAAGCTCTGTTAAACGCTTTTTTCTTCTGACGCATATCCCTCGCCCAACGGTTTCGAATCTCGACCCAGGATAGGTATGTCTCATGTTTCAGTGCTTCACCAAAGACGAGCTTTGCTAGCCAATGGTACTTTGACGTAGGGAATAAAATATTCCATAGCCGTACGTAACACATCAGTCAGAGCATCCGCGCAAGTCGAGGGATCGTCAGATGAGAAGCACACAGACTGCCAAGGATAAGACGCGAAGAAACTACGCATCTCATCCCAATCTGCTGACTTGTGTCGCCACACCCGCCGGTTGCCCCTGGGGCTGCGATCGGGCGGGGAGTAGACAGACACAGATTTCACTAGACAATGGTCGGAACTACCCAATGGTGAAGAAACCGACACTGAGTAGCGGTATGGATCAGTTGTCAGCAGAAGGTCCAAGCAATAAGGTGTATGCGTTTCAACGTCAGGTACCCTAGCAGCACACTGGACCGGCTGGGTGAGATCTAACGCTAGAGCAAGCTTTCGCGTCTCTAACCCAGCATGGTCTGTGTCCCGGTATGGGTATAGCCACTCCTTATGGTGGCCATTAAAATCCCCCAGTAACACTAATTGGGCTGTGGGATACTTCAGTTGAGCCGCTGTAAAACCTTTTTTTCTGTTGTTGCACTTGTTCATGATTTTTTTGTCGGGCGATTCGGTGGGAAAACGGCAGTGGAATGAGGCACCATGCTGCTGACCAGTAGACATACGCCACTACGCTACACCATTGGGGAACTAGTCTGGAGACTGCGGGGACGCCCGACCCCCCCCCCCGGAGATGTTCATCGGGCCCTTTCATCCAGTCGCCGACCGGCACGATTGCGCATCCCGGGATTTTTCGCTAGTTGGCGGGGCAGCCTTTCGTGAGTGGCTAGCTCACTACTTGGGCCCCCTACTGACTGCGGTCGGCCAGCGGTGCAACGTGCCTCGGATCCCGCTAGTCTCCGCGACTAGCTACCCGATGCAGCATTATGGCGTAAGTCAAGTCGGTCATGCAGCAGTGGAGCAACTATTCCAACCCGTTTTCCCGAACGGTGTCACCGGACAACAGGCCGGAACACGGCTAGACCGCTTGGCGGCATGGCTTTGTCATGACCAGTATGTTGTCACTGGTTTAGCACCACCCAGGGTATCACAAAATTGAGGGTGCCTTCCCACGGACGAGGATGACTCAGTCCCCAAAAATGTTTATACGTATCGCCAAAATACTTGAATGTCACATTTCTGTTATCATCTTAAAGTGGTTTAAATAATTGCGACCTTTTCGGGAAAACGAAAAAGCTGTTAGTATTTCGACAGACCAGTTTTTTTTTCTAGATTATATTATTGTAATAAAATCCGTCAATTGCGTGTCGTGACACGCCAATGCTAAGCTCTGTAGCTATTAAATGTATAAATAAACTAGTTGTTACCCGCGACTTCATTCGCGTGGACATAAAAAAATATATGCCCGTCTTTGTGGTATACAGCAACTCTTTATCAAATCTTATCAAGATTCGTTCAGCCGTTTCGCCGTGATAACGCGACAACAACCAGACAGAGACACATAGCTACTTCCCACATTTCACTAGATGGCGTTGATCCATTTTTATGAATTGTTTTTATGAATTTTACGTTTTGTATGGACTGACATTTATAATGTAGGGAGTTCTGAATCGCACAAGTGATGTTTTTTCCTCGAGATTTTCATACCTCGAAGGTTCATTGATTCCTCCTGATTCGACTGCAGCTATATTCCTCTCAATAATAATATTAGTTAGGATTATGTTTAGTTAGGATTAGGATAACCACCATCAACATCATCAAACCAAGTTGGATTATTCGGCTTTATCTGGAACATACTGTTTTGTTACTCTCACAATCATTTTGAATTATTGCCTTTTTTAGAATCCGACTCGATGGAGTAGGGTAATTTTTTTCATCTTTGCTTTTCACTTAGGGAGGCACACCAAAAAATATTTTTACCAATATTTCAGTATGTATCCCAAGGGTTGGTATAGATATCTTTAGTAATCGTGTATCAAAAAAAGATACCCGTATTTTATGTGTCAAATAAACATAATAAAGATGAGTTTTTTTGCGTCTTTGTGTATAATATTATAGAGATTTGATAATGTTAAGCTTTGAAAAGAGAAAAAATTCCGATATATTAGATATTACGAATATGAATCGAAATCAAAATTAATACTTTAGGAAAAAGGAAAACTATTCTTTAATATCGATTAATTCTTGTTCTTTTGTTCGTGTTGTTCAACATTTTGTGCTATTGTTGATCTTGTTTGATGATTATTGTTGTTTTTGTATATATTATTGAAATAAAATTGAACAATAATTATGTGAAACCATAGAAATAAGTATATGTTTTTTGTAGTTTTTTTAACCTGTCTAGTTAACGTTCTGAGAACCTATCACAAACATAAAATATAAGTGTGTACATAACTAAAGCCCGCCTACGTAAGAGTATGAAACAAGTTTTTTTTTTCTTTCACGTAGGTTGACAGGTTGAAAAAATATTATGGTTACACATAAGTATTGTTCAATTTTATTAAAATAATATTAAGAAGAGTTTTACACGATGTAATTCGAAATTCAAAATACGATGCCATTTAATCAAAATCAATCAATTTTTGAATTTCGAATAATATCGTGTAAAACTCTTCTTAATATTATTTTAATGATATTATACATAATATTTTTCCAATGACTTTTATTATCCGTAGTCTAATCTAATCGAATCTGTTCTGCCTTGTCAATTACTAAAATTGGCATCACACTAACGTTAAATAGAATGGTGATGATGGGAAAAAATCGAATGACAGGTCACGCATGTATGGAATGTGGACATCCTTATTCCAGTGCTGTCAGCTTTCCGACAAGCAGACGTAAGGATACATAAGGATTTCTAGTTTGCTGTGGAACCCAAATAAAAAGAATGTACGTATCACATACTTAGGATAGAATGATGCATATAAATACCGCGCCTTGTTAAATGAGTTTATTTATCAATCGTTCTGGTGTGATACATATCCTACTCTTCCGAAATGAGATCGGTGTTAGTGTTGTGCGCAGTTCTGGTGGTCGTGGCCGCCAAGCCTCAGTACCTACTAGCGCCTCCCGTGGCCAGCTATAACGACGGGCTGGTGGTGCTCGACAGTGCGGCTCCAGTGATTGTTCCACAAGTTGCCGGCGCCTCGCCCTTCGTCTTGCCGACACATGACATACTCTCAGACCCATCCATCTATTTACGCCGCAAACGCGAAAAAATTACTGAAGAAATTAACCAAGGCATAGTATTGGGCCGTTAAGTGACATTTCGGCAAATTTGAGATGTACGATTGGAAAGGGGATTGAATTTCTTTATTATTTTTATTTCTACATAATTTTTATGATAGTCTAGTTCTTGAACACAGTTCCCTCTCTGAAACACTAAAATACTGCTAAGAGCTCCTGTGTTTTTTTAATTTACATTATTCTGAATTGCAAGCGCAGAAAAAGGTGACGGAACTTTGTAAAACTATTAAACGGTTACCTGCTGATTTTATATTTGTTTTAGTAACTTATATTAGCCCCAAAACCTAAAATTAAAGCCGCCCGAAATCTTTCGGTTTTAAAGGGCAAGCTTTAATAACGTTTAAATTTAGTTCCTAGTAGAACCTACAATTTAACGTGTTATCTGACCCACGGCAGCGCTCAATTGTAAATGCCACTCGCAGTCACCCATCCGTTTCCACTACTCGTATATGCACGTTCGGCCTGCTAGGTCCAGTTTAGCTTTTGGTCTACTACGAAGGCTTTTCCGCCTATATAAAGACTGTTTGTAAATTGCAAAATTAAAAAATCAAAGTAAAATAAAATTTAATTCCGATAAAAATAACTTACTTACCTTGTCTTAAACCTCATTAGTTAAGCCATAGATTAAATACAGGAGAAGATGAACCATGTTCAAAGAACGATGCTTAACCCGATACGTAGTAACTAATAAGGACATAAGATGTCGCTCCGTGTTTCGCATTGCGAAAATATGAGTAATTAAAACAAAAACTGACATCATTTCAACTTGTTCATCTGAACCAGAACCCGAACCAGAACCGAGCTAACTGTCCTTCGTGCGTGATACGGAGAAAAAACACGAGATACGCTGTCTCCCATATTAATCAAGATATGATTTAGGCATAAAAAATGATATCTGGGTGATCACGTATCTAAAATACTTGATATGAATTTTAATTTATCATTTATTTTATTGTTAGGTCGACTATGATATAAGTAATTGTTTTTAGTATTATGGGTGTCAAACCTGAAAAGAAACATTATTATTATTCCATTTTTTATTTTGTTTCTTAAATTTAGGTTTTTTATAATATTAATATAAAAAAAAAATGCTATAAAAAACCTAAACCTAGAGTCCCGCCGACAGCGAGGCAGGGAAAAGCTACCAGCGGCTAGGGCTGCAGAGTGAGGAACCTCCTGACAATGCGCGCCGTGTCAAGGATGGTTGCCCTCTGGACCTGGCCCTTCACCCAACTGTCTAGCGAGAGCCTCTTGAGATGTTGGTCTAGACTCTTCGCTATAAGGCCGTTCGCCGAAACGACTATCGGGACAATGATCGTCGAGTCCACATCCCACATGGCGGTAACCTCGTGAGCCAAGTCAAGGTACTTGCTGAGTTTGTCCTTCTCGGCTTTCACAAGGTTCTCGTCATGCGGGATGGTGATATCGACGAGCACTGCCCAGCGTTGGGGCCGGTCTATTACACGAATATTTGCACGATATCAGGCTTATTGGCGACAATAGTCCTGTCCGTGATAATAGAGCGGTCCCAATAGAGCAAAGCAACACCATTCTCAAGCACGATCATTCTCAAGCAATGGCGCTGGTGCGTACTTATAGTACGGCACCTCAGATTCGACAAGGCCGTATAGAAGGACAAGTTGCTGGTAGGTGATCCTGGCCACCTGGTTGTGCCTGTTCAAGTACTCCCCGTTAGCAAGATGCGAATAACCGGAAATTATACCTATGCCTGAGTGACTCTCCGGGACGGTGGCATGCCCGACAAATGTCAACCGTACCGTCCTTCAGGATATATTTCCGATAGTTTTTCGTCTTGATAACTTCGTCCGCAATTGCACAGGCAAAACCTTCGGTTTCCCCAAAGAGGTCACCGAAGCCTAATCAGTTCACCGAAGCGAGCAAGTCCACATCAGGCCCTGTAAAGGCCCGATAGAACCGCCCGTGCAACTCCTTGCGTTTCCATACGTCCCTGCGATCCTCAGTGCTCAGCACTGCTGGGTTGCACCATTTCTCGTTCGCCAAGGAGAGCGGCGTGAGGCCCCTGTCAACTGCCGCAACATCGCAATGTATTCCACACACGTTGTTGCGGAAAAAATCCCTGAGACTGCACACCTCACGGTTGTGAAGGTTCTTGGCATTTAAAATGCCTCGACTCCCTACTTCCGCGGAATGTACAGTCTCATAACAGACGAGCGTGGGTTATTATTATTATTTTACTCGAGACTTGTGATTAGGTTTTTGGGTATGACACCTGTAGTAGAAATTGATTAATATTATTATTATTATTATTCATTCATTTATTGCTCCCTTTAGAAAAATTAAACCCTTGTAGTTCTTGTTGAACTATAGAGGTTTTATGTGAGTTTTATATAATTACTTTTTTAAAGATTTGAAGGTGTCTGTCATTGTCGGTAAAATGGTGAAAATATTTGTGGGAATTTAAACTTTGACGAAACAGTATGATGCTAAATCCATGAATTTAAATATATAATTTAATTATTTTTAGTACCCTTACTTTTTCTTAACATGGTAGCAGGAGCTTAAAGGACGGAACACGGATTAATGAGAAAAGGAAAATAATCATAGAAAATAAAAAATAATTAAGGGTTCCTCCACAGAATTCTCCTTATAAATAAGGTCCAGAAGGATAGTCTCCATACAAACACGATTTTGAAATGGGTCATAATTTTTGACAGTCGTTTTTGTCATGACATTTGAGGCTTTCCATTAAAAAGTGATTACCCTATTTGTTCGGGTAAATAAATTTTGATTGGAGTGATTTAGGTTGTATCACAATGGTTCTTAAATAGGCTCTTATACTTTTTTTTTTATTATCCACATTATTGTTAAGTTAAATAATGTTAAGTTTATATTCTCAATTTATTACGATGGAAATGGAATCCTCTAAATTTGCAAATAAACGCATATGCTACTTTCGCTTATTAGCGGTTTTTTTTTTTTTTGAAACTGCCTTACTATTCTGCAACCTCAAGTAACACGCATGTGAACGTGAAAACCTAAGAAAATGTGCATATTACTTGCAGACCCAAAAACTCACAACCACACTAGACAAATTTACATTCTTACATTCTTAGGAAGGTACAAAATTTTATTTCTAATAAAATTGCAATAGTACGTATTTACTACACATTGTAATTGCAGACACGCTCATTGTAGGCTTGTTGTTGATAATTATGCGCCGACACATATTTTAGGCAAAAATATGAAAATTATGTATTATAGGTAAATTAATATTGGTGGAAACCTTAATAGGTTTCCGCCAATATTCATCTCTACTTTGCCGAACTATTTTTATCAAAAGATCAGCTCCATATAATATATCTGAGTCTCTAGGAAACGTAAACAAAGTTGGGAAATTACACAAAATATTTGGCAACACTATTATACATAACGTTGTCATAGTGACTATTCTGTTTACATTATTCAATAATTTTATTATTTTGAGTTTTTATCCTAAAAGTATATTTTAGGACTTGTAGATGGATCTGGCAGTGGTGTTCTTTGAGTCCTTGTAATTTCGGCAAGATTTTATTGCACATTATACCATCTTTTGTCTGATTATTCGGAGATTTTATCAGTATGAGATGAGAATGAGAACTGTATGGAACTCTTAATTTGATTTGACAGGAACGTCAATACTGGTGTGCTTTCTTTCAGGATAGTTTGATTTGCTGATTAGGTGTCTATCCCTTTATGTCTTTGGGGTTCCTATATTTGATGGGTATTACGATAAATGGAAATTTCGTCTGAAATTATTTTTAAAAATGAAAAATTGCCAGCAAGTGATTGTAAATGAAGTTAAAATAGAAGGAGTATCCGAAAATGACTGGAAGAAAATGTAGTTAATGGCGCAAAATTATATAGTTACCAGTATGAGCAATTCTCGGTTAGATATTATAATTACAGAAGAAACAGCCTATTCATATTCAATTTATTCATAAAAACATTTATATGTCAGTTACATTATAAGAATATATATATATATATATATATAGAAAATATTTAATTACTTGAATGTATACTGCAGCGTAATGTAGTGAGTAGTGGTAAACCTTCCTAAATTAAATGTGAAATAATAATAATAATAATTAAATGCTACAAGATGCTAAAGAAACTGGACGATATGTTTATTGGAAGAGGATGCGCAAACAAACTTCTGATAAAAAGGAAAATTATAGACACACAAATCAAAGATGGCGATCCTATAGAATTTTCCAGTTGTTCGAAAAACAAATAAATGAATTAAAGAATACAGGAGAAGTCGTAAGCGAGGAAGATAGATTAAATTATTTACTGTTGGCACTACCTGAAAAATTCTCGCACATAGTCAATATTGTAGATGCATTGCCAAAGATGAATCAGACTGTGGAGTACTTGAAGTCAAAATTAATTTTGGACTCCAAGAAAAACGTATCCAAAGACGAAAGTTCAGAGCAAGCTTTTGCAAGTAGTAGTAAACATATCCAAAAATGTTACGGATGCAATAAAGAAGGTCACTATAAAAGAGATTGTCTGAAATTGAGAAATTATCGTGGAAATTATACAAGATATCATCGTGGTGGACGAGGTTACCGCAAACGTGGACACGGAAGAGGATACAAAATACAGAATACAGAAAATACAGAAATATTAATTTCGTAACAAAAAATACAGACACACAAAATAAACATAATAATAAATTAAATATACACGTAATAGACAGGAAGATATTTGTCACGAAACCGTCACTGAGGCACAGAGGCTATCAGCAGCAACAAATACAAGGACAAGGTAACAACGGTATAGCAGGTTTCAATGTGGAAGTGATGACTACTGAAGGAGTGTCTGCAGAATACTTTAGCTAGCTTGACAGTGACTTTTAGCGATCACATAATACAAAATTGATGTTGTCAATGTATATTACGTACTAAATATGAAAAGAAATTTGTTGAGCGTTTCTAGTAATGTGAATAAAGGTAATATGATTAAATTGCATATTATGCAATTTAATCATATTACCTTTATTAAATGAATCATTAAATGACGTCGCTCAAATATATAATTCAAAGCACAATTTGGTGGTTGTAGCAAAGAAAAAGAATAAGCTATACGAGCTGGAATGCAAGTTAGGTAATGAAAGATATTTATGTAAACACAAATGAACAGATGATGTCAGCAAAAGAGAAATGGCACCGAATTCTAAGTGATGTTAACTTTAGAAAGCTGAACGAAATGTGTACACACAATTTACTAGACGCTTTACCAGATAGATTAAACGAAAATTTCGTGCAATGTGAAATCTGTTCGCAAACGACTACGAAAATGACAAATTTACCTTTTGAAAACAACAGACGCAAAGCTACTGACATTTTAGAGATCGTGTATACGGATGTGGATGGTCCAATAACACCGGTAGGTTACCAGGGTTATCGATATTTTGTTTCTTTTATAGATGACTAGCTTTTGCCCGCGGCTTCGCCCGCGTGTTTCTGGAAAACAATAATGGCGTTTTTGTAAGTAGTGGTATAGTGGTTAATTTAGATTCCCAGTCATGTAGAATCCAAATTTTTTTTTTTTTTTTTTCATCTCACCCCAAACTAAGCAAAGCTTGTAATATGGCTGCCAGAGACTGATATACGTACATAAATATTTTTTAAATACATACTTATATAGATATTAACACCCAGACATAGAACAAACACAAATATTCATCACATAAATGTTTGTCCTAGATGGGAATCGAACCCACGCCCCCAAGCACAGAACGTAGCTTCACTACCAACTGAGCCAACGGGGCAGTCAGATTTTTTTATTACTTTTATTTTATTTTTTATTACTTTGTTTCTGGGTATACTAACACTCGGCCCTAATAAAGAAGACATTATGTTTGTTTGTGTTCCTTGTCATCCTCGATACAAGGTATTCTTCTGGAGAGTTTCGTGTGTTGTTACAGCAACATGATGTCCACTGCAGATGTTTCAAAAACTCCCTGACTTCCCCGGCCATTTTTTTAGCTTATTTTGTGCAGAATCTTACATGACGAATTCCAAATATAAAATACAAAAGCAGAATGACGCGAAACTGAGACCTCGTGACCCCTATATCTTCACAACTGCTCGACCGATTCAGCTCATATTCGAACTTAATTAATTTAATTTTAATTGTATTGAAAAGAACTACTTGCCTACAAAATTTCATGAAGATCGGATCAACGGTTCGCAAGTTGTCACCGGATAAATATACACACAAACATACAAACATACATACAAATGCCGATTTGTCCCAGTAAACTCTGAGACCTTCGCTTCGCTCGGTCAATTATACAGTATTCGTTATTTACACGATACAAATACTACGTAAGAGTCAATATAAGGAGAATTCTGTGGTAAAAGTATTGTTCCTTGAACATGACAGCATCACATTGACAAAAATTCCTCACTAAGTAAAAATAAGGTTGATATTGTTCTAAAGAGTTTTTTAAGCAATTTAATTTTTTAACCAAGACAGTCAATCTAAATCAGATCCTGCAATATTTTTGCGTTTTTCCAAGCTGGTTGACATTCTAAAGGTTAGGACACAGAATTCTCCTTATAAATAAGGTCCAGAAGGATAGTCTCCATACAAACACGATTTTGAAATGGCTTATAATTTTTGACAGTCTTTTTTGTCATGACATTTGAGGCTTTCCATTAAAAAGTGATTACCCTATTTGGTCGGGTAAATAAATTTTGATTGGAGTGATTTAGGTTGTATCACAGTGGTTCTTAAATAGGCTCTTATACTTTTTTTTTTTATCATCCACATTATTGTTAAGTTAAATAATGTTAAGTTTTTATTTTCAATTTATTACGATGGAAATGGAATCCTCTAAATTTGCAAATAAACGCATACGCAACTTTCGCTTATTAGCGGATTTATCTTTTTTGAAACTGCCTGACTATTCTGCAACCTCAAGTAACACGCATGTGACGGTGAAAACCTAAGAGAATGTGCATATTACTTGCAGACCCAAAAACCCACAACCACACTAGACAAATTTACATTCTTACATTCTTAGGAAGGTACAAAATTTTATTTCTAATAAAATTGCAATACAATTGTGTCATATCGTGACACGCTCATTGTAGGCTTCCGTAGGGTTTTAAGTTAAGTTGTTGGATAGGGATTGGTGAAACATTTCTATTTGTTTTTGATAATTATGCGCCGACACGTTTTTTAGGCAAAATTATGAAAATTATGTATTATAAGCAAATTAATATTGGTGGAAACCTTAATAGGTTCCCGCCAATATTCATCTCTACTTTGCCGAACTATTTTTATCAAAAGATCAGCTACATATATCTGAGTCTCTAGGAAACCTAAACAAAGTTGGAATATTACAAAAATATCTGGCAATACTACAGTTCATTTTGTCTTAGGGATGTCAATTCTTGCAGAAAAAATCGTATACGAACCGATTCGAACCGATCTCGTATTAGATTCTTCAATCGGACAAAAAAAAACGAACTTCGATTAAACCGTTGATTATTTTTGGATCAAGTATATAGTCAAATAAATTCCACGTGAATCCCTTATCGTTCAGACTCTTAAAAAAAAAACTAGAGGCGATGGAGCATTCTCAATATTTACGTGTTTGATCGTACCTTTCTAAGGGGATGCCTTTGTCCAGCAGTGGATGTCTTATTTGGCTGATAATGATGATGCAGCCAATTAATCGTGTTTTAATCCGATTGAAGTGATTGTCAATTGCTAATCGACGAATAAAATTATCAAAGGGCTGCGTCAATGACCGTTGCTGGTCTTCTTTACAGTACAAGAAACAATCCTCAATCATGATATATCAAAAAAAAAATTTTCATTTAATAATCGATTTTTGGACTAACCGAAATTCGATTGACATCCCTAAACGTTGTCATAGCGACTATTCTGTTTACATTATTCAATAATTTTATATCCTATTAAAGTATATTTCAGGACTTAAAGATGGATGTGGCAGTGGTGTTCTTTGATTCCTGTGAATCCTTGTAATTTTGGCATGATATTTTTGTATAGTTCACCATTTTTTGTCTCATTATTATGAGATTTTATCAGTATGAGATGAGAATGACAACTGTATGGAACTCTTAATTTGATTTGACAGGTACGTCAATCTGGTGTACTTTATTTCAAGATAGTTTGATTTGCTGATTAGGTGTCTACCCCTTTATGTCTTTGGGTTAGGACATTTCTGCATAATAGATACAAGTCAAATTCAACGAACTTACCTAAATGAATTTCTATCATAATAATATGAAGTTTTTCAGTACAACCCTCCCAATAATACATGACCACAGATCATCCACGCACTCAGGACGATCGTAGCGTACCACGCATCGGTCCAAATAGACCTATAAAAATTTAAATTTTAAAAACTTTAATTCGTTCATTGCTAGGCGCCAGTAGGCATAACCTTGAGATAGATAGAACACTTGGTCACAACCCTTGGTCCCCGCCACCCACGATTTCCTCCCTCTTTGGTGAGTTTTTGTCGGAACAACGGTTTCATGATATCGTATCTGTATGTGTGCTGCATGTGCACAGATTAACTAATATGTGGTAATTCGTGGTGATCAATAGAACATAACATAACATAACTCTTACTTACTCTTACTTGGTACTTGGTACTTGGTGAGCGGGTTTATATCCGTAACTAGGCTGCGTAGCGGCCCCTTTTGCGTTTCATCCCGGCTGCAGCTAGTCCAGCCACCCGGTGTTCTCCAGGAAAGCCAGCAGCTCGCTCACGCCGGCGCATGCTTCCCGGAGCGTCCTCGGTGAACCGAGGATCGATGTACGTTGTTCTGCCACGCTGCTGCACTCCAGCAGCATATGCGCGGCTGTTTCTTCAGCCTCCATGCAGCCTCTGCATAGAGGGCTGTCTGTAACTCCAATAGCAAAAAGGTGTTTGCTTAGAGAGCAGTGTCCCGTGATCACTCCATAACTCGCCGGAGTCACGTTTGAGGTTTAGGAGCCGTCGGGAGTATCTCGGGTTTAATACCGGAAAGGCCACTCCCGGTGCCCTTTTCCGTTTTTGATCCGTCCGTGTAAATTCTCACTTCACGTATACAGGAGCTATCACAACGCTCTTCATGCAGCTGGACGGTGTAGCTTCTCGTGAAGATGTGCTGTTTGGACGCCTTATCATAAATTGACAATATTTCGGGATTACGATTCGCGAATTCGTCAATTATAGTAGTGTGCATTGCTTGTTTTTCGTATAACCAGAGATTCAGTCTCGAAGCCTGTAGGCGGCTACCGCTGCTTCCTGTTGTATGAAGAGCTGCAGCGGCATTTGTCCCGTAATTGCTTCTAGCGCCGCTGTGGTAGCGGATCGCATGCATCCGGTCATCGCTACACAGGCTGTTTTCTGGAATTTTTCTAGTTTTTTATTTGCGGTGATCAGTTTGGTTCTGGGTTACCATACTAATGCGCCGTAAGTTAGCGAAGGTCTGAACACACTGTTGTCCAGCCATTGAGTTATTTTGGGTTTTACACCCCACGTTTTGCCTATCATTTTGCTGCACTGCCAAAATGAAATGGAGGCTTTCTTTATCTTGTTGTCTAGGTGGTTCGCCTAGTTTAGTTTCTTGTCTAGTGTGATGCCCAAATATTTCACTTGCTCTGACAATTTCAGTTGCTTACCGAAAAAGGATGGTAGTGTGTATGTTCCAATGTTTCTTTTATTGGTGAACATTACTAATTCCGTTTTTGTAGGATTCACGATTAGTCCATATTCAATGCACCACTTCTCCACGACCTTCAGTGCATTATTCATAAGACTACAGGATACACTATTGAAGTGGCCTGATATCATAACGGCCAGGTCATCTGCGTAGTCTAACGTGTAGAAGCGTTGGTCGTTCAGCATGGTAATCAGTCCGTTTACTACCATGTTCCAGAGGATCGGTGAAATGACTGCACCCTTGGGGCAGCCTCCCATCACTATGCCTCTGATAGCGCCATCGAGGTCGATTCTCACCGCCCTCAGGCGCAACATGTTGAGTATCCAGTCTACCAGCGTTGGGTTTACCTTATGCTTCTTTAGTGCTACACTGATGTTGTTGAATTTTGTCTTGTCAATCCTCTATATCTATATCTCCTTCTATATCTATGAAGGCTCCTAGACAAAGTGCTTTGTTGTTTAAGTCATGTTCTTTAGTTCGTACAACCTTGTGACGGGCTGATTCTGTCGATTTGCCCGAGCTGTACGAAAAGAAAGGATGTGAGGCTTAGAGGTCTGTATGCTTTTGGTTCTGTGTAATCGCTTTTCCACGGTTTTGGGATGAATTGTACTCTTACTTCTCTCCAAGTCATGGGGACGTATCTGTAAGCTATACACAACAAAGAGTTGTGTGAGTATCCCATTCAGGAGGTGCTCTCCCCATTGAAGAAGTCCGGCGAAGACCCCATCCAGTCCGGGTGTTTTGTAGGGTTGTAATGATTTCACTGCCCAGGTAATCTTTTCGCTCGTCACCACTGATTGCGCGGCTGCCCAATCTGCGGCTGCTGCTGAAAGCACCTCATTTGTCTCCCACCCAGCTTGTTCACTTATGTGACATCCTGGGAAATGTGTCTGTAGCAGCAGGTTGTGTGTTTCTTCTGTTGTTTTTATGTAGGTATTGTCAGGCTTCTTGAGGGTACCAATTTCTCGTTTTGAGTCAGCCGCTAGGATTTTCCTAACTCAATTTGATTGTTGATTCGACTCAATGCCTGTGCTGAATTTAATCCATAACTGTCGCTGTTTAATACGCATTTGTTTCTTGTATTCCCTCAGAGCTATTTTATACTTATCCCAATCATCGTCGTGATATGTGTTCATGGCTCTGTTGTATAGCTTCCGCACTTTCTTTTTGATCTTCTCCAGGTCCTTGGACCATCCACGGCCTCCCTTGCCTTGGCTTCCAGAGCTTGCCAACGGGCAGGCTCGTAGCTCTTAATGATGTTGTTTGATATCATTATTTCGGCACTTTCCAGGTCCGTGGTGTTTGTTATGGGTATGGCAGAATCGCAGGGTTTAAGGGTCTCTCTAAGCTTAGAAATGTACTTTTTCTTGTCGGTTCTGCGGGGGTATCGTATCGGCTTTGGCTTTACCTTTGTTAGATCGATTTCATACCTGATCCACCTGTGATCAGAGCCGGAGTGCTCGTCTGATACTCTCCAGTTCTTCACGAGTGCGCAGTTACCTGAGACCAGGGTGAGATCGATGATGGTGCGTGCCCTCCTTGTGACAAAGGTCGGCTCCGCCCCTACGTTGGCAATGGAGAGGTGAGTTGTTAATAAGAAGTTTACCAGCTCCTCTCCTCTATCGTTCGCGGATGGCATCCCCCATACGGGGTGATGTCCATCAGTTGAGATGATTAGTTTTAAGTTGTTGGCATCGCAGTATCTTACCAGATCGACTACGTCTTTCGGAGGTGCCTCGTCGTCGGCGTGCATGTAGACTGACGCAACTATCACCTCCTCTGTGGTCTCTCCGTTCAGGTCCTGGAGTCTAGCTGAAACAATGTCTCTAGAGCAGAACTGTGTAAGGGGAACTGCCATCAGGTTGCGTGGGACGTACATACACGCTCTGATGTTGTTACTAGTGTTGTCGAGTATTAACTTACAATTTAAGCTGTTAAGACCACATACTCGTCCCGCTCTTATCCAGGGCTCCTGGATCAGGGCGATAGTCTCTTCGTTTATCTTCAGCATTCTGCGTAGGTTAGCCGTTGCCGCAGTGTTGTGCTGGAGGTTTGTTTGGACGACCTTAGTCGGCGGGGATCCAGACTGACACCGTCTTTCCCGCCCGGCAGTTCGACCAAGTCCTGTCGTGCTCCTATTACAGTCTCCAGGTCCTCCTCCTTTTCCTCCGTCGCCGTGTTTGGCTTTGGGGAGAAGTGTAGCAGGTTGTCCTTGACTCCTTTGGTCGAACTTGTCGATGTCACTGGTTGCGCTTCTGTTGCCTGTGCGCTGTCTCAGACCAAATGTTATGAACCCATTGGCTCCGAACTTGTAAATACTGTATTTCGAGAGCCAATGGCCTCTACCTTAAATATCATAAGTTATAAGTACAAAGCTAAAAGTGCAGACAATGGAAAATTTATGATGAGAAAATACAATAAAAGTATATAAGTATATAATACATTTAAAGCAAGCATATATATATAATAAACTAAATACGTTCATAGACTGACATACTTACATAGAATACATAGAAACACCCAGACAAAGAATAAACATCCCTGTTCATCACACAAATGTTTGTCCTGATTAAAAATCTAACCCTTACAGCTCAGAAGGCTGAAATCCACGCGCTGATCCTCAAGGCTAGTCAGACCTTGAAAATGTCATGTCTCTATCACCTCTAGTAAACCTCTGGGTCAGTGTGTACGTTGATTGTGGGTCGGTCAGCGACACGACAGATTTATTTATATAAAAGATATTGAATGTTGTTTACACGTATCGCCAAAATACTTAAATGTCACATTCATATTATCATCTTAAAGTGGTTTAAATAATTGCGACCTTTTCGAGCGAACAAAAAAGCTGTTAGTATTTCGACAGACCAGTTTTTTTTCTAGATTATATTATTGTTATAAAATCCGTCAACTGCGTATCGTGACACGCCAATGCTAAGCTCTGTAGCTATTAAATCTATATACATATAATAAAACTGTAGCCGAGCTAAATCTGTACATAAAATATTTTTTGAAAATTTTGCCTGTGGGGAGTTACATATAGAATATTGATGTCAAAACGGTTTTTTATTTTATTTTTGTCTGTCTGTCTGTCTGTCTCTTTGTTACCACATCACGCCAAAACTACTGGGCGGATTTTAATTAAACTTGGTATAGGTATTGCTTATTTCACGCATTAACATATAGGATACTTTTGATTCCGAATTTCATCCTCGAAAGGGGTGAAAAGGGTTGGTAAAGTTTCTATGAAGGTATTTTTTTTTGTGAATCTATTGTTATGATTCTTTGCAAATTTATCGATAAACAGAAAATATTTAACACGTGTTTCACAGTTTTTGATAAATCAACCCCTAAAGGGAAATTGAAATTGAAATTGAAGGGTGAAATTTGGAGTTCAAGTTTGTATTGAGATTTTTTTATTCAACTTTATAATTGAAAAAAAAAAATGTATATATTGATACATATTACATAGTTTGAAGCTCGGCGCAGCTGTTACATAGATACAGCGCTACTTTGTTTCATCGAAATTGGTCTAGGAATATTGAAGTTATGACGCAAATAAACATAATTGTAGTCCACTATAAGTTGAACTCCGAAGCATAGCGGACGTTTAGTGCACAAGGCTCAGCTGAAACTGGTTTGAGTATTACCGTGAGCTTGTAGGACCAAGGGAGCGAGCTAGAGATCTGTTCGACTGTATCAGTAAGTTGTGGCCTGCGGGCTAATGTGAGCTCGACCAGGCAAATTAGCAAGTTCGTTGCAACGCAAATTAATAGATAGTTTACTACACTTGATGCATCTATCAACCACTGTTTAAGAGCCATTCAAGATATAGTTTTATCTATCGGTGGAAATTCTCTGTCGAGCTATGGTTTGCCTGAACCCTTGCATCATCCACATGATCACCAGCGTGCAACAGGGAGTATACAGCTGAAACAATTTATGACATGACTGAAATGATGGGAACATTGCGAGATAGTCTGCTAAGCTTAGCACAAGAGCAGCAGAGCGTTTTCCGTCGTATTTGCGAAAGTGCAATTATCAACATGGGGAAGCTGTTTTTCTTAGATGCATCTGGCGGCACGGGAAAAACTTTTATTACCAAAGTTACAGTTAAAGTTACTATTAGTACTCCCGGGATATTTGCCACGATTTTTATTATTGTTGGGTTCCCGATATTTCGCATGGCGCATGCAGCTGTGCGGCTGTACTTAACCACCAACATACGTGCACATAGAGGTCGAGGAGCTTCTTTCGCGTGTCTTCGGTGGCATAGAAATAGTATCAAATAAAGAGAACCCTTGGCTCTGTGAAAGAGCCATACTAACCCTACGGAATGACCAGGCAGCTGCCATTAACGCGTGTCTTGGGTGAGACCGTTGAATATAGCGCTATCAACAGGGTTAGGGATGAAGACGAGGCGACTTCATATCCGGTTGAATTTTTAAGTTCATTATCCGGTCCTGGGCTTCCTGCGCACAACATCAAATTAAAAATCGGATTTCCCATCATACTGTTGCGCAACTTGAGCCCATCAAAGTTGTGCATTAGTACCCGACTTAAGGTTACGGCTCTACAGCGAAACCTGATTGAAGCAGAGGTCTTAACGGGGAGTGGTGCCGGGGAACGCGTATAAACAGTTTTAATTCATTCTGCAATCACCGTGCGGCTAGCAAGCTTTGGGTCACCTCTTGTCGTCACAAACAAATTTTGCATTTCGTTTCCAAGTTGTCGCCTTGGTATAGTATAGACTATAACAATTATATGGTTATCTCCAGGTAGCAACAGCCAACCGGATTGCTTATGATTTATTGTGTCCGTTTTCGACCCATATAGGGGCCAGAAGCTAATTGACCGGCCCTGAATACGATTCACGATACGTCAAATAAACTGCCTGCGTCAGGTCCTGTTCGTATGAGCCATTCAATGACCACCTGTGGATTCTATACCGGAGGCTTTACTCTATTTCTGGATGCACAGCAACTGTTTGCAATGCCTTTCAGCGCCTGTCGGACTAATATATGAGAACTAAGCTTTACTTCTAAATCAGGTTAACAAAATGAAGATACTGCAGACTTATGGACCAATATTGTGTTGTAGCTTAAGCCTTGTACTTTATGTAAATAAATAAGATATCTGGCCAGACCATGGTCTCCAGGACTTTTATTGTCCATGTCAGAATTTTTGCACCATGTAAGCCAACGAATCCAAGCTTGTTTATATGTCTTCAGTGGACTAGGCCTCCAGCTAGATTCAATCAAACTGATTTCAGAGGGTGACCAGTTCAGGGTGACCAGTTCTTTAAGAGGTCATCCCACCCCGACATATCCATGCACTCCTTGAGGCGGAGGATGATTGGTCCGTGTGTCTATTAGAACTGATTGAAGGTTCCTGATAGTGTATGCTGAGCTCACTGCTCTTCTCTTTAGGTCCACCCTCCAAAAGACGTTCTTCCACTTAGGACATATCACTATGTAATTTCCCCGTGCTTGATTCAACCTTGCTAAGACTATGTACATGAGACTCGGAGGTGGAAAAGGTGGCTAGTCTGTAATTCCAGGGTCGGCTGAACGAGTCGTGGTAAATTGCTTGTTGATCCTTTAGGTCTATGGTCACATACATTGGCAAAGCATGGGTCCGTCTGGATGCCATCAGATCCAGCAGTGGCGTTCCCCACTTGTTGAATATTAGCTGACATGCTTGGGTTAAGAGATGCCATTCTGATAGGGCTTTGTATCTGGACAATCCGTCTGCTATGCCGTTCAGAGGACCTGGGAGATAGCTTGTTACTATTTTTATGTCGTATCTCTGTATTTGGAGGTAAATCATTCGTGTCAAGTAGACAATAGACAATAGTTTATTTGTAGCAAAAAACAGAAAAAAAAATTAAAAAGTAAAAAAAAAATAACGAAAAATACACAGGGTTTTTTGCCACAAGCCAGCCCCAACTCAGCAAAATGCTGGTTGTACCCGACCAGCGCTGGTCTCCCGTTGAATTAGTCCTTTTGATTTCATTCCGCCTTGTCTGCGTAAGTAGACCAGAGCTGTTTTGTTGTCGCTTTGTACCATGACTGTTCTGACATTTTTTGGACAATTTTGGTGAACGATATTACTTTGTAGATGGCCAGTAGCTCTTTTATATTCGAGTGGGCATGAAGCTCTTCGGGCATCCAAGATCCCTGCATTTGCTCGCCGTTGACATACGCTCCCCATCCGACGCCTGAAGCGTCCGTGACAATGTGAAAGTATACTGGGGCTGCCCAGATTTGCTCGTTGAGTGTAGATTTTGTAGCCACCAGTTTAGTCTTCTCTCGCGGATTGGGTTAAGGGGACAGCTATAGCCTGCCTTAGAGCCTGATGAAGGCACAACTACAGATCTCGGTAGTGTAGCATGCCGTGATAATGACGCAATTGGTACCCCCATCAGTTTTTGCAGTTCCAACAACGTCAGACTCTTTGACTGTTGAGCGTGAGGTAAACAACTCCTTAAAGTGTTTATCTTTTTCTGTGGCAGACTCTTTGTTTTTGTACGGGTGACCCAAAGAATTCCCAGAAACTTTATTTTTTGAGATGGTCTCTTGGAAGACATTTTTCTATTTATAATCCATCTAAGGTCAGTCATGAGGTTGATGGCTTGTTTCATTTTCTCTTTGAGTATTCGAGGACATTGATTTACAAGAAGGTAGTCATCCAAGTACACAATAACTCTCATGCCTTGTATCTCTTAGTATATGAGCTACCAAATTCGACAAAGTGGCGAACGTTCTTGGTGCACTGAGACCGAACGGTAGAGAGATCATTTGGTAGGTTACGTTGTTGAAAGCGAACCTGAGAAATCGACGGTGCGATTAGGAAACCAGGATACGAAAATATGCCTGGTAAAGATCTATTTTTTTTTTTCATTTTAAAATCCTTGGTTGGCAGAAAATTGGGCACCCTGTGCATATTTATCAAGTGAAACTTTTTCGGTTTCAGGTATAAATTCAAAGCTTTGAGATTCAACACCGGTCTTTGTGAGCCATCCGCCTTTTTCACTGGGAACATGTTTGAAAGAAACCCTGGGTTTGAAGGCGCTCTTTCGATTCCAGAATCTTTTAACGTGTGTCTCAATTCGGCATGCAAGGCAGGTGTTGTTATCAACCGATATTGGTTTTTGTACTGAAGCTGTAGTGGAGGTTTTGCCACAAAAGGGATTCTGTATCCCTTTATTTTTTTTTTTGGATATGGGCTGGAGCCCCCATAAATTGCTAGATGTGTAGAAACAGATGTAGTTGACCGGCTTGAAACGACACAGTCATTGTTTTTGATGGCCTCGAAAAATGTCTCTTGGCCTCTGCGAGGACTTACTCTCTGCGGCGGCAGTTTGGTTTGCCGATGAGAGACTTGTCTTTTCCAAAAGCGGCAGCTTGCTGGTATTTGTTGCGGTTATATGCCCGAAAGGACACCCTGGGGTCGGTAGACCGCCTTGGTGCGGCCTGGTTGCCCTCGGCAGGCAAATATGGCCGATTGTTGCCCTGCTTAATCTGGCTATCCTGGCTATACCGTATCTACCTGAGATACGGCCTGCGAAAAAGTTTAGATCCACCTCCTGATTTAGCCACAGCATCACTAAACTCCTTCGGTTGAAACAGGTACTCCGTGCTAGGTGGTATTCTTTGTAAGATCGCCTTGTCGTATTTATCCTTGACGGCAGAAAGGGTGTCCTGCACTGTCCCTTCGATGCTCAATCACATTCGCTCGTCTTCATACATTAAACAATCTGCAAAATATCTTTAGATATACTCGTGTACGTACACGTGTTTGAAAGGAGCTCTCGCACTTTTGTTGAAAGTGTAGTCTTTGATAGGTGTGTATTTTTATCCTCACTCCATTCTAACAATTCCCTTAAAGCTGTCTGTAAAGCTTCCTTTTGCGCCACAAGCATGCCAGTTAAAGCTCCAAAAGTCTGATCTCAAGTGAACCTTAAGTGGTTAAACTTGGATTCAAAAGCTAGCAGCTCATCATTCAAGGTCAAGTTAGTAAATCCTGGTGAAGTTTGGTATTTCTTCTGGACCTCAGTGTAACGGACATTATTCCATAAGTGCTGGACTTTACGCAAATAATTAAGCTTAGATTCAGAAGTCCGCTTAATTTATTAACCCGAAGCAACTGTATCATCGTTCCATTGGAAATCGCCCCCAGCAGGTTCAATTATTAGAGAAGATGAAATTGAAATATCGTCTCCTTCATCAAAAAATTACTTACTGTTTTGAGTTGCGAATTATTTTAATCAAATAATTATATTATTGTAATAAATATATCTTTATCATATAATTGTAATTATAACGAACGACTTCTTCATTTTGCACCCAACTAGTCGCAACGAAAAACAAACGCCAACTGAAGAATCGTTCGAGCTCTTCTCGACCTAAGCTGCACAGTGGCGCCAAAAGGAAGTCACTCGGTTGACACTCAATTGACTAGGTAGGAGAGTCAATTTAGCACCAAAAGTAAAGCGGAAGCGCCGACATATCTCAATTTGTAGGTTTCAAATAAGTTTCAGGCTACATAATATTATTTTTGTAGTTTTTCAACTTGTCTAGTTATTGTTATGAGAACTTATCACAAACATATAATATAAGTGTGTACATAACTAAAGCCCGCCTACGTAAGAGTATGAAACAAGATATTTTTTTCATGTTTCATCCTTTTACATAGGTTGTCAGGTTGAAAAAAAATTATGGTTACACAATATAATTATTGTTCAATTTTATTAACATAATATTAAGAACAGTTTTACACGATATTATTCGAAATTCAAAACAGGATGCCACTTAATATTATTTTAATGATATTATACATACAATTTTGCAATGTCAATTACTAAAATTGGCATCACACTAAGGTTAAATAGAGAGACCTAAACCTGTCATTGGGGTACAGAATCAATGATGATGATGGAGAAAAATCGAATGACAGGTCACCCATGTATGGAATGTGGATATCCTTATTCCAGTGCTGTCAGCTTTTAGACAAGGAGACGTGGAAAAACTACATAAGGATTTCTAGTTTGCTGTGGAACCCAAATAAAATGAATATACGTATCACATAAGGATAAAATCTTAGGATAAAATGATGCATATAAACACCGCAGTTTGTTAAATGATTTCATTTATCAACCGTTTTGGTGCGATAGATATCATACTCCTCCGAAATGAGATCAGTGTTAGTGTTGTGTTCAGTTCTGGTGGTCGTGGCCGCCAAGCCTCAGTACCTACTAGCGCCTCCCGTGGCCAGCTATAACGACGGGCTGGTGGTGCTCGACAGTGCGGCTCCAGTGGTCGTTCCACAAGTTGCCGGCGCCTCGCCCTTCGTCTTGCCGACACATGACATACTCGCAGACCCCTCCGTCTATTTACGCCGCAAGCGCGGTGGAGGCGGAGCGGGGGCGGATGCTTCGGTTGACATACGTGCCACCCTACTATTACTGGGCCGTTAAATGACATTTTGGCAAATTTGAGGTGTACTCCTGGAAAGGGCATTGATTTTCTATATTATTTTTATTTCTTGTCTGGGTGTTTTTTTATATTTTATTATTTATCTGAGTTACTGACACCATGTACACGACTAACTACCTAAATAGTTTTTATGATAGTCCAGTTCTTGAACACAGTTCTCTCTTTGAAACACTAAAATACTGCTAAGAGCTCTTACCTGTGTTTTTAAAATTTACATTATTCTGAATTGCAAGCGCGGATAAAGGTGACGGGACTTTGTATAACTATTAAACGGTTACCTGCTGATTTTATATTTGTTTTATATTTATTTTAGTACCTTGTATTAGCCCCAAAGCCAGAGTAATTAAAGATGACCGAAATCTTTCGGTTTTAACTCAAGGACAAGCTTTAATAACGTTTAATGTAATACGACCCACGGCAGCGCTCAATTGTATATGCCACTCGCAGACAGATTCCACTACTCATAATTACATGGCCTATATTATATGGTAAGGTTGCCTGGAAGAGATCGCTTTAAGCGATAAGGCCGCCAGTTGTTACACTAGTTTTAAGTTATTTTTTGGTCTTTTGTATGTTATTTCTGGTGTGGACGATAAAGAAATAACTATCTATCTATCTATATGCGCGTTCGGTCCGCTAGGTCCAGTCTACCTTTTGGTCTAATACGAAGGTTATCCTCCTATATATAGACTGTTTGTACATTGCAAAACTAAAAATTCAATTCAGAAAAAAATACTTAGCTTCTATAAACCTCATTAGTTAAACGGGCCTCATTCATAAAAAAAAACACGAATTTGCTAATAATTTCAATTACCTTTTAATTAATATCGCATACGATGGAATACTGTTCTGTTTGCCATGAAACCCTACAAAATAACGTGACTAGTACATACATACTTATACATTTCCTATCGACATTGGTATAATATGCAAATTAAAAAAAACTACCAATACATTGTATGTAATCCCAATTTCAACTTGTAGGTAACCTTATAAACAGTAGTTATACAGAATACATGGTGTACACAGAGAAGAGATTTTTTTTTTCTTTCGGTGATGGTGCAGCTGTGTTATTATTTTTTGGCTTGTCAGTGCAGTTTAGGCCGATTTTCGATTTTATAAAAAGTAAATAGCGATTTGCAGATGACATTCGAATGGGTTCGACAAGCCAAAAAATAATAACACAGCTGCACCATCACCGAAAGAAAAAAAAAATCTCTTCTCTGTGTACACCATGTATTCTGTCAAGGGTAAATGACATTATTCTATAGAACAGAGTGCCGAGTGCGAGTTTTTCCAAATGCGTTTACTTACTCGATCGCGTTTGTTCCGGCTTTTAATGAACAATACGCAAAATGTACAAACGAGCAAAATGTACAAATGCATAATGTACATAACGCTTTGTATGAAATCAGAGTAGCGCCGTCTAGCGTCATCTAGGTGGCACTGCGCTTACTTCATACAAATCATAGTTAACGTAAACGTCACCGAATAGGTAAACGCAATTACAAAAACTCGCACTCGGAACTCAGCTGTATTTTTTTTTCGCGATTTGAATGCTGGCCTTAAAGTAAAAGTTGTTCATGACGATGAGTAGAATGATATTCTAGAATACATCCGTCGTCTAAACAAACATCCTGTAGATAAATAAATAAATATTGTTGGACGATTTATACACGCAGCGCCATCTAGCCCAAAGCGAAGCAAGCTTGTACTATGGGAACCAGATAACTGATAGAATACATAAATACTTACATAGAATACATAGAAACACGCAGATAAGAATATACATCTATGTTCATCACACAAATGTTTGTCCTTGGTGGGATTCGAACCCATAACCTACAGCTCAGAAGGTGGAAATCTTACTATTGAAGACTAGAAGATTTCAAGATGTACCTCCCTCCATACTACCGCGAAGTAGCGTCCAACTCAATCCATAACACTTAAATATTTCAATGTGAAATTTGGTGAGGGAGCAAGCCGAGTTTCGAGTTGAACCTCCATGACGAGATCGAATGATAGTTCCCACGGGATATCAGGTGAAAACCTGGAGTGGTGCAGCTGCTGTTAAATGTATAATTTTTATGAAGAGATAATCACAACCATCTTAACAAGATAAATTAAAAATAAAGTTCTTTGAAACAAATTTGAATCTATTCAAAAATAAAATAGTACAATCAAAGAATTCTTTGATCGTAATCAAGTGAATAGGCTGTGGTAACAGAATTACGCAATCACCTTTGTTGTAGATGCGGGAACTAAATTTAATATTCCCACAACGAAGTCATAGTATATCAAAGAAGGCTTCCGGGGATGATTAAACTTTCGCCGTTCAAAATTTAGGTATTTGTGAGAGCATCCAAATAATACTGTAGGTGAACGCTGTGTATAATCTTCATATTTCATATGAAATATATTTTGTGTTTGCGTCGATTTAGCTGGTTTTAAGCACGCTTATATTCCCTCCTTAAAGAAGGGTTCCTTGTCCATCCTTAAATGTTGGATGTCATCGGTGGATGTTGTGTTCCAGTTAGGTACTAATTACAATTAACCATCTAAATTTAATATTAATAGCATTGTATTTTACATCTTTGTAGTGGTAGGGCTCTCTTGCAGAGTCCGCTTGGAGAAGTACCACACCTTTGCCATTATACAACCGCCAAACAGTAGTGTGCAAGCGTTACTGTGTTCCGGATTGAAGGGCAATGTTTCCAGCGTAATTACTAGGCATACAGATATTTAACATCTAACATCTCAGGGTGACAAGCGCAGTGCATTGCCGCGTATAGTTTTGAACTGTTGCAGTTCAAAATTCTGGGTGGCACTGAACTATTATGGGCACGCGTGAAGTTTAACATCAATCAGGTGAACGACTTGCTCGTCTCGTCACCGAGTAACATAAAAAAATAAAAATAAAAAAAACAACAATATCTTTTGTCATTATTACGAACGCTAGAGTTTTTAATAACATAGACAAATCATTATCGATCATACCAAAAATTATATAGCTGGACAAAAAATACTTAAAATTGGTGTAACAATTCGCTTTATCGGTAAAAGACTCATCCAGACAACTCTCCAGGCCCAGGGCTTGTTTCCTTCTTCCAGGCTGGAGTTATCAAGACTTCTGCCTTCTAATCAGGCGGTATAAGTGGGTAGAGCACTCCACTGGTTACACTCGATACTCCTCCGCGAGCCACCACACACGCCGGCTTCGAAATTGTATTTGTTCACAGTACTCGTTTGAGTAGGTATAGTCGAAGGGCACGTTTGTTAAGCAAAACTAAAGAAGAGTTAAATAAATATTGGTAGACGTTTTTACACAAAGCGCCATCTAGCCCCAAACTAAGCAAGCTTGTACTATGGGAACCAAGCAATGATAGAATACATAAATACTTACATAGAATACATAGAAACACCCAGACAAAGAACAAACATCCATTTTCATCACACAAATGTTTGTTTTGAGTGGGAAACGAACCCATAAATTACAGCTCAGAAGGTTGAAGTCCTCCCACTGAGCCACAAGAGGCACATTTACAAAACTTGCAGAAAGGCTTAAAACATGAACTTACTTAATAGGGTGCCGCGAGGACCCCAAAGAACACCAGGGCCTCTAGGGGCCTTGGGAGGCCATCTCCAAAATTCGCTACCCCTGACAGTAGCGAAATCTTGGAAATCCTTCTCCGGACATCAAGCCTATAATGTCTTTTCTATAACATCGTGTTGGCCTTGCGAGGTACACTCTCTTAGTCGAACGGCTGTAGGAAAATCGTAATCGCTACTTGAAATTTTCCTACATGGTTTTACTTATTTCTAGGTTAATATTTAAAATACTAACAGATTATTTATTTTGCTTTTCAGACAATTTTCTTGGTTTTTTCTGCTATTTTCTTTATAATATTATTAAATAATCCTTTATTATTTTCTAAAGAAATCTGAAAATAAATTGTTTGTTTACTTTTTGTTTGAAACATTATCAAAACCATAGATGAATGTATACTAGATCAAAACTAGATGTGTCAATTCTTTATTTTTTATACGTCGATGTCGTAAGCTAAGGTTAGGGTTATATCTTAAAAAAATAACATATAAATTCTCTTTATACAAGATGTTTGGCCAAATTTTGTATTACAATCTCTGTGATGAACTAAATTTCAATTTAGAATACTTTAAAAAAAAACCTGGTTTATTGTCATATTCAAATTTTGACGTAAGGAACACCTTGAAAGGTATAAAAAGCAAACATTCCGGAAAAAGTTTTTCAATTCTGATTTTCCTATCTGAAGCTCAAAATCTTTAAGGCCATCTTGCAACTTGCTTGCATCTCAAGACTGAAACTGATTACTTGAAATTTTCCTACACGGCATAGCTGAGATACTACACAGTTTGTGCATCTTCGTCTTATGCAATTGTATTTTTCATTGAGGATAAAAATTTAATGAAGACGTGTCTGACTTCCCTTACGCTGTGGTCAAAAGATCACTTTTTACGAGTCGTCGGGTGCTTGAAGAAGATACTCAGAGATCATTACGCTTTCTTGCAATATTATATACCAGTGGGGATTAAGTATTCAAATTGGAGCTTGATCAAGTCTAATAAAGTATATTGTTAGCAATTTCTTTGCATGGTCATTTAA
This sequence comes from Apocheima hispidaria, assembly GCA_947579745.1. NCBI lineage: Eukaryota > Metazoa > Arthropoda > Insecta > Lepidoptera > Geometridae > Apocheima > Apocheima hispidaria. The sequence goes on from OX388156.1 coordinate 15,118,862, forward strand.
ACAAACTTCTACTATACAATCACGTAATAATTTAAGGATTCAAACCATCTGCTCAATAACTAAATTACATGAATACATAAAAACCCAACACCAAGGGATAAGCGTGGAGGCGTGCTCGTCGCATCCCTTGCCAGTCCGGTTAGCACACACATGAATATCATTGATGTGTGTGCTTTCAGAACTGCAACTCCACTTAAAGTAAAACTGGTGGTAGGGCCTTACAGTCCGCCTGGCTAGCTACCACCCTTCTGTTTAAGCGTGTCGCTAAATGTCAATTGTTTTGGCACTGACGTGTTCCGATACTTGTGCAGGAGCGCCAGTTCCCTTCCTCCTTTTACAGCATGTTCTGCTCTCTATCCTGAGACCCTACGGGTGCGAAGATGCAGCTACCGTCATCAGTCGTGAGGGAGCGGCATGGGGGTCAGGGAGACCCGGTGAAACGGCTGTCCGCTGGCCGCCCGCAGGACAGTAGGGGACCCGAACCTGGGGATTTCTTCAAAGCTCCGCCCCGGGAGGCCGTCCCGCCATCCGGCGCATAATCCTGTGGAGGTGCTGCCGTGCCGGTGTAGGAGACCGGAGTGGATCCCGGCAGTGCCTCCCAGGGGGGACCGGGGGCCCTTCCGTACCCCATGCCGGTCATTCACTTACTGTATATGGTGACTCATCCCACACACATCTGTTCTTCGTCGCTAGATAGAGAGCCCTACAGGCTGTAACTCCTTCAACTCAACTTTAACTCCCAATGGCCAGTAAATCAAGAATGAGCGTTTCTTCAGCGGCCTCCGACTCCACATATCAAGTGGACTTCTGTAACATTCGGGGTAATCATGCCAATTTGAATGAGGTTCATCGTCATCTTGAATCTACGAAACCCGCCTTGCTCTTCTTGACGGAGACACAAATTTCCTGCCCTGCCGAGACATCTTACCTCTTATACCCTGGGTACAAACTTGAGCATACTTTTATGCGTCGTGCCGGGGTATGTGTGTATGTCCGGGAAGATGTTTGTTGTCGCCGTCTCAGTGGCCTTGAAGAATGTGACCTGTCCACTTTATGGGTGCGCACTGACTTTGGGGGTAGTACCCGTATCTATGCGTGCCTCTACAGGTCTCATAGCGGGGACGCGGAGACAACTCGGTTATTTGAGCACGTTGCTAGAGGAGCTGACAAAGTATTAGAGCAGCACACTTCCGCTGAGTTAGTGGTTCTTGGTGACTGTAACGCTCACCATGCTGAGTGGCTTGGATCCAAAGCTACTGATCACGCGGGTCGTGCTGCTTCTGACTTTGCCTTAGCTCATGGCCTCTCTCAACTTGTTACTGGAATAACAAGAATTCCTGACGTTGAGAGTCATGATCCCTCTTTGCTGGACCTTTTCATGACCAGTACCAGGTATCTGTTGAGACACCACTCGGTCATTCTGATCACTGCCTTATCCGAACCTCAGTGCCTTTCTCGGTTCGCACCCATGCCGTTCCCTCTGGCAAGCGCAAGGTTTGGCACTATAGGTCAGCGGACTGGGGTGGATTGCGTGAGTTCTACGCATCCTATCCCTGGGGGCGGCTTTGCTTTTCTTCAGACGATGTTAAACACGTGTGCGGACTCCGTCACTGATGTCGTGCTTCAAGGAATGGAATGTTTTATTCCAAACACTGTCGTACGCGTCGGTGGACGGAGTCGTCCATGGTTTAATAAATTCTGTGCGGAAGCTTCGCGTTTGAAGCGTGATGCTTTTAAATCATGGTCCGAAGCTTTCGCCAGTGAAAACCCGCACACACCTGTCTTGAAGAAAAATCTTAACGCTGCCTCTAGGTCCAGTAAAAGGGTGATTGTCGAGGCCAAAGCTGTCCACGTCAGCAGAATTGGCGACCAACTTGCACGGTTCCCATCTGGAAGTCGAGCTTTTTGGTCACTTGCCAAGGCTGCTGAAGGCAACTTTTGCCGGTCCTCTCTACCTGCCATGCGAAGGCCGGATGACACATTGGCTCATAGCGCAAAGGAGAAAGCCGACATCCTTGGTACCCTCTTTGCCTCAAACTCGACTCTCGACGATGGGGGTGCAGCACCACCCACCATTCCGCGGTGTGCGAGTTCCATGCCAGAAGTACGCTTCTCTCAGAAAGCGGTACGGAAGGAACTCATGTCCCTTGATGTGCGAAAGTCGAGTGGGCCTGATGGCATTCCGGCCATCGTCCTTAAAACTTGTGCTCCCGAGTTGACTCCGGTCTTGACGCGTCTTTTCCTGCTTTCATATTCAACCGGATGTGTGCCTACTTCGTGGAGGATTGCCTTGGTCCACCCGATTCCTAAAAAAGGAGATCGGTCTGATCCGTCTAACTACAGGCCCATAGCTATTACCTCTCTACTCTGTAAGGTGATGGAGCGAGTGGTAAACACCCAGCTCCTTGGTTACTTGGAGGAGCACCGGCTCATCAGTGATCGTCAGTACGGTTTCCGTCATGGACGATCAGCTGGTGATCTTCTGGTATACCTCACTCACCGTTGGGCTGAAGCCGTTGAGAGTAGGGGGGAAGCGCTTGCAGTTAGTCTGGATATAGCCAAAGACTTTGATCGGGTCTGGCATAGGGCACTCCTATCCAAGCTACCATCCTATGGACTTCCTGAGGGGTTATGTACATGGGTTGCCAGCTTCCTTGCTGATCGGAGTATCAAGGTCGTTGTAGACGGTTGCTGCTCCGACAGCATTTCTATCAATGCTGGCGTCCCGCAGGGTTCTGTGTTATCGCCGACGCTCTTTATTCTCCACATCAATGACATGTTGCAAACAAGCAACATGCATTGCTATGCGGATGACAGCACTGGCGATGCACAGTATACCGGTCGTGCTAACATACCTCGTGCCGTTGTTGAAGAAAGTAGGAACATACTAGTGTCTGAAGTTGAGGCCTCTCTTGAGCAGGTCTCGGATTGGGGTGAACTGAATTTAGTTCAGTTTAATCCAACGAAGACACAGGTTTGCGCGTTCACCGCTAAAAAAATCCCATTTGTTGTGGCTCCTCGGTTTCAGAACGCTCCTCTCAAGGTTTCGGAGAGCATCGGGATCTTAGGTGTTGACATTTCTGCAAATGTACAGTTCCGTGGTCATATTGCAAGTAAGGCGAAACTTGCATCCAAGAAACTTGGTGTGCTCAACAAGGCGAAGCGGTACTTCACGTCGGGTCAAAGGCTTCTGCTTTACAAAGCCCAGGTCCGACCTCACGTGGAGTATTACTCCCATCTGTGGAATGGAGCACCCAAGTATCAAGTTGAGCCCCTTGATGCATTACAGCGTAGAGCTGTCAGAATTGTCAACGATCCCAAACTCATCGAAAACCTAGAGCCGCTCAGCATGCGCAGAGACATTGGGTCTCTCTTTATCTTTTATCGCATTTATAATGGGGAGTGTTCTGAAGAATTGTTCGACCTGGTACCGGCGTCGCGATTTTATCACCGCACCAGCCGCCACCGCTTAAAAGTTCATCCGCATGTGATCGATCTGTGGAAATCACACACTGTGCGTTTTACGCGATCCTTTTTGCCTCACACCTGCAAATTGTGGAATGAGCTTCCACCAGCGGTTTTTCCGAGTAACTACAACATGGGGGTCTTCAAAAGGGCTGTTAATCGAGTCTTTAAAGGTCGGCAACGTATCTGTGATGCCCCTGGTGTTACAGGTATCCATAGGCGACGGTGATCGCTTACCATCACGCGGCCCGTCTGCTTGTTTGCCAGCTATGGCATAAAAAAAAAAAAAAAAAAACAATTTCCATCTTCTGAAGCTCCAGCAAAAGTCTAAAGCCATACGTCACCGATTCCCATCTTCCAGAGCTTCGCTTTTCAAAAACGTTATCCGTCAACCGGCCAGTATTGCTGAGACTGCAGGCTTTCTTGGTGTTGCCAACAATATCTACCAAAATATTCACGATTCTTACGATTAGTGTCATCATCATCATCATTAGCCAGAACATAGGCCTCCCCCTTAGAGCGCCATACCGACCGACAACTTGCCACTTGTATCTACCGGTTGCGCGACTTTTACAATGTCGTCGGTCCACCTAGTGGGAGGCCTGTCTACGCTGCGTCTTCCGGTGCGTGGTCGCCACTCAAGAACCTTTCTTACCCATCGGTTATCGGTTCCTTGAGTGATGTGGCCTGCCCATTGCCACTTCAGCTTGCAAACTCTGAAATATATATAACTTTAGTTCTGCGACGAATATCTTCGTTCCGAATTTTATCGCGCAAAGAAACTCCGAGCATAGCTCTCTCCATTCCCGCTGTGTGAATTTAAGCTAAGCCCGCTAAGTTTCTCCAAAAGATCAGTGGTCAAGGACCACGTTTCATTTCCATATGTCATCACTGGCAACACACATTGGTTGAAGACCCTTGCGTTTAGGCACTGCGAGATTTTGAACGAGAAGATATCACGCAATTTCCCGAAAGCTGCCCATCCAAGAAGTGTACACAAGTAAATTTGATCTTATACGATAAGGTAAGCCCTTTCCTAATTTGTATTGTTCACTCACCTGTCGGTGAGCGTTGTGGTATAAGATAGTGAACACGTCTAGCCGCATCTAGCCGGCACACAATAAGATGCTTGGCGACAGATTTTGAACTTGAGGGTGATTGCGTCGCCAACAGGGTACTAGAAAGTCTACCGGCATTTTACGACTTTCTCTGAATGTTTTCCTTCACTGGCAGCTCAAGCTCATTGCTAGGTTAAGAACCCACGTCCGCGGTGTGCGATCCAAACGCGGGAACTCTCCTGAGTAAACATCGATAAAAGTAAAAAAAAGTAAGTATCGTTAAAACATTTGACGGACATACCTTAGGATCCGTTGATCCGATCTTGGTGACATTTTTATCAAGTACTTTGAATACAAGTAAAATCGGCCTTGGAGTTTTGAAGCCATAGGGCCCGCGTCACTCAGAGCGACGCGAACTACTGCCAAGCGTACATTCTGTGTATGTAGTACCATTTATATGTTTAAAAAAATAGGAACAAGTAATGATAGCAGGACTCAAGGCATATTGGGCATTAACGAACACAATCTCACATTACAATTCAACCAAATAAACTTGAAGTTAACATAAACCTGAAGGTTTAAGGCCTCGTGTCTGCCTGCCGCTTATTTGTGGTATCAAATGGTAACTAACAACTCAACTATCAGACGCTCTCTGTATCTTTGCCAACTTCACCGCTCGGTTGAAGCTTAGAATACCAAATAATAGATGGAGCTGTGTCCACAAAATAAGTAGGTCCTAAAAGTCCTTATGTCCGTGGCAAAGCTAGGAACTAAATATTTTATGATTAAATAAATGTTACCTACATACTTATTTTACATAACAGGACGCGGTATAACATAGAGTTCTTAGTTGACAACTTATATTGAACTAGCAGGTCTCCCGAACTGAGAACTCGCTAACACTATAATATCTTCACAACCCCTGAAATTCCTCAGTCTTCAACAAAAAAAAAAAAAAAAAAAAAATTAAAAAAATACATAATTTATACAGAACTAGCTGTTACTCGCTACTTCGTTTGCGTGGACCTACAAACAAAACTAGCCTATGTCCGTCTCCGAGAATTAAGCTATATTTATGCAAAATTCAACTCGATCCGTTCAGCCGCTTAGCCGTGATAATGCGACAAGCACCCAGACAGAGAGCGGATAGACAGACAGAGTTGCTTTTTTATAATATTAGTTAGGATTATAAGAAAAAATATCTACATTTTTGTTTATAATAACCTATTTAAAAAAAAAACGTAAATGGTGATGGAGCTTTTTTCCGAATACGGAATACCAAAGTACAGAATATTGGTTTAGATAAGTACTACTATCTATTTTTTTTATACTTCGGGAGCGTCTTTTTAATCTAAACAAATAGATACAAAATAAATAAAAAACTTCACAGACTGCTTATCTTACTACACAAACCGATACTTACAAACAAACGGAAAGCACCTCCCTCCTTGGGCACTTGGGTAGAAATACAACACCTTTTTGCCGCAGTCTTGAAGTGGTCCTTCTGTTCTTTTCTAGTTTGTGATTGCGGTGTGCGGTCGACAATGTGTGAGTGTGAATGTGTGAAGTGAAGGGATTCATGTTTATCTACTTATTACGAGGTTTGGGGTTTTGCAGAAATCTAAATAATTTACAGAAAATTGTGGTAATTTTTTCTTCCTACTTGAGTTTTCTTATACAGGGTTATAAGGAAAGGGTATGCTAAGCCGCAAAGGGCTAATAGTACTCATCACAACTCGACAAAATGATATTGAAACAGCTGATATTTTTTTCTCTATTTCAGGGTTGGTCCCATAGTAAAAGTTGTTCAGCCACTTCCGGCTTAGTATACCCTTTCCTTATAACCCTGTATATACATTTCTATGGTGGTCTCAATCGTTGCGTGTTCAAGACGACTATACGGAATTATACTAAATCCAATATGGCGGATTCGATAACAAAATTCAAAAAAAAAAAGTTGACGCAGAAATATCGTGTTTGGTATAAAAATAAAGGGCTTCATATATACATTCCAAATATGTATCAATAGCCTATGTATGTTTGTAGAGTGCCTTTTTCCACGTTTCGTTGTTCCCACGTACTCCAAAACAACTAATCAGATTTTAGCAAATTAGGTGTCTATCGAAGCGTCTTAATACTGTGGGTAGGTGGACTTTTTTATCATTTGCCCCCGTACCGGGGCAGAGCCATCGGGCCAGATGGGGCTAATCCAAATTATGTCCATAAATACAATGTTACAAATGGTTGTGCAACAAACTGAATAACATAGATACCCGCTTATCACTAAAAATATGGAAACCCTCGTCCCGTTAATGCCTTTTCAAATATTTGCATTAGACTACGGTTAAAGGGACTTTAAAACTCATTGGAAAAATATAATTTACGTGGTCAATTATTATGGACCATAACATTTTTAAATTCGAATAATATTTTATTATTACCTTTACGTATTTTAGTTTTTAAACATATTATTAGTATTTTTCAAAAACCTATCAGAGCGCCTGGTTGAGGCGACGCCTGACAAAAATCTTGGCGTATATCTCGCGCAGAGCATAACCTTTGCTATTCAGCGTGGTAATGCCGATTGTATGCCAACTGCTGCTTGGGCTGGAGTATTGCATTAATTTAGACCTTTAATGATGTCTGGATAATCCAACTATCTGATTTGTGTAGTGCTAAGTAGTTTAGTGACATCCGCCAACCTGCACTGGGCCAGCGTCGTGGATATGGCCTATATAATTACCCTTCGAAGGTCAGCCGGTATCCCAGCAGTGGGGTGTTTAAAGGCTAATGCAGGAGAAAAGTAGTTGAGATAGCTTGTTTTAATTGCCATGTTTTTCGTTTAATAAATAAAACCTATGAGATAAGTGTGATTACAATGCAAATAAGACTTCATTCTTGTTTTTCCACAAACTATTTATAAGTATGTAATATATGTTATCTTTTTCAAATCATGGTAATATACCGATGGATCTCGCGTAGGTGGCCCGGACAGGATAACGGATGACTTCTGGAAAATGTTCTCCGGGACCCGCTCGAGGAATTTTTCCAGACCACAGCGCGGAGATTCCAGAAGAAAAAGATGAGTAAGGCTGGTAGAAATTAAGAACAGGCCATTTTCCGTACTCTCCGATTCAAGAAGGTAATTCTTAGGTAGATCTCGAAGCGCGCGTTCGCGTTCAAAGTGTTCAAAGTGGTATGGTTATTTTTATAATTTTAATAATAAAACAACCCAAGAAGTAATTATAATTTATAATTGATTAATTATTATTTATAATTTATTTCCACAATGGAAAAGAAATTATGAATAAATATGTAAATAAACCCTGAACTACGCACGTTGCTGTTAGACTCCATCACGAAAAGGAATACACGTAAGGTAGAAAGAAGTTCCTACATTTATGTAGTGGTAGGGCTCTTTTATAGAGGCCGCCTGCAGACTTTGCCAGTTATTGAACTGCCAAGCAGTAGTGTGCAAGCATTATTGTGTTCCGTTTTGAGAGGCAGATTTGCAGTGAAATTACCGAGCATAAAGAGATTTGACATCCTATAATCCTAACTTCCTAACTAATATTCTAATGCAGAGGAGTGTAGCCGCAGTCGTATCAGGACCAATAAAGCTTCAGGGTATAAAAATGAATACATTAATCTCGAGAAAAAAACTTCGCTTGCGCGATTCAGAACTCCCTACATTACAATAATTGTCAGTCCATACAAAACGTCAAAAAATGAATCGACGCCATCTAGCGAACTATAGAAAGTAACTTTGTCTCTCTATCTTGATGTTTATCGCGTTATCACGGCTAAACGGCTGAACAGATCTTGATAAAATTTGATAAGGAGTTACTTACATCACAAAGCCCAAAGTGCACGTTTTTTACCCGACTGCCCAAGAAGGAAGGTAATATTTGTAAGGTGTATGTAAGAGTGTAAGTATGTTTGAATGTTCCTATAAGACGGCCTGCAGCTTAAACGGCTTGACTGATTTTGACAAGCGAGGTACATGATCACATTTTTTTTTCTTTCTTTGGTACATTTAAATTTTATAATTTCATTTTAAATACGCCTTCTTTGCATCTTTTTAGTTTGTATAATTATCATGCAGTCGGTTTTTTTTTTTTAAATATTCGAATTTGGTAGGGTATTATAATGCTATACCTATCTATATGCTATATAATGCTATATGCTATCAATTTAGAACAATGCGAGATTAAAGCTCTGCGTAAGAGGGACGCCGCCTCCTTAAATCGGTAGTGTTGGCCGCCAAATCCCCCATTGATCTTCTACAATATTTTTTCTACGTCAGGGGTCCAATCTCGCGAATTCGCGCCGCATGTCTCTGATACCATTATTTTTACGTTACCAGCGTTTGATAAAGGTTCCGACGCGCCGCCATTTTGGAAATTCTTCCTCGTGTACCGTGTTTACGGAGTTTGGTTACGTGTCTAGTGTCTTCAATGAATTTTTACCGAGTTCCGTGGCGTTTTTGAATGGATTTTTATTGATTTTAATTGTTGTTTGACACACAATTATCGGTCTTCACTGCCACGCGATGGGAAAATAGAACACAATATATAATACTGCGTTCATTTGCCCATCATTGACAAAAAAAATGTGTTCTGCTTATTTTTATAGGTAAGGCTAGATTATGGTCGCGGCTTTTTTTGTTTACAGAGCGAGTACGCTCTGTAAACAAAATGAAATGTCTACGTCTCTCAGGGATAGTGCAGCATTCTACTATATAAAGAATCGGTTCTGTAGTTCCTGAGATTATTCCCTACAAACAAGGGTATGTTCTAAAACTGCGACCAGCAACACCGGAGCAAGGGAAGCAACGTCCTCTTAGTAAAAGGTGAAAATATCTAGGATCGCCAAGTGGCCTGCCTCGTGTGGGGACTATGGCATCCAACCCCCTAATAGGGTTCGTCCAGTAGTGAGACGTCTAAGAACTGATAAGAAAAATTCATGCTAAAACTCGAAAACAGCTCAAACTTTTCTTTTTTTTTTAGCCTCAATACTGGGGTGGTTTAGGCGGATGAAACTACGGGGCGCTGTTAAAAGAAGTTACTGTAAAATATTTATAAGTATGTATATCTAAAATATGTACCTAGGTACTTATTTTAGATATACATACTTATATATATATCCCGAATTTGTTAAGGACGGGCGTGGTCAGTGTGACAATTTCCGCAACACAAACGGCTGCTCGATTACCGAGTTGTAAGAAACCTCAATTACAAGCCCCAAACATCTCTCAGAAGGTCCCCATAGACAAAACCCCCGATATCTTGATTAAACGCCTGTCACTTTTTCCGCCAACTCTAGTACAAAAATTTGCGGTGGAATATTTTTTTCGCCACGCGGTGGATCGAAAATATTCACAGATAAGATTGATGTTGCGTGTGACAGAGACGAGACAGGCGTTAAGGGTGCGACGGAGAAAGTAAATGTTTATTTTTAACGCGTAAATGAGTCATGGATCTAGAAATGACGGTATTGCCGTGCTCCATTTTAGTAAAAAAAATATTGGTATCGGACCGTGTATAGATAACACAGACAACACCATAAGCGTTGCCGGTGCTTGCTTACTCTTCGGTAAGAATTTGATTTGTATGTTGCCTAAGGATTTCTCCTCCTGTTATCTATATGGCATTGTAAGTGTTACAAGGCAAGGTCTAGTCTAGCAAATTTATTTATTTATTTATTTATTTTTATTTATTTTATTTATTTATTTATATATAATTTACAAAAAAGTTAGTAATGTCCAGATATTGAAAAAAAGTACTCTTCTGAAGAATTTTATAAACGCAGATAAAGTAAAAGTTAAATTAGGTATTAAGAATTAGTTAGATAACTGCAAGAATACTACTTGTTCGAATATGATTTGAGTCTAAAGTATCGTTTTTATGTACTTAGTTATTTCTTTTAGTTTTTTGGTTCCACGACATATTGCGATCTTTATCATATTTTGTAAACGGATAGTAAATACCACTGCATGCAAATGCACTTTAAAATATGAGCAGAATATGAGCAAAAACGAGGCGTCGTGAAGATATACAAGGCTATAAGCAAAGGGTATGCTAAGCCGAAAGGGGCTCATAATACTCATGATTGTGAACAACTTTTACTAAGGTAACAAGCTTAGTAACAATTGTTCGTAATTATGAGTACTATAAGCCCCTTTCGGCTTACCCTTTATTTATTTATTTATTTATTTATTTAGATGCACAAAACATTGATATTGATATTACTTATAACCCTGTAGAAATCAAAGGTCACAGGAATGAAAAACTAGTTTATTCTTCGCCTTAAGAGAAAATTCGTCCTGCTAGTACGATACTTATCCTACTATGAGTCGCATCATTTCTTGTGACAATTTGGGTACTTCCTAGTCAGGGGCGCTAGTCTCGACTTTTCGCTATGCACTTTGCGACCGAATTCGGTCGCTATGACGCAAAAATTCGACAACGAACACGAATTGTTAACGATAAAACGCAAAATTCGACAACAAACACTAATTGTTCTGAAAAAACACAAAAATAGCATTGAATTTTGCGTCATAGCGACCGAATTCGGTCGCAAAGTGCATAGCGAAAAGTCGAGACTAGAGGCCCAGGGACCCTATTCCTGTGCGCTCGAGATTATCTCGATCACTGTCTCTCTAATGTAGAACTTAATGGGAGTGAGAGTGACCAAGACAATCTCGAGCGCACAGGAATAGGGTCCCAGGGCTCTTATTCTCTATCGCACACGAGATACCTTGTTAATACCGCGTGACTTTGGAGTTTTGGCGGGAACGTGAAGAAGTCATGTCGCGTCATTGTATTATATTCCAAAACTTGTGTTATTTTGAGTGTTAATGTGTAAAAATTGTGGGTTATTTCCATTAAATGTTCGTAAACGTGCATGAATGTTGGTGAATAGTATAATGTTGTGAAACGTTCTCTTCATGTTGTTTCCAAAACTCCATAGAAACATCTAGTAAAATCTCCGCCAATTTATTGGGACATGACGTGTATTTGACCGTGACTTGCTTTGCTTGATTTAGATTATGACTGAGACTTGTTTTAATTGTGAAATATTTGACTTCACTTGAAATATTACAATACTTAACACTGGTTAAATGCAAAACGTGTGGAGCCAAAAAATAAGAGAAAGAAAAACGCGTGACTTCATAACGTGTTCTAAACATAAAAGCAGTTCCTAAACGTGCCGCGACGTGTTATCGAAAAATTGTACTCTGTGTCCCACAGTCCCACACGATAGGTACGGCTACTTTAGGGTGTCTACACATGGCCTGACCTGACATCGTGCGAAAGAGACAGCTAGATTTGAATTTCACGGGAGCAAAAGAAACAAACTATTAAGGTTATAGCTTCTCCCTTTCGCTCCCCCAGAAACTTATATAGCCATCTCTTTCAAACGGTGTCAGGTCAGGCCACGTAGCGAGGCGTTTAGAGAAAAATTCAAATGCGTTATTTATGGTAATAAGATTCCACAGGGTAAGATTCATATTAAATAAATAAATAAATAATAAATAAATAAATATTGGTGGACGTTTTTCACACAGCGCCATCTAGCCCCAAACTAAGCAACCTTGTACTATGAGAACCAGATAACTGATAGAATACATAAATACTTTTTTTTTTTGTAAATACATAGAATACATAGAAACACCCAGACAATGAACAAACATCCATGTTCATCGCACAAATGTTTGTCCTGGTTGGGAATCGAACCCACAGCCTATAGATCAGAAGGCGGAAATCCACCCACTGAGCCACAAGGCTAGTCAAACGTTTGTTTACTATGCTACTACGTCAACTGAAATATTACAAATTGAAATATTGGTTTCTTCTTTTATGAATCTCGGTTTTGTTATTTAACAAATATTACTGTTTTTATTCATTTATTACTTAATGAACAACTTTTATCGGGGAATCAAGCCCGAAAACGCGTAAAAAAGCAGTTGTTAATAACATTTCGTCGAATAAAATTAATATTTTAATTTTTCTAATGACCAGCATTTTTATTTTGTGTTATTATTATTATTCAGGTTTTGTTCCCATTGTATAAGATACAACCAAAAACCGTTCAAACAATAATTATGTCAAGTAAAATTCAAAACCCTCTTTTATTCTCTAGTTTCTGTTTTTTAAATTGTAAAACGTGTATCCTCCGTAACACAGACATGAAAGCAGTCAGTGGCATGTGTCGTCTGTTGTACATTTACCTTTATAGTATGCGTTGTTTACTTCAAAAGGACGTTTCTTCTATCTTCATTGTGGTCAGAGCTTCAGGTTTCATAGTCATTGTATTCAGCTGAAATTCTAGATCAAAGTAACGAGATAATGTACCTACCTAGATCTTTCACTTGTAACCATTTTGACAGGATGGTTTACTTTAGTATTAATATGTAGCTTGAACATTTAAAGCTGCCAGCCAGAGCTATCTGTTTCACGCATCTTGTTACTTTTTAGAGATAAAAAACCACTCATAAGAAATCAGTCATCACGAAAAGAGCAACGCGGGTGAGCCGCGTGCATAAGCTAGTTATTATTTAAAAATGTAAGGAAAAGTGATAGGTAGAACAACGCACAGACCAAACCAGCCAGAGACGTGTAATTTGAAAAGTAGCTTTCTATTATTATGTAACGTCCTACTAAGAAATTAATTTGCGATAGTCAAGCCTTATAGGGGTGAAAAAGGGTGTTAAAGTTTGTATGGAGAAAAAAAATCTTTAAAATCTTACTTCATAAAATCACTTATACTGTTACAATAGCATCCATCATCAATATTAATACTCTACTTGCATAAACCCCATTAATTAATATTTTTTACTGACTCTACCAATAATACAGTTCTAGACAAAAATTAAAAATAATGAGTCCCGATACTCCCGATGCCACTCGACAGTACACTCAGTCCCTACCCGGCCGCGTAATAACAGAAGCGGCTGTTACCGTTATCTACTCTGTAAGTTTGTAACGCAGCGGGGTCCGCACACATAGACACGACTGCACCGCAAACACCTTGATCACTGTTTCTTCGGCTTTAAACAACATTCTTTAATAAAAACAAGACCAAAACACAGCTATAGGCCGCGATTTCAGGTCTTTGCAATAATTCTCGTATTTCCAGGTTTGAAAAAATTGCAAGATAATGCAGCACCTACAACAGCCTGCGGGGATCTCCTATGCGGGTCAAATGTTTTAAAGCAGTTTTTATGCTAACACTAGTTGTTTAACCGCGACTTCGTTCGCGTGGACCGACAAAAAAAAGTCTCCTATACATAAAATCAGCTCGGTCTGTTCCGTGATAACGCGACAAACACCCAGACAGAGAGACAGAGTTACATTCGCATTTATATAGGATTTTATATTTACAAAAAAAAATAAAAATATTTTTACTGTCCAAAAACCCAAATTCAAAAACCCTTAACGCTAACGTATGTTTAACGAAGAATACGTAAACAATATTTTTTTCATGTTTTTTTAATTATCTTTAGCAAAAATTACAACTTGAAAATTGCTATAAAACATCATCATCATCAGCCTGAAGACACCCACTTCTAAACAAAGGCATCTCCCTTAGACCGCCACACCGACTGACAACTTGCAAATTGCATTCACCGGTTGCCCACGACTTTCACAATGTCGTCAGTCCACCTTGTGGGAGGGCTGCCTGCGCTGCGTCTTCCTTCTTTGTCGGTGACTTTGGTTCTTTGGCGAATATCCTCGTTCCGGATCTTATCGCGCAAAGAATCTCCGAGCATAGCTCTCTCCATTGCCTGCTGTGCGACTCTGAGTTTGCTATAAAGCATGGGCAATGGTAATCTTAAGATAACTGTTAAAATATTTAATAATAATTATACTTATTTTTTTTTTTATTTCCTATTATTTATTTTTTTACAAATTCTGGGTGGCTCTTCCATTGAGCAACACAGGCCTCCGGCTCTCTGGGCCGTCCGGGCCAGTACCGTGTTGCTCAATGGGCTCTTCGGGTTACGATTCACACTGACAACAACTGTATATGATTTAAAAAGTGTTACCCCATAGTTAATAGTTAATAAGTATACTGTTGGTGTTTCTTTAAATAAATAAATAAACATCAGTTGAGCGACATGCTCGTTTCATAACTCAGTATTATGTAAAAAAAAAACAGTAAAGAATATTAAAAAGTGTGAGCGAAAGACCTGAATTAATACAGCGGGCCCTAAAGCAAACAAATGTGCCACCAGACCTATGAATGAGAGGGTTTTGGATGAGCTATGTTCACCATATAGTGAAGCACGGCCTGGGCACACTGATGGCACACTGGAAGCCTGTATTGTAGGCGGGTATGGAATCATGCAGCCCGGCCATCGTCATTATATCGGGATGTTTTAATTATTTTTCGCCGTTACGAGTTGAAACTGAAGCCTCGATAATACTTCTAGTATTGCTGTTTGATTTTACCTTACTGTGTTATTAACCGACTGCTCAAGAAGGAGGGTAGTTTTTTTTGGAGTATAAATATCTAAGTATGTTGTGTAAGAAGTCCTGTAGCCTAAACGGCTTGACCGATTTTGACAAGCGAAGTGTCGTTGGATTCCTATTTACGTCCGGAGTGTCATAGGCTACATTTTGCAGTCGGGTATTTTATTTTTTGTTTAACAATATTACCTGTTTTTATTTACGTTATCAAAATTTCTGTTCTCCAAACATTTTCAAAATAAAATCAGACGGAAAAAGAAAGTTCGGTCGTGGGAACTGAAATCTCAAATTTCAAATGGAGCTGGATATGACCCGTGACTAGGCAAAGTGATGACAGGTGAAATAAGGCAGATATACAGTAGCGACTAGCGACCGAGACAGGGTAAGCGGAGAGTTGCTCGTCCGACAGCGAGATGGGTCGACAACATTGTTCAACAAGAAATATTTTTGACGGGAGATAATTACTTTTAGTAAGGAATTAAACTTTCCTGTGATAAGTACTGCGCTGATGTTTTTTTGTACCACAGACTAAAATAATAGGTATTTGTTATGTAAGGCTGCAAAGTTGTTTTTTGCGCGAGTGTTTGTGATACCTGATCGTAGCGGGGGTTTCAAAGGTACTAGACGCAAAATAACTTTGCTGCCGAGCGAAACACACAAATTGTAACCTCACTACTGCGAGGAAAATGCTAGGATGATGGAAGTGTATTAAATAAAGAGAAGAAAACGAGATTTATTTTTTATGCAATCGTGCTGGCCAGTGCGATTATTCTAAAAATGAGGTCGGCGCACTGATATGAAATAAGTATTTATGCATTTTCAGTGGACTTGCGGTATAGAAAATTGTTGAATAGAAAGGTTCGAAATTTAAAAACTCCTTCCATGTTACAATACACTTTTGCACTCAGATTTCATATGATAAACAGAATCTTTCCGAGCTTGTCAGATAAAAATATTTTTAGTTAAAATGTTTTTGAACCCCTGAGGTACTTAAGCATTTTGTCCCACAGGGGACCAAATTTGAAATTGGGAAAAAATTGCTCCGTCATCGAATATCTTTTCTCTTGGACGAAATAGAGATCAAAATGCGAGGCTATCTAAATTTATGTATGCCCCAAAAAGTTTGCATGTTGAGTAATTCGATACAGAACTGTTCAAATGTCTCAGAAAATGTCAAATTAAAATTAGTTTTTAGGCGGGACTTCTTTCGGTCGGATATCGGATCGTCCGCGTCGCCTTCCCTTCGGGCTTGGTCCGAGAACAAACGCATAAGGAGTGATAGTAATAATGTTGTTTATAAAGTGCAAACTAAGAAAGGTTTTATTATCCAGAAAAAAAGTCAAGATCGTTAGACATTAATAATACTAGGCCGAGAATTTAGCGGGTAACTTTTTTTTTTTGGCGAAAATTAGAAGACAGCCACCGTAAATTAATTTGTAAATTATCCGGTTTTTAAGATTCGTTTCAGTTCGATTGCGTTTATAACAAATTCGCAACTTCTGTAATAGTTCTTCTGTTTTTTGTAGTGTTACGGCTCTCTTGCAGAGTCCGCCTGGGGAAGTACCACACCTTTGCCAGTTATACAACCGCCAAGCAGTAGTGTGCAAGCATTACTGTGTTCCGGATTGAAAGCGGATTGAGCGTAATTACTGGGCATACAGAGATTTAACATCTAACATCTCAGGGTGACGAGCGCGGTGCATTACCGCGCATAGTTTTGAACTGTTAAAATTCAAAATTCTATTATGGCGCTAAATTTCTATTATTATTGTGACGATTAAAATCAGTTGAGCGTCTTGCTCGTCTCGTCACCGAGTAACATTAAAAAAATAAGCGATGATTCATTTAAGATTATAATAGCTTATATCAGAGAGATCCCTTGCGGAATCCCTTGTCAACAGATATCAAGCAACGTCGTATTTGATTGTAATTAGAAAAGGACAAAGCAGATTTGTCTTTCCGCGTCCTCTTTTCTCTTGCACCTCGCCGTTCGAATCCAAGATGAAGTTGATAAATGACGCCCAGGTAATCCTTGTAATCTGGGCCGCGACGCCGCTATATTTCACCTTGGTAATCCCGGATCCCCCGGGCTGCCGCGATGGTATAATGAACCTCGGCAGACGCCTTCATCGGGACCTATGACATCTGCTGTTGCATAACAGAAAAAAGTGTATCATTTAAAGTTTTATTTGCCCTGCTTCGTCTCTTGGCTACCAGGACTATATGTAACTGCGCCCTGCGGTTTCACCCGTTATTCTACAGAAACAGAATATTTTTCCGGGTTAAAAAGTAGCGTTACTGCGTCTGTATGTGTTAATCTAGGGATAAGGGACCGATAAGTCCTACAGTACCGGCCGGCATCCAGTACCTATCACGACGTGTTTGCTGGTAGTATGTAGATTTGTGCTGGTCGTGGGAATCGCACGATACACAAGAAAAGTTCTGTGGGTGATTACAGAAGTTTACAGAACGAGTTCGAAGAATTTCTTGATCCATATTTTATTGGCTCAAATTTATTTTCATTAAATCCGCGATGAGTAATTAGCCTGTAATTGACAAAAAACGCAAGAAAATTGGAATTTGGCGTGCTGAGCAAAATGTTTCACCTTAAAACTTGAAATAAAACAAGTTTTGGAAAATAATACTATGACGCGACTTGATTTCTTCACGTTCCCGCCAAAATCGAGTAGCATTTACACGTGGCTATTTATTTTATCCTATAACAACAACCGCTACGTTATTTCGGAGGCCATTAAAGTGGCTATACATGACCTTACCTGACATAGTGTAAAGGAGTTGGCATATATGACTTTCAGTGAACGAAAGGGAGAAGCTATAACCTTAGTAGTTTGTTTCTTTTGCTCCCGTGCAATTAAAGTGTAGCTGTCCCTTTCGCACGATATCGGATCAGTTACTGTAGCGAAGCCTTTAGCCGGCCTAAAACTCAGACACCAGGGCTAGCCACTCAGCCTACACGACCTTAGTTTTTACATTAATATTTTGTAATTAGTTTGTTATTTTGTAAGGTCGCGTTCTTCGTCCATTTCATTCTTCATTCTTCATTCATTAGCTAAGTAGGTACAGCAAATAGTGGAAGATGAATGATGTCATATTTTGCAAGGAGAACTTATATACCAAATTCTTATAATTAATTTTCGTCTCACTCCAATACGTAAAATGCCCAATTATCGTAGACAAAGAGGCAAACCCGTTAAAACTTCCCGTCGTCGTTAGTCCAAGCCCGTCTTCACAAAAAATAAGATTACAAAAGTGCCCTAAGTTTCACAGTTCCTAATAGTCCCAGATAAAGTTGGGTCACGCACCGATTTTAAAATTCACAGAAAGATAAGTCTTCTATATTTAGCCTCCAGTGTAGCTGTGATTTAATATTTAGAAAAATATAATGTTATCACACTAATATTACACAAATTAAAATGTGTATGTAAGAAACACTTAGGTACAGCTATAGTTTTTTTTCAATACAAGACATGTGCAACGTACAAAGAGCGGTAAACAAGCAGAGGGTCCAACTGATGGTAAGCGATACCCGCCGCCTATGGACACCAGCAACACTAGTGGCGTTGTCGATGCTTTGACAGCCCGCAGACGTAGGTATTTGTAGACACCTTTTTTTTTAAAACGCTCCATGCTGTAGCTCGGCGGGAAGACCTCCGAGGGAAAACATTCCACATCTTACAGGTCCACAGAAGCAAAAAGCTAAAAAACTAACGGGGTGGTGTGGGATTTCCAGCTTTGCAAGAATTTTCGCGCGTGAAGCTTGTACGAATATACCGTAGATGAGCCGCTCAAGCACATATTGACTTGACGTTGACTGATCTGTAGTGAAGTAGCTAAGCTTCAGCTCTGCTACTGTCTGCAGGAGCTCTGAAGAATTTTCTACTCAGTAGTCTGAGCTAGAGCTATAAAACAAATAATGTCAATTTGAAATTGGCCCGCGGCCTTCCACTCCCAATGAAGCAATATCAGTTCTGATAAAACTTGGAAGTTCGAGGGTCGCAAATATGTGAGAATTTATGTTATTCACCTCAACTTCTCGTTAGATATGCGATTTTCCTCTTCTTTTAACCAACTTTGAATAGGTTTTTGTTCAGTTAGGGTGAAAAAATAAAGTTTTTTTAAATTTAATTTAATTTTAAAAGGTAATCTATGTAAATGCAAAATTTTGGACATTACAGTGATATCTTGATTAAATTGTTTCTTTCTTTACACTCTACAATAGCTGAATAAAGAAATATTTGAAGAAAATGTAAAAGAACTGTAATGTGCAAGTAAAGTAAATAAGGACAAAAACATCCAAACGCAAGAACTAAGTTTTGACAATATTTAAAAAAAAACCGTCGTTATGAGAAAAACATTACTGGAAAAATATTAAGAACATGACGTAGGTAGTGTTTTCAACATGTCGATAGTTCCGCTATCGACAGTTAACCTCAAGAATCAATTAGGATATCGATTGTCTATCAGGTGCGTAATATTTCCAGCTATCAGATGCGAGAAAAAACCGGTTTTTTTTTTTAAGATACCGCTCTCTTAAACCAGGAGGGCAATATTGATTACTATTGAAATATTACTAGTAAGGGTAAAAAAAAACATTTAACTGCAATCACTTTGACTTTTGTTTATTAATAATGATTTTTACTGTCATTTTAAACTAATTACCGAACGAACATTACTTTTCCTCTCTTCTGGTTTTGCTGTACCCGACGGGGTCAATAAGACACTCAATAAATCTCCACAAAATCTCGATAATTATGTTTTACTTCCTTGTCTTTAGTGTAAAATAAATTATCTAAGCTTATTTGTACAATAAATCATCTAAATCTGAATCTAATAGTATCGCTACAGTCACTACCCTGCTAATACCACAGCTAATATTATCGATAATTTGTCGTCCCGGACGATGTTTACTATCGATAGTAATTTTTATATTCGCACTATAGCTGAACTATCGACAGTAAATTATCCATCGGCAACACTAGACGTAGGTACCATCATAGACATGCTGCATCACGTCACGTAATACATTGAGAAATGCGGGTAGAAAATAATTTCCTATAAGACATAGCGGAAACTCATCCTTCCTCCTTCTATAAATACTAACATGGAGGCATCTTTTTCAAACCATTTTTTTACTCCGTTTTCTCGTAACATAGGGAAATTACATTAAGTATCTTTTAATATTTCTATGTTCGTAATTTATTTATTTATTAATAATTTAAACAGCAAAAACCAGTTACATTAATTACACAAATAAAAAATAAAATATTAATTAATATGTCAGGAATCATTAAAATAATAAAATTAAAATTAAGCAATAAAATAAAATAACAATGTCAGCTCTGTCAAATTTACAAATGATTGCAATAAATAGTGTAATGTCATTCAACTAGTGATGTGCTGTGCTGTGTATCTGATGAATCCGTCAGTGTCACGGATGGGTGACTTTGTGTTTTTACAACGGCTGACTTAATAAATTGTGTCAAATAAAAAGTGGTTTTAATTTGTTCCTGAATAAATAATCTATGTACCAAAGTTGGAACCGGTTCTCTGCTGAAGCGTTTGATGACAGATTATCAACTTGAACGTTTTAGTCAACCACGTAATCACAATAATCTGCACCATTACGTAATGTGCGCTGATAAGACAAGCTAAGGACAAGCTGCATGTTCGCGTGTCTTGTTGAAGGCCTCTCACTAACTAGAATGAACTAGAGAAGTAGAGCACCACACTAAACGATAATCTGCCATTTGCATCCCCGGCTGTCTGCGACTTTGCGATGTCGTCGGTTTACCCAGTGGGAGGCCTACCTACGCTGCGTCTTCCGGTTCAAGGTCGCCAATCAAGAAACTTTACTTCCATCGGTTATCGTTTCTTCGAGCGTTGTGGCCTGCGCATTATCAGTTCGGATTGCTTTGATTCTTTGGCTCGTTCCATCCAGTGTCAATCCAAATAAGATGCGTCTACAAATAACTTAATTTTCTCTGAGCTCGCAAATCCTTTAGATCCTTTAGAAATTCAAACTTTAAATCTTTGAAAAGTAAGAAGAATCCTTCCTTCTTTCTACGAATATTTTCTCGCCTTTTGGAGAAAAGATGCTGAATCAAACCTCATCCATTGTGAGAACCCACTGAGATGCGAATCTGCAAACGCCTTATTATTAGACGGCGCATTTTTCTGTTTGTTTAGGCCCATTCGCAAATATTAACCTCGAGGGATTGTTCCTGAGAGGTGCTTGAGCGTCCAGTAGATGATTTATTAATTGAGAGGCAAAGTCAAAATAAATATTTATTATTATTTTAAAAATAATTAACAACTGCATCTTATAAGGATAGCGATGGTAGCGATGTTGCCTCAGTGGTTAGCGCGGTCGGATCGCACGCCGCAGGGTTCAGGAGGAGACCCACGGTGAAGCCAAGAGGAACCCGAGGTGGGGCCGCTTCTTCCGGGCGCTGTGCCTCCCAGGCCCAGTCGAAGCGGCCGGTAGGTTGCGGTGGGGTCCGCGCCGCAACTGAGGTGGGCTGCAGTGTGGGGGTCGCACTACAGCTGAGGGATACGGGGCCGCCACCGTTGAATGGCGGTGCGGTGGGGTCGCAGGGGAAGAGGAGTGTCGGTATTACGGTGCGCCGCTCTCCCTATCCTCTGCGACCGTGAGTTGGGGAGGCTTTACGCCTCCCCGGAGGGGGTAGGCTCGCCCGGCGCCCCGGACAGTCCGGGTAGCGGCGGTGTGAGCCTTGGCGGCCTTGAGTGGCTGCGGGGCTTGGCCGGCGTCCCAGCCTTATGCTGGGTAGCGGCGGCGCAAGTCGGGGCCCTCGCACCCATCTCTCCTTGGAGAGTAGTGCTGCAGGGCCCGGGGCCTTCTCCGCACGCCCCAGAGCTTTTATCTGGAGCGCGCGTAGAAGGCGGTCCGGACGAGGTCCGGACGGAGGGGGTAGGCTCGCCCGGCGCCCTGGACAGTCCGGGTAGCGGCGGTGCGAGTCTTTGGCGGCCTTGAGTGGCCGCGGGGCTCGGTCGGCGTCCCAGCCTTATGCTGGGTAGCGGCGACGCGAGTCGGGGGGTCTGGGGGGCGGATGTGGTGGACATCCGTCCCCTTAGTCACAGTGTGACAGACCCCCAGGGGTGGACGACGCGCCCGGTGTTCCGGCGCGTCGTACCAAGGGGGGGAAGGGGGTCTTCCCGAGGCGGGCCCGCCCAGGGGCGGGCAGGCGGCGGGAGGGGGTTGCGGTGCATACTCTGCATGGTCCCGCGGCCCCCGTCCGACTTGCCGCAGCGGTGGAACACCTTTGGGTTTTAGTCGGTATTAGCGTCACTGCTGAGGCCGTGGCGCTTGAGTCCGACATACCCCGCTCGTGTCCCCACACGGCGGGGATACGTAAATGCATTTCCCAAAGTAAAAAAAAAAAAAAAAAAAAAAAAAAAAGGGTTCAGGAGGAGGCTCAAATTTAAATCAAATATTTAGCATCCAAAAATATCAAATCAGCCTGAAAAAAAAACAACCGTAATGGAATAAGTTAATAATAAACATAATTAAGTAGACAAGGTTTTTACAAAGTATAGTTATTCAAATAATATATATTAATCTTAATATGATTGCATTCTGTTTTTTGTATGTTTATATATAAATAAATAAATAAATTAAATACGCTTAAATCAAATTTACTACCTAATTTGACTTGTTTTTATACAACTGATTGATAGACGAGTAAGTCGCTCTTTTGATGGTAGCCGTTACGCTTGCACGTAACTCTTCAGTCTGCAGAATTTTGCACTTTAACAGTTTTAAATCCTGCGCGGACTGCGCACTGTGAACATCCTGAGATATTGCTGGAATTTTGCGTTTCAATCCGGAACACTGTAAAATTTGCACACTACTACTTAACGGTTGAATAACTAACAAAGGTAAGTAGTACTTCCCCAGGCGGACTCTGTATATAGAAGAATCCTGCCACTACAAAAGTAAAACTATAAGGTAAACTTCGAAAATCGACTTTATTGATTAAAAATAATTGCTTATCGATAGCTGTAACCTGCAAGTCTTTGTATTTGTGACGAAATTTCGCAAAACCAAGTGAAAATTTGGCGAGGTTGTAAGATCACTGTTTGCGGGCTGAGCTCCAGCCTACGAGGGTCAATATTAGAACAGTTCAAGCGAGCAGTATGGATTAATCCAGCACCTATAATGATATGCGAGACGAGTCTGTTATAATCAATGTACCACGTACCGTGTTACAGCGTTTTTGATAGCATATTTGCAAGTTTTTGTATATAGGTAGAGAGAGAATATATACCAAAAAAATATACTGAATTATAGCATATTATATTATTCTAAAGATTATTTTTTATTTTTGTGGTTGAGGCTTTTTTCTGAGGGTTGAGACCAAAATTCCCTTCTCGCCTCTGTGTATATAGGTATAGGCATTTCTGGTTAGAAAGGTGCATACGAAGGAGTTTGAAATCGTCTAAGCAAGATGCTTAAAAAAAACCTTACCTTATTTTATTTTAGTACAGTTTAAATTTAAATTTAAATTTTAAATTTCTAATGGATTGTGTTGTTCGGAAATAAATAAGTAAGAACGAGATAGCTGAATCAGCTTAATTTTCTTTCTCCCTCTCTTTCTCTCTCCCACGCAATACTCGGCGCTCGTCCACAAAAGCGGACTGTACTCTCTTGTTGAATAAGTAACTATTGCGCTTAGAATATGTGTTATTACCCTACTGTTTCTATTGTCCAACAATATTTATCTTCCGAAGGCTGCCGCTGAGCATGGATTAATTCATTAGACGCTTAGTTACAGTCTTCTTGCTTACACTTTGATTTCTCTCTCTGTCCTTAAACTGTCGAATTTACTTAGAACAAGTCTCAATTTGTAAAGGTACTTAATTGAAAATTCAATACAAAGCTATTGAAATAGTATTTTTTTTATTAATTAATAAGGAAAACAACATACTATGAGAAAAACCTGTCAAGTGCTTGTCGCGGCACAATTTCAGTTTATGTGTTTTAATATTTTTAATTGTATTTCGACCTTTTAATAATTGGTAGCATAAGAGCTCCAATCTCCAGAATTAAGTGCAAAGGTTATCGAGATATTTATTTTTCTTTTCAGGCCCTTAAATTCCCTAAAACTACAAAACTATCAACCGCAGAAACTTGGTTCAAGCCACACCATTAAAAGCTTGACAATCAAGCTTGACAATGAACTGAAGGCTCAACTCGATCCTTTGTAATTTCCAACTATTTGGTCCTTTAGACAACTCTTGCGTCAACTCGACAAGTTTCTAATGTAAACTCTGCTTGAAGGATGAGATGGAACCAGTGTATGAAGCCTTGATGGAAGTTTACGAGTGCTGATTGATTATGTTGCATTTAGAACCGAATCTTAGAGAAAGTTATCAGAACACAGCAGTTTTATGGGGTGAATGGCGACCACAGATATCAGAACAATCTGATATCTGTGCTGCCGACAGAACGCTGCTTCTTGCAGGATTTTGAAAAACTTATAGAAGTTCTTACTTAGTTCTTAGTGTGTCCCTTCTGCAGCATCCACCTGAGAAAGTACCACTCCTTTTCCAGTTATTTAATCGTCAAGCAGTAGTGCGCAAACATTACTGTGTTCCGGATTGAAGGGCAATGTTTCTAGTGAAATTACTGATATCACAGGGTGACGAAAGCTGTGCATGACGTAGGTTTTTTAATCTAAGTTCAATATTCTGGGTATTGAACTATTGTGGGCAAGCGTGATGCTTAACATCAGGCGAGGGACTTGCTCGTCTTGTCACACAGTTGAGTAAAATATATATATTTTTTTAGTAAACAACATCTTATATAGCTAAATCGTCCCCAGTTACAGCTACGTTATAGCACTTACCTCCTGACACCCTCATCAAATTTGACTCACTTTCGTATGCAAAATAATACGAAAATAGCACGAGGACAAAGTAGCGGAGTACCGACTCAAGTGGCGGTCCTGTGTCCTCGAATCAGCATCAGATTGGTATCCACTGCAAGGTAAACTAAGCTACAACTGTTATAGCTTCTTAGTACGTCTGGTTTATGAGTAGGAACTCTCGGGTTCAATTTCAGGCCGAGGATTAATTGAGCGCGCAGGTCCGACTGCACGGCGTCAATTCTGCTGTAGAGGTATCTTGGCTGGCCTACTGGTCACTTACACCTTTTTGTCTCTACAATCCTCTACCGTCCGAAGTTACCGGCCTGCACATCCAAATGGTTGAGCCTTGATGATGTTTGGCATTGGAATCAGCGCCTCGATTGCAATGCTCGTCCTTACCTTCTAGTTAACATCTGCTCTTTGGGCCTAAGATTGTTAATGGTTTTATTATGACAACTGACGTAGTTTTAAAACATTTTGTTTTAATAAAAAGGAAATACTTACGTTTAATTGAGTCGGTTATTCCGACTATAGTTTCGATCACATTTGGTGACTTTTATCAAGAAATGGTAACCGTAACATGCGCGCGACCTCGTCTTGCCTTGCCCTACTGGCTGCAGTGCTTCGCGCGCGTGACGTCATCGGCTGCTCTGCAGATGCAGATGCAGGGGTGGATAGAGTATTGTGCTGCGTCGGCGCACACTGCAGCTCCTCCTCACCGCAGTTCCCAGGCATCGGACACACTCCAGCACACAGAGCTCACTACGTCACTACTAGTCTCGCCGCCACTCTCGTGAGTTCCATGAAGATAAGGTCTCCAAGTCGGTGGCAGGTGCCAACCTCCGTCCCTGTTGAAGTTTGGACGTCTAGAGATTTCGATGGCTCTGAATGTGATCGAAACTATAGTCGGAATAACCGTCTCAATTTAACGTGAGTATTCCCGTTTTATTAAAACAAAAATTGTTAATGGTGTTCTCATAATATTTAGTCTAGTGCTATCTCGCAATTTATAGCGTGATCTAATTATCGTAGGGTACTTGCGCCGTGTATATCTCCGATTAGTCGTTGTTTCAGTTGCTAGCACAGTATATTGTGCCTGCCAGTAGATAACATGCCCAACCTTGAATCTCTTGACTCTCGCAGCTCTGTAGCCCATCGCTGCTCTCCGTATCCATCTGAGGCTCTTTGTGGCTCTTCCCTTTGTGCTAAAGATTTCAAGTCCAGCCACTCGAATCTCACAAACCCTCCGCAGGGATAATTTACAAATCTTTATGGTTGTTATAGAATTTCTTAAGTCGTGATTATTATTTAAATTTAGAGGACGTGTCTATGGTGTTTCTTTTGTGGGCAATTATTATTATTTTTTGCTTACAAAACACAATATTATAATCAAAATGCATGCTTTGCATGTAATGCTGAGACCTATTCATAGCTTGATCGCTATTTTATCTTAATATAGAAGAGAACAATCCCGAGAGTGTAATTTATTTTTAGTTTCGACATTTTCTCGGAAAATGTTATGTGGGGCGAGCTACGCCGTTATCCGATATTATTTGAATGATAATTTGTTTCAAGCCCGAAATGGGAACGGGATCGAGAGCCACAACAAAGTGTCAGTGGAGGATCCCGATTTAAAATACCACATGTTAAAGGAAAAGGAATTGAGGATTTTTGGTTTTTAGTATGAACTGCGTTGGCCGAGCGTTGACACTTACCATCGGGCGAGTAACTTACTCGTCTTATCTTTCAGTACAATAAAAAAAACTACGGTTTTTTAGTTGCCTCACACAACTACACTGGAGACCATCGCTTCGTGAGGTAATAGTCAATACAGCCCAGTCAAGCGTGACTTAGTATGGAAGACCCAGACTTAATTCATAACATCAATATTAAATTGTGATTGGTATAATTCGCCGATGTAAAATCAATCAATTAAACAGTCTGGAGGTACGGAACGTAGAAACAGCATTTATGCTATAATACATTATGGTCGCCGACGACTCTCTGCCGTGCTTACGATCGTCATCTGAACTATACTCTAAAACAAGGCAAATAGTGGCGATATTTAAAATGTAAATTTGAGTCTGTTCCGGATACGTATTTTGTTTAATTTTTGTAAATTAATATGAGAGGTTGGTTTTACAATTATGTAGTATAAAAAAAACTGTTATTAATTACTTCCAGGTCTAACGCCAAATTGAAAAATAACATAGAAAAAGAGATATTTTTTTTACTATAATACTAATCAAAAAAGCTCGCCATTGTCTGTGTGAAACTATCCGGTAGCCACCCTTATCCCATCTTCACTTCACTTCACTGCTGATCTCCAATATTGCACAAGTCCAAAGTCTGCAGGTAGCTCTAATCTAAAGTGATGTAACTGGTCTAGTATACAGGCTGGTCCAAAAGGTGACGTCAATCCGAAAATTTAGGTTTCTCATTCACGAAAATATCCCATGTATGTTTTACGATTTTTCGAAGCTTAGTATTTATCATTATTTTTTATTTTTCTCAATAACTTTCCATATGAGCGCCATTCAAAAAACTAACTTTTATAGGGTTGGATTTTTTTGGATTTTCCTTCGTCCCTCATCGAAGAACCCACCCAAACAATTTTTTTTTAAGCCGCTCATATGGAATCCTTAAGAAATTTAAAAAAAAAACACGGGGTGATTTTGTAAAGCCCCTGGTATGAGGAAACTCAATTTTTCGGATTGTCTTTACCGTTTGGACCAGCCTGTATGGGTTCGAAAAAGTATTTACTATAGTATAGGAGAGATCCCGCACGCAACAGAGCAATAACATCATTTGCCCGAGTTAAGGAAGCGTTAACATGGCATGATCAACTGATTGCTTCGTAGGGATGAAGTACTAGAGATGTAGGGACAATATAATGCAGTAACAAGTATTAAATTTCGATACAAATTATTTAACTAAATTATAGTAGTAGTAGTGCAATACAAAATATGAATACTTTAGATATATAGATTTTGATCTTACTATATGACTAACCAGTGCATATAATCTTAAATAAGTATTTCCGTATCTATTTAAGACATTGACGTGTATTTATTTTGTATCTAACGTGTTATGAATTTGGTAATAGCGCTATTAAATAAGTACACTTTTTTTAAAAATGTGATTAAGAAAAACCGAGATAAGAAGAAAACCAGTTCATAAAAATAGCAGGATTTTTAGCAGCCATTGTTGTTTTGATTTTTATTTATATATTTTTAACAAAATACAAGACGATACAAACACAAACACACAAATAAGCAAACATACAGACGTCTGTTTGTTCCACCCACTTTTTCCCGTAGAACAAGACAGACATTCGATTCGCTAGGTCAATATTAGTAGTATAGAAATACGAACTAAATACTTTAAAAAATACCAAGTGCCTACTGAATCCTAAGTTACAACACTAGAAAGTTTCAAAGTTAGAGCCCAAGGGAAACGCGGAACGATTAAGGGCGGGACCGGTAATAGAATAAAAAACAAATTCCGGGTTGGGAAAACTTTTGACATTATGAGTTTGGCTAGTACCTGTCTTCATATTAATGAGTATAAGCATCTTTGATTAGGTGGTTTAGGTGAAACACGACTCTAATCTTCAGTTAGTTGTTAGAAAAGTTTTGTGGTGATACTCCTTTGCCAGTTGTTCAACCGCCAAGCAGTACGCGAAAACTGTGTTCCGGTTTAAAGGGCAATGTTTCCAACGAAATTGCTAAGCATATCTGAAGAGGTTTAACTTCTAACCTCAGAGTAAGCGCAGTGCGCTGCCGCGCAAGGTACTATATTGTTGAAGTTCAAAAATATGCATGGCAAGGAACTGTTATGGGCAAGCAAAACGCTTACAATCACACGATCGACATGCTCGCATATAAACAGTGTGCCGTGTGCGCCGCGGCCACAGCGCAAGGCAAGAGGAGGTCTCGCGCGAGTCGAACTCATAGCAATCCTGGATAAAAATCACCGTAAGTGATCGAAACTATAGTCGGAATAACCGACAAAGACGGAGTCTTTGATACAAAGGGTCTTTACTATATTTTTTTGGAGCATTTCGTTTTATACGTAATAAATTGGTCGGCATTAGCAAAATTTTACACCGTATTCTTCTTTTGCATCATCCTTTAAGCATCCCACTGCTGAGATATCGGCCTACCCTGAAATGGTGATTAGGCCATATCCACCACGCTGGCCCAGTGCGGGTTGGCGGAATCACAAACGCCATCGAATTTCTTCTCCGGAAATATTACACCCTAATATCATCCTATTAGACCCTCTTTAAACACTGCGTGTGTTTTTCTCCCCTAAAATAGATACAATATGATAACATTTTTCAAAGCAATGAAAAACTAAGCTGGGTGAAGTCTAGTAATGGAAGGGAAATCTCAGCCATGGCGGCGGTGACGGGCAGACCAATAAGTCGGAGTGTAAAGGCAATATTTTTGGCCACAGGAAGTACGCCCTAAATATTTTCTTAGCCTGGCTTACAGTACAAGTCATGAAAACAAGGTATATTAATCCATTACTATCTTACTCACATATTCTTTGCGAATTGTGAAAATTTTTAAATACTGTGTTGTATCTGTTTATCACGCCATCAGACACATTTTAGTAAAATGGTTGTTAGGATATTTTTTAGTTTGAATGAAAATATAGAAAAAAAAAACTTGTAATTTTTTTCTTTTTTTATCATCTATTCGATGATACACCGCATGAATTCAATCAAATAATCAACCAATCAATCAATTTCATTGAATTGCATTATTATTTTTTATCTGCAGTTTACATTTAGGTAATGTTAATGGCTAGCAGTGCGCCGTGGATTCGCCCGCTATCCTACAGGAACCGTACATTTTGCGAGATAAGAAATAGGCTATGTGTTTAACCAGGTTGTAAGCTGTCTCCTCGAGACTCTCCGGAGAACAGGTCCGGGAACTAGAAGACTCAGCGTAGGCATGCCTAGCACAAGGTGTGCTGACAACATTGTAAAAGTCGCGTGTAACCGGTGGATGCAAGTGGCAAGTTGTCGGTAGGTGTGGAGATCTAACGGGAGGCCTATGTTCTCCTGGCTGATGATGAAAATAAATAAAAAAGAATAAAATGATAAATAAAAATCGCTGCATCTCTTGACGAAGACCGGTCCATTCTCACATCCGGTCCACGCCCTTCCGGCCTCTCGGAGAATAAACAAGTGCCTCCATCGGAACTCACTGTATTAGCTGCGGCGCGGCGCGCTTATCATGAAATACAATTAATGGACTGATGGAATACGTGAACCATTCATAGGTTTTAGGGTTCCGTAGTACTGCGAGGAACCCTTATAAGTTCGTCATGTCCGGCTATCTGTCTGTCTGTCTGAATCTTTTACAGCCTTATCAGTTCCAAAGTTGCAAACGTACATGCATGAAACTTTGGACAACGGAAGTTAAAGTATATACGTCCAGTTTAAAAAAAATTATAAAGTTTTCTTTTGTATCTTATACAAAAAAAAAACTGCTTTTTATTTATTTTAACTGGAGGTATATAGACGTTGACTACCTTACCTCCCATTCATGTAAATTGGGGATTTAAAATAAACGCCTGTCCCCAACATGAGGGGCGTCATTGAATAGGTCTTTCAAAATGAAGTTAAGGTTTCCTACACCATTTTTTTAAATCAGATGTACCGCTTGCAAAATATGCCCGCAAAGTTGCTTGCAATGTGTGTCCCCGCCCCTGTCATTCTACTCATAAGCTATGCATATCAGAAATTTGTTATCTCTACTGTGATAGATGTTACTAAAAACTTTATTTTTAAATTATTTCGAGATAAATGTAATAATGACTTTTTGCGATAAGCGGAAAAAACTGATAAATACTTCAAAATTCCTACGCATCGCCCGACATGTTCTTAACAAGAAATTTAGTTATTATTTTGAGCTTGCTTCCCTAATAAAATTAAGCTATCTCGAGATCAAGAATTTTTCTAGTTTATTTACTTCTTAAAAATAATAAGATGAAAATTGTTAGAAACCATTGCCAAATACTATTGAATAGATAAAACGTATTGAAATGTTTTATGTTTTTATGTATAAACACATTTACATTATTACATGCTATTCGTCATTTTGACCATAGTTTAAATGGTGCAACATATTCTTCTGCTTAACGGGAGTTTTAACTGCATTTATGACCGAAGTTTAAAGTTAATCTAGATGGTGCAACCCGGCCTTAGAAATCGGCCAGTCTGATTTTACACACCTTCACTGATCTATTAAATCGCGTTTTCAGCTGAATTTTTTAACCGCCGACGGAAAATCGCAACCCTCATTTTTACAGTGGGTACAGTTGGTACTGTCGCATGAAGTTAATTCAATGCACAAGAAAAGCGCGCCGCCTCCAAAGCTCTTTGACTTCTCAGCCTGCGGAGCGCTTCAACGTAGAATAATAAGAACCAGATAGAAACATTTTGACCCGGATATTTCCTAAAACTGCGGCCAGAACCACCGGAGGACGGACAGCTGCCCAAGCTGCCTGCCAAGCGTGGGGAATATGGTAAAAACTTTTTTTCAAGATTTTTTATTACTACGAGTAGTAATTGTATACTAGTATCGTGATTATTGGCATACTCATATACGAATTTTCTAATTGTTTTAAAATTAACTACTTGTCTACTTTCATGGAAATCGCATCAACGGCTCGCAAGTTATTGTCAGAAAAATATACCTACACAGAAACAGAAATATAAATAAAAGCCGCCAGCGTGAGTTCGTAGACTCGAAGACCCTCGCTTTGCTCGGCTAATTATATATTTTGTGATATCGGTAAAAATTATTAAATATAATTATTCGCAATCGAAATGCATGAAGTCAAAGTCAAAGGCAACTGATCTGGCATTAAATAAACATCTGCACGTGCGTGAGTGGATAAATAAGTAGGAACTTAAGGGCAATTTTTCAGTTTTGTCGAATTTTTGCAATACCAATTAAGTGTTTTATTTCAGTCCTACACATTGGTTGCTAACTAAAATGTCAAGAAAATCAGTTTAGCCGTATTATATTTAGTCTTCTAAATATAAAAAAGTCAGAAATAGGCATTAATTTATTTCAGGTAGCTTTTTGCTACAGATTTTTTTGTGTAGCTGTTTTGGTGAAGTTATCGATCTGTAGCTCTCTAGTCTGCGCCTCAGGAGTTCCTCGATCAAAAGCCTTTGTGCTGTGACGTTTGTAGGTAAAGGTAAAGCGCTTTGTCCGTAAAGATCACGATAAATATGATTTGTTAAGGAAGCGCGCGTTCGCTTATTATTTTTGAATGCTGGAAATAATTTTGGGGAAGTCTAAATACATCAAAGGTCAAAGGAGGAATCACAGAAAAGAGAAAGATACTAAAAAAAAAAAAACTCTTCTGTGTGACGAAAGAAGCCCAGAATTGTGAGCAACGTTCAGGTGTTTAGTTCGTATAATTTTATTTCCTTCCTTTTATTTCTGACACTTTTTTAATTTGTTGTATTAGTGTCGAGTAAAATGGCCCAATTACAAACGTTTATAACTAGTAGTTATGCGACCTCGCGAGCACAAACTTTTTGCACAACCTCAATTCTGCAATTTCATAGTGACGTCGGCGATTTTTGATTGGTGGCGTATTTCCACACCAATCAAAATTTGCTTTCATCTGTCCGTATCAAAAATCAAAAATAGCCGACGAGTGAAAAAAACAAATAAGAATCTGTATACTAATTTTCATCGAGATTGCTTGAAAATTGCGCCTTGTACGCGTGTACCAACATACGGACAGATGAAAGCAAATTTTGCTATATACTTAAAACTGAGACCTTTCGTTCGCTTCGATCACTCGATCAATAAGAAATTGTCTGTAGTTCATTATAACATTTAGTAAATCATTCTTTATTAGTTTAATTTATCTCGTCGAACTTTGCCGTGGCGCCACGTGTCCTATGCCGGCGAATGCATGGCCGCAACGTCCTATGCTCTTTAGTTATGCAGTGAGGTCTGTTTTTTTCCTCCAACGTAAAGACAGTTTTAAGATTTGCGAGTTTTTTAGTTAAAATTGAAGCAATTCTCATTTTTGGTGAACCAACTTTTTTTTGAGTTACTTTGCGCGATAAAATCCGGAACGAGGATTTTCGTCGCTGATATAACTTTCAGAGAGTGCAAGCTGAAGTGGCAATGGGCAGGCCACATCACTCGAGGAACCGATAACCGGTGGGGAAGAAGGGTTCTTGGGTGGTGACCGCGAACCAAAAGACGCAGCGTAGGTAGGCCGCCCACTAGGTGGACCGACGACATTGTGAAAGTTGCGGGCAGCCGGTGGATGCAAATGGCCCGTTTTCGGTCGTTGTGACGCTCTAAGGGGGAGATCTATGTTCAGCAGTGGACGTCTTATGGCTGATGATGATGATTAGCTGTACTCCAGTTTTGTTTGAGGATATTAATCAATCCCCCTGATGTTACAGGCGATGGTGATCATTACCATCAGGTGGCCCATCTGCTTGTTTGCCACCTATGACATAATAAAATAACCTACAAGAGCCCTACACTTCTCAAGAAAAGAGCGCTTATTTTGTTACTGAAAATCCAAGAGTTCCTAAAAATTCAATATCTCAAGGAAAACGACAAAGGCACGGAAAAAATGTCACTACAATAATTTGCTTATAGCTCGCCGAGTGAAAATCCGGTGGAGATCCGAATTACGGCTGAAGTGAAGTATATAACAGGAACTAAGTACATTTGTAAGTAAACAAAAAAATACAAGATTTATTTATAAACTATTTAGGTATAGGTTAAAATTGTGTGACAGATCATTCAAATTTTAAAATGTTTCTCGCCTCGGATCGGATTCA
Source organism: Apocheima hispidaria (assembly GCA_947579745.1). Taxonomy (NCBI): domain Eukaryota; kingdom Metazoa; phylum Arthropoda; class Insecta; order Lepidoptera; family Geometridae; genus Apocheima; species Apocheima hispidaria. Next base: position 15,152,616 of record OX388156.1, read on the forward strand.
ATTTTGTGTTGTTAATCTTTTGCCCTAGAAGTAATTTTTAGGGTTCAATTGTTTGGAATACTTTGTATTTAAAGACCCTGGACAAGCAATTTTATATTGGCACTTTTAAAATTTTTTTTTTAATTCTTTACACTGAAGCTGGTGAACTATAACCAGAGAATACATAATAATACTACCTATAACACAAAATGTTAACTTTCAATAGGCTTGGAAATAAAATCAGTATCGGAATATTAAATCTAACGGTAAAGGGCAAATCAGAATTTAACGAGAAAGAGTAAAAATCAGAATTAAGCTAAACGAGGACATCCAGTGCAGTTCATCTTTGTGGATTTTTTCGTCCCATGAATTATTCATATATTTTCCGCTTCTAACGAGTTTCTGATGTTGCTGTGTTCCTTTTTTATAAGATAAGAAGGTATTTATTAATAGATAGATATATATAAACTCTTTATAACCAAAATAACTAGTAGTTCACGGCGAACTGAGACCTCGCGATCCCTATATGTTCACAACCCCTGGACCGATTCAGCTCATATTCTAACTTAAAATTGTATTGAAATGAACTACTTACCTACAAAATTTCAAGAAGATCGGATCAACGGTTCGCAAGTTATCATCGGACAAATATACACGCAAACATACAAACACATACAAATGCCGATTTGTCCCTGTAAACTCTGAGACCTTCGCTTCGCTCGGTCTATAATAAAAACGTACAGAACTATCTTATAAGCTAGTGCTACATGTGGTGACCTTATCGCTAAAAGCGATCTCTTCCACACACCATTACATCCTATATATATCCTTTAGATACATGAAAACATTAAATAATTGGTACTCTAAAATGTTTAAGTGATACAATAACAATAATAAGCAGATAAGTTTGTCTTAATTACTTTGTTTGGAGCTTGATATTGTTTTCCCTCTATATCGTATATTATTATATATTGTATTATACAGGGTTATTATAAGAGTAACTAACGCACAGCCTCTTGTAGACATGTTCCTTACATCATCATACTTAACAACTTTTGTTCAATTCAAATTCAAATTCAAATTCAAATTCAAATATTTTTATTTCAGATAAAGATCCATAATATTCACATTAAAAATAATACAATTAATTGAATTAAGTTAAATCGAATTAAATTAAATGAAATTGAACTAAATTGCATTAAATTAAATTATACTAGATTAAAATTTACAGTGACAATAACACTTACCACAAAATTACAAAATTACATTATTTTTGGTAGGGACGCCAAGGCAGCACATGTGTTCTAAACAAGTGGCTCAGGATAGGACCGTCGTTTCTCTCTGCCAATACTTTCAGGTAGCTGTTACTGCTGCCGCGCACTCGCTGCATCAGGGAGGCTACACGTTTACGTATGATAGCAGAAAATCCGTCTACATGTGCCTCTGCAAACATACCTGACGCACTGCAAAACCGCGGCAGCCCTAACATCATCCTGAAAGCATTGTTATATTGGACGCGCAGGGAGCTCACAGCCCTTTGAGTAAAACTGATCCAGAGGCTGCAGGTGTAAAAATCTTGACAGTAGGCTCTGAACAGAGTCAACTTTGCTTCCCTTGAGCACCTTGCAAACCTTCGGATCAACATATTACTACGGACTGCGAGCGCTCTACGCTCCCTCTCTATGTCCATATCGTTCTTGAGCGAGTCGGTGACCCAGTGCCCCAGGTACTTCAATTGGGAGACCATTTTGAGCGGCGTGCCGGCCAAAATCACGTAGGCACGCAAGGATAATATTTTGTACCCGCTTTGAACTCCATCAACTCACTTTTGCTAGCATTATACCTAAGGCCATGGGCTTCCGCATAACGCTCACATATGTCCATCAACGTTCTCAGGGCGCTGATCGAGGGGCTGAGCAAAACCATGTCATCGGCATAGCTGATATTATTGATAAACGTTCCGTCTATAGAGCAGCCCACCTTGGCGCTACTGAGCTCCCCGATCAGTCGATCAACATACAGGTTGAAAAGCTTGGGTGACGTTAATCCCCCCTGTCTCACCCCACATTCCAACCTATACGGATCCGATAGTGAGTCTGCCCATCTAACCACGTTACTCTGATGACCGTACCAATACTTAAATAGTTCTATCAGTTCTACGGGTAATTCAGTGTCTTCAAACTTAATAAATTATCCAAAATCAATTTAAAAAAATTGTATAGAAAAAAAAAAAAATTAGTTACCAATAACCCTGTATAATGGTCATAGGATCATGACACTTATATACACTAAAAGTGACCTATTCAGATAAACTTTAATTCTGTTAATATTTATAATCGTTTACTGAAATAATCTACACTCACTAAAAAAACTGTTTCTTTAAAGCATAAACGTTAAAATGGCCAAAGATTTGAAGCATAAAACTGTAGTGATAACCGGTGGAGCAGAAGGCATTGGATACGAGATAGCTGATAACTACCTCAAGAAACAGGCAAAACTAATAATCCTCCTTGACATCAATGAAAAACAAGGAGCTGAAGCAATCAAAACTCTAACTGCAAAATATGGGAACGACAAAGCGGTTTTCTATAAATGCGACGTAACAAGAGATCTGGAAGAAGTTTCAAAGAAGATTTTTACCATCCATAAGCAAGTAGATGTCCTCGTCAATAATGCTGGAATATTAAACGAGAAGCTGCCTAAGAAAACTATTGAGATCAATGTAACTGCTGTGATTGAATGGGGTTTGATATTTTGGGATTACATGAGGAAAGACAAAGAAGGAAATGGAGGCACTATTATTAATCTAGCTTCTATATACGGTTACAGGATTGATCAGTTCTTGCCTATATACCAAGCATCAAAATTCGCTGTAATGGGCTTCACGAAGTCTCTAGGACATGAGTATAATTTCAAGAAAACTGGAGTTAGAGTGATAGCTATTTGCCCCGGTTTTACTGAGACAAAGTTGACTGCAAAACCAGAACCTTGGGATGATACTTGCGCTGGAGATTTTAAAGATTTTCTTGATGCTCAGGCTTGGCAGAAGGTGGTTACGGTAGGGAAAGCTGCTGTGGATATTTTCGAGAAGGGTGACAGTGCTTCTGCTTGGCTGATTGAAGGTTCCCGTCCTATTGCTGAAGTTCTGCTAACGAGTAAGGCTCGCTAGCTTTTGAGTAGAGGAGTCCTGATCGTAAATATTATTAAATGTATTTTTGTTGAATGTTTATATTTATTTAATTTACCACTCATTTTTCCTCTTTCCAAAAGGAATGATGATAGTAAAACTAGTAAGAAGTATTCTATTACTACTTTTTATCTTTTTTGTTCTACTTCTTCTTATTTTGACCCGAATAAATAAATAAAAATTTTGTTTATTGCAGCACGTTTGACCCATATCTTATTTCTAATGACAATCAAAGAGAATACAAAATCTAATCTACAATAAATGCACACTATATAGGGATGTCAGTCAGTAGACAGTACAAGATAAGATAAAAAGGCGCACATAGACCTTAGACACAAATACTACAACAGTTGATGGCCCGATAGTTAATTTTCGTTTGCGCAGAAAAGCGCAGACCGGTTTCCGACAGTAGCCAAACCTCTTATGGCTGATGATGATGAACTTTGATATCAGAGTAACAAAATCGCTAGCCAATAGTTAAATGAAGTTAAATAAACCATTTTACAATATTTTCTAGTAACGTTTCTAGTTAGTAACGCAGTATTACCTAATAATATATCTGTTATACGAACTATTACTTATTTCGATCACATTCGGTGATGTTTTTTTTGTGAAAAAAACCTATGTGTTAATCCAGTGTACCTATACATACGCTAACTCTATACCAAATTCATTAAAAATCCTTTTAGTTTTTAAAATCAGTTTAGTTTTACAGAGTTAAAACGGAACAAACATACTTACATTTACGCTTACACGTAAACTTTCGCATTTATAATATTAGTGTGATTAACTGTGCCAACCGATGAAAGCAATGCGATAAAATAAACACTTTATATCTTAAGAATTTTCTCGGGTTTTTTACTATTTTCTTAAAAATTATAACTTAAAAATTGCTATAAAATATTGGTTACAAAGAGGTAATATTCTAAACTACAGACTTTTTTAAAATTCCCAATCACATTCAAAACACATATATTTTTTCTAATTTGTGAAATATATAGTGCGACCTTATATATTAATTTATCCTACAGCTTTGCTAACATTTGTTTGTATCTATCTGTGAGTAAGCATGACCTAATTTGAAATATGGATTCCTATATACCTACTACTCAATTCATGTATTATTGTATAAACTATATAACTATACAAACAAACTATTTGATTACAAATGTTCTAGAAAATAAGAACATAATAATATCGTCGAACAAATTAATATACAATACTTAAAAGGTCTCATTTGTTGCTATGCTCGGTCTAGTTTGATTTAAGTACTTTTATTTATCATTGAACTTACTTTTAACTTAAACAGTTTAATTAAATACAGACTAATTTAAATTGAAGGTATTTAAATAGCAATTAAAATGTTTGCCGACTCATTTTGCATTAAAAAAACATTGTTTAAATAAAACATTCAACATTCTTCATTTGACATCATTCTGAACCATACTTAGCTCGTACAAGGTTGTGTTTAAAATGGAAAGAGACATTAAAAATAAAAAAATCGTTGTTACGGGCGGAGCTGAAGGTATTGGCTTTCAAATAATAAGATTTTTTTTAAAAGAGGGAGCAAACATAGCTATTCTCATAGATATAAACGAAGAAAAAGGAAACGAAGCTGTAAAACAACTAACTACAGAATTTGGTCCAAATAAAGTTATGTACATCAAATGTAACGTTGTCAAAGATTTGGAAGAGACTTTAAAAAAAATCTTTGACATTATCGGTATGATCGATGTACTTATCAACAGTGCAGGTTTGGTGAACGAAGAAGTTCCAGAGAATTGTGTTGATGTAAATCTGACGGCAACAATAAAATGGTCCTTGAAATTTATGGAGCTGATGAGAAAAGATTTCAACGGAAATGGTGGTACGATTTTGAATATTTCATCAGTTTTAGGATATCGTATAGCACATTTTGTTCCCGTATATAATGCTACAAAATGCTGTCGTTGGTTTTACAAAAGCCTTGGGGCACGAGACACGTTATCGTAAAAAGCAAGTAAGGGCTATCGCTATATGCCCAGGATTCACTAAGACAAGTATGACGAAGAACATTCTAGATGGTGATGCTGAATTCTTAGTAGAAATCAAAAATGGCTACCAGTGGCAGTCTGCCGAAGAAGTTGCTGAAAAAGTTGTTGAAGTCTTCAAAATAGCTGATAGTGGAACTCTCTGGGAGATCGAAGGTGGTATATTGAAACAAATGCAATAGCTTACAAGAAAACGTAGAATAACAGTTATGTGTTGCTGCCATTTTAATTTTAACAGCCCAAGCAAAAAAAAACTGCGTTATCACGACTGACAAGATTATATAAATGCATAGCCAGTACACGTTTTAAAGGCATGAATTATAGATAATGTATTTCATATAAATAAAAGAAGCTATCTACATTTACATATGAGCCAAACGATAACACCGTGCCCAGGTCTCTGCTGCGTTTTATGTTATACCTATTTTTTTTAATAAATAAACTGCGGTTCAAAGGTAATCTTACTATTTATCTGTGGCAGCAGACTATGTAGTTTGCGTATATTTTATTTAGCTATGAAATACCTATACAAAAATAAATTTATATTGTTTATCCTAATTCTAACTAATCCTATAAATTCGAATGTAACTCTGTTTCTCTGTCTCTGTCTGAGTGCTTGTCGCGTTATCATGGCTAAACGGCTGAACGGATCAAGCTGATTTTTTTCATAGATATAGCTTAAGGGTCGGAGACGGACATAGGGTACTTTTTAAAGTCTACGCGATTGAAGTCGCGGGTAACAGCTAGAATATAATACAACCATCTACCAGAGACAATAAAAATTGCAGCTTCCAACAATATATTTAAAAATCAAAACTAAAGCTACTCCTACTCAGTAAGGCCTATTTATTGATTAAGGAGTACATAAATGATATTTTACAGCCATTACAATCTTAGTATACTATAATGTACCTAATATGAATTTAAGTAATATTTTCTTGACCTGTAAATTTTATTATTTATTAATAAATCACCTGTAGTATCTGTATCTATTGTAATAGAAAATGGATCGAATAAATGCACATTTAATTTCCACATTATTCACCGAGAAAGATCAATGAATACTAATGAATTCACAGAATACCTTATATGTCCTCAAACTGCGACCGGAACCACCGGAGGACGAACAGCAGCGTACCTCTTCGTAAACGGTGAGGGTTATGCTGTGGGGTTATGCTGTCCTTGTGTGGGAGATTCTGGGAACCCACCGCTATCTCTAAGGGGTAGACCTTTCTTCAGCACTGGACTTCTTGCCCCATATGATGAAGTTTTCAAATGCCACGCCTTGTTCTTATTGGTATTAACCATAGTTAAAAACATTAGTTACTCAGCCTACAACACAAACAATAAGCAAAGATCTTATAAGTCATTTGCGTGGATAATATAATAATCTAGGTTTAACCTCGATGGGTATAACCATCAACTTGACTGATGGTCACGAGAGAGTAAAAATTATTAATATCAGTTACCGCTCAGATCTAAGTATAATTTAATTGTATAAGCAAGCGTGCTACATCTTCGGCCAATCGTCGCTTTCCATCAGGTGAGATTGTGGGCAATCGCTTGTCTAGTACGTTATAAAAAAAAATGCCTAAAATATTTTTTACTTTTATTAAATGTAGTTTTTTTTTGCAACTAACATTCCTTTTGATGAAAACAAAAATATGTATTGGCCACTAGCTGCGCCTTGCGGTTACTCCCGCTATTCTACAGAAACAGTAATTTTTTTCAGGGAATAAGCTACCTTCGTACCAAATTTCATCCAAATCCGTTCAGCCGTCAGAGTTGAACGGGAACAAACACACACTAACCCCCGAATACTGAAACGTTTGTTAACTTTGACGACAGATTAAATCTATTGCTGCCTTTGTCATTTGCTTAGTGCCAGACAAAGGCAGTATTAGAATTAATCTGTTGTCAAAGTTAACGAACGTTTCAATATTCGGGGGTTAGATACTTGCCTACTTACACACTTACACACAAAATTTCGCATTTATAATATTAGTATGATAACATTAACATTTACAAGCAAGTAACTTTAAAAAAAATAAAGTTAGGAGTTCAATTTAATGAAATTACGCAAACGAATTAATTACGTGAATAATTTAATAATATTACGACAAGCGGGTACTTAATATGCTTACTCCGTTGGTTTTCGAACAAAAATGAGGATTCTGAAAATTTCATCAACTTCAAATAATATTCACTTAATTTGTAGAAAGGATTGCTTTAAAAAATATGCTTATGAATTTAAAAGCTATGATTCAATTCGTTTAGAGATTAGGTAATTTCTTGGACATTAATATTTTGGCGAGAAAGCCCTGTTATAGCATTTCATAGTCAAGTCATGTATAAGTTTACAGTTTTACACAACTAATCATTCCTCCTGAATCCCCCGATGAACCTGCGCAGTAGACCAACTTTAGCACAGCATATACCAATGTCTACTCGCGCATAAATCTTGCGATTTTATTGGTCGGTCTATTCCGCGGCAAAATCGCGGCCCGTGCTCCAACTTGTACGAATCGTGTAAGCGGGACAGATCTAAGAATGCATAGCAAGCAATACTCTGCCATTTGAGCTTGCAAATAAAGTTCAATATGGGACGAAGATTATTAACACGTTTGGCTACTGTCGGAAACTGATCTCCGCTTTTAACTAAAAACTGCCGATCGGAATTATTTTTTTACTAGCTGTTACCAGCGACTTCGATCACTTGGACCTACAAAGAAAAAGTAGGCTATATCCGTCATAGATTTAGCTAGGTCCGTCCAGCCGTTTAACGTGACAAATATCCAGACAGAGGGAGAAAGTTACTTCCTGTAGTTCGCTAGACGGCGTTGATCCATTTTTGTGCATTTTTTGTATGGACTGACAGTTGTAATGTTGGGAGTTCTGAATCGCGCAAGCAAAGTTTTTTCACGAGACAAACGTATTCATTTTTATACCTCGAAGCTTTATTGGTCCTGATACGACTGCGGCTATATTCCTCTGAATTATAATATTAGTTAGGATTTAAATTAAAAAAGCCACAAACACTTAACAAGTATTTCAGCACAATCACAGCAGAATTTAGATTTAATTAAATTAATGGAAATTGATATCACATTTTGCAGTTTTTTTTTTTTTTTAGCAAAATTAATTTTGTATGTAATTAGCAACACAGCACAGATACTTCCCAGGAAATTAACACGCGGCTCGGAATAACTTCACTTAGGCCCATTACATTGACTGCCCCAGTGGCTCAGTTGGTAGTGAACCTACCTTTTGTGTTTGGGGGCGTGGGTTCGATTCCCATCTAGGACAAACATTTATGTGATGAATATTTGTGAAACGATACGCAATGAGCGACCGCCAGTTTGTAGTATTCAGACCTCTCCCGACCAACAGACCGACCGAACTGGTAGGTACAGTCGTTACACAATGGACTTGTTTACGAATATCTTCGTAAACGTATGATAACATCACCGAAAGAGCGTTTCATGGGGAATTCACTACTATATCACACTGTGTTAATCCCGGGTGTAAGTTACCTCCATATCAAATTTCATTCAAACCCGTTCAGCCGTTACAGAGTCGAACGGGAACAATCACACTTACATACTTACACACAAACTTTCGCATTTATAATAATTATTAGTGTGATATAAATGACTAGTGCGACCGACAACTATATCATTGGCGACCGACGTACGTACCGACGGTCGGTCGAGCACTGTAATGTGCCTTACCAACATGTAAAGGTCACACAAACCTCGAGTTTAAACTTGAAGTACCAGGAGTACATAACACAGACGCAGTTCGTATAATGAGCGACGTTATGACAACAGGTGCCTAGGAGCGGGGAGTGGCTAAAAGCTTTGCTACATTAGTTCACACCAACTCTGTATAATGTATATAACACGGAAGGAAATCACACTAAACATTCCCTATAGACATGTTATAACAAATAAACTCTAGCAAAATAATCTGCAATTAGTAGAAAATAATAGATACTTTACTTTTTTTTTTAAATTTTGAATCTAGGTTTTATTGCTCTCTTTTGATGAAAATCAAAAGTTATCTATCCGATCCGAGTTGATCGGAAGTGCTTTTTAAAATTGATTTTCGGTGTTAAATTTAATTCACCTTCATTTTATTTATAGTGAAAAATATATTCTTACATGTTTTGAAAATAATTCTGAACATTTTTTACGAACGAAAATCCACGGACGAAGCTTGTCAAATATTCTCCCCGTGTATTTCCACCGCCACTCGTTACGACAAAATGTTTCTTGGCATTTTATTATTACGTTTATGTGTGTTTGTTGGATTCCTACAAACTTCCAAATATATTAAAAGTTTAAAGTTGGAGTATTATGATTCCGCCGAATGGTTTCCCAAATTTTCATTACAGTTTACCGTTATAATGTCTACATTAACAAATTTAAAAACAGTTCACCCCCGAATACTGAAACGATTGTTAACTTTGACGACAGATTAAGTCTGTTGCTGTCCTTGTCATTTGCTTAAATTAAATTAAATTTGTTTATTGACACAAAAACGACATAATTAGTTACATTTACCTCACAATGAAAAGGAAAATAATAATAATAAATTCATAATAAAAAATAAAATTAAAATTGCACAAGAAATAAAAAAAATCAGGTTGTTCAGAAAAAAATAGTTTGCACTATAAGTTATCGATACGTGCGGATATGTACGCCCTAGAAGTATTTTTTTTCTCTTCTGTGTGTACGCCGATGACCGATGTCGTAGCCACCGTTGTACCAGCGCTCCAGCACCTAACATAGACGAGCAGAAGAACATCTAATGCTCGTCTGCATTAAAGTCAACAATGATAAAACTTAGCTAAACATCACCTGAACTAAGTCGGACTTAGGCATGTCAAAGGAAAGGGCATGTCTTACGCATCTAAGCAACCTCATAACTTTGGTGCAATGCATTTTTCATTGTTAGGTACGGCTTAGAGAAATAATTAAGTATGAACATAGGAGCCGTCAAAGTTTAGTGCCTCGGCGAGTAGTTTTGTGCCAGTGGTCTGGTATTAAACTTGAAAATTTTTATGCACTTTATACACTTTTGTTACATGTCCGAAGCCATTGAAGGTATTACCACATAAAAAATATATTAAGTCTTTTTTATTTATTTGAAGGGCTTTGTCGCTCAGCGACCACATCACCCACAAAGACTAAGAAATACTAAGAATGCTAATGTCCTTAGAAAGATGCGTAACTCGATTTTAGTACTGATAAGGACGTAAGATGCCGCTACTGCTTTAATCTTTGATATAATCGTCACAATTTCTGCTCGACTTGAAATAGAAAAACGCGACTTTTTACGAATACTTTTGCACTAATAATATCAGTTATTTTTTCAAATATTTTATTTGCAAAACTCGGTAGGTTTTCAAGAGATAGCGATAAAAACATTATTTTTGAAAAAATATTTTTACGTTGTATATTGCAATCTAATTTGAACTATAGTCATATAGGGCCTTCACCCGTGTAACCCACCCACCCACATCCATGTATATTTTACGATTTTTCGTAGTTTAGGAGTTATGTTATGTTTTTTTTCTTAGGGATTTTCCAAATGAGCAGTTTAAAAATATTCTAACTTGTTTGGGTTGATTCGAAGAGGGACGGAAGAGAATCCGAAAAACACCATCGAAAAATCCTCACAAAAAGAGTTACAATATTTATAAGCCCCTCATTTGGAAAATCGTTAAGAAAATTAAAAAAAAAACCTAATAAACCACGAAAAATCACTTCGAGCTGAAATGTGTAGATTTTCAGACATAAACAAAAACACAGAAAAAAATAAACAGCTGTTTCATACATTTCGTTGACTGTGAACATCATACAATACGGTACGGTCGGAGGCCTGTGTTGCTCTAAGACTGTGAATTATTTTTTTCTATGTAATAGATTTTTTTATCTTACGCGGTTTTAGGATTCGTCCAATAGCAAACGTTTTTCATAATTATGAGTTTCATCACCTACTTTCGGCTAAATACTCCGCAAGCTTATAACCCGCATAACGGTTACGCTCAAAGAGGTTATGACATTTCAGTCTATATTACAAGTGGCACATTGGTGAAGGTTTTACCACTAGGCCACAACTGCGTAAGGGAAATGTTAACTCTAAGTCCAATATCAAATATATAGAAGATCATCATGCTTATCTCTCTCCAAAACTCATCTGAGCTTATTAGTCGAGTCTTATTATTAGCTACTGTATAAATTTGCTCGCTCCCAATCAACATGGCCGCCAATAAGGCGATAAGCAGCTGATCGCCGATCCACTTGCGCTCACAATAAACATCACTCACAGTCGATGTGTGGCTGCTAAATAGGAGATGCAAGCACATAAATCTAGGATCCAGGAACACAGAATAAACAACAAACTAACAGCCTCATACTAAACCAACAGCAAAATTTAGTCTGTGACACTTCGGTAATAAAGATAAATCAAAAGACACCTCACTTTTCATAATCGTTCAAGCCGTTCATGCTGCAGGAGATAAAATAAGAACACACAAACATGCACACTACTCGTAACCTCTCGAAATACTACTCACATACAGTCTCCTTTTTGGGATGACGACTAATAATAGTTCAGGATGGATAAAGTATCTTGAACATCCAAAAGGTTAGTTGAACTAGATTACGCTATACAGAAAAACATTATCACCGTTCGGATTTGAGATTGATTGAGATTCGCTATTAGCAAACAGGCTGACAGGCTTAATACTGTTTTCACGTATCTAATAACTACATTTTCTGACTTCGTTACTGTATTTTTTTTTTAAATTTGTGTGAAAACCCAAGTGATTTTGAAAATTATTTTTCACCTCTTTGGCCGAAAAGGGAACTCTAAGACCTGTCAGGGAAAATCTATTTTGATTTGAATTTAGAGCGCTGCGAATTAATGTCATTTCCGGGACATCTAGAAAGCCACTTGTCTTGAGGTGAAAAGTTGTGTATTTAATGAAAAGTTATTTGAATCCTTTAAATAATTTATTAATACTTAGTTATTTGCACAACTTCACAAAACAAAGCTATGTCACATTATCATTATAATGTAGGTACATTATAATATTACGTGACACATATCTCTTTTTTATTTATTTTAAAAAATGAAAAAATAAGTGGGATATATAAGGAAGCTGCCTGTGAGAGATTGTTAATTTTTTTATTCATAAAACGCCAGTTTCAGGTCTCCAGTTTGGTGGCCCCACGGGTTATGGGTTGCTCCCGAAATGGACAGATAAACCTTGATTATCGCAACTCCTAATTATAGCGGTTTGTATATTGTACGGTTTTTATTTCTTCCATTACTCTTTCAGAATCAGAGTACTTCGAGGGCTTAAGAGGAAATATGCCTTCACTAAGCAGGAATTTTCGCTAACTTATAATATTATTAGAGAGTTAGTTAGGTTTATATACCTACCTATTACGATAGACAAGAATATACTAACCTTATAAAAAATACACTATAGTGGGCGTCCTAATGAAAGACGGGCATATTCTAGAGTATAATATCATTGTAATATTTATGAATCATTACTACGTCTTGGGTCAGTGTGAATTTTATCTATGGAACAGCAGAGTTTTTTCTCGTAATTTCTGAGTTTGTCCCAAATTAAAAGTTGTTCATAATGCTGAGTATAATTAACATTATCATCAGCCGGAAGACGTCCACTGCTGCATATAGGCTTCCTCCGCTTAGAGATAATATTATGTAGTAGGCAGGTATAATAATATAATAATTTGTGCTTAGGTAATAAGTCGGCTTGGTGATGACTAACCACCAAGCCTAATGCTGATAAGTTACGTACCTAAAATTGGTTGAGTATCTAACTCAATCTCACTAAAACGTAAAACGTTTTTACGTGGAATCATTTTCCTAAACTATTTTGCAAATTCTGCCACCGCCATCTGTTGGTTTTCTTTAGTATTAAGAGAAAAACTAGGGAACTTGAGATAACTTCAACAATTTTCTTATCAGTTTGCGTGCAATTCATACGCAGTTATTTATTAGTTGTATCGCATTTTCATAGATGGCGCTAAGACCATTTACTGACAAAGTAAAATTTAGAACACTGCGTCATGATCATGATATAATTACTCCAACGAAACAAATTTCAAAACTCAAGTAACGGAGACGGCCGAAGGAGTAAGAAAATAGGATAATTATTATTTTAACATGAAAAAGGCGGTAAAATGATCTTAAACTGCAAGACAACGCGGTTAAACTGCAGACCAATGGTTACGTTTGACAGATAGATAACCTGCTGACCATGGATCATGCTGGTTGGTTATTACCGTGAAATCAAGGAATTCATTTAGATTTGATATTTGAGTAATTGCAGCTGAATTACCTACAAAAATATGTTTTTAAAAAAATTACTTCAAATGGTGCACATACTTTTTTATTTTCAATTTAATACATATACAAAAATATCAATTCATAATTTCAAACGAAACTTACTTATAAGTAAATTTAAAATATTTAAAAAATATATTTATTTATGTTAAATTATCTTCAACCGTATATTAATTTAAGTCAATATTTTCAAACATTTTTGATTCAAGGCACATTTTAACCATCATTTTATCTTACAAACTATTTTAAACATCAATAAAATTATATGTTAGTTATCTTAATCTACAAATCACTTCCGGATAACTAGGTAAGTATAATGAAATGTACTTTACAAATACAATTTTTATCAATCAGTCTTTAATTACAAGAAGTTCCAGCAGACACGCCACGCACGATACAATTTTGTCCGCTTGTGTTATCCTGCGAGAACGAGACAGACATATTCACATTCTAGCTTTGTTGCGTTGTCGCAAGGATAAAAAATGGTGGACAAAATTGTATCCCTCCGCGTGTGCTTGACCTACAGAGAGATTAGAATATTTTTTCTGTGCCAGTAAGTATCAAGATTAAAATTATCTTGCAGCATCTTTTGGGTGTTTCTTTGTGGAAATTCTTGCAAGTCTATTCTTTGTGATTATTTCCTTACTTTAAACCTAATCCAGTGGCCTCCTTTCATCTTTATATTGAAGGTATCAGGGTCTAGCTGGGCTGGGATGCAGGTCTTCTCTCCAGGAGATATCTCCATATGCTGCAGCAGCTGGTATACCATCACCTTCATCTCGCAGAGAGCAAACCGGGAGCCTGGAAAGGAATAATGCTTAAATTAGACTTAAATTATCGACATTTTCAGATGAGTTTTTTTTATTTTTTTTCTCGTTTTTTTGTTTTTGTGATTTCTCTTATGCTTACCGATGCAGTTCCTAGGTCCTAATCCAAATGGCATATAAGCGAAGGTGTTAATCTTATGTTTGTTTTCGTCCGAGAACCGTTCAGGGTCAAATTTGTACGGATCAGGGAAATATTCTGGGTCATGGTGAAACGCCCACGTAGGGATCCCGACTCCAGTGCCTTTACGGAGCTGAAATTGAAAGATAATATTAAAATGATAGCCAATTTTAACTTCCTGATATGATTATGTTTGCTATTAGAGACAACTAACAATAAAATCTTCTGTAGCCTTGCTGTTAGGTTTGCCACAGTTGTAGTCTTTAAGGCAAGCACGGTCCAAAGCAATGGCAGGGGGCCACAATCTCAGCAGCTCTGAAAAACGAATAATGTAAGTAAGTCTCATAAAGAAAAAGAAAACACATTGAATTTTTTTTTTCGATCACCTACTGCAACTCCCAGAACAATTTAGGTAAGTATTTACTATATTTTATTTTTAAGTTTATATTTTTCTAATGTTTTTAGGCTAGGCGTTAGACTCAACTAACTCGACATTAAGTGACGGTTTGGAGGAAAATGGTTAGTTAACACACCTAGCTTGGAATGGAAACTGGCCCTCAAGTGAGGCTGCCGGGACACACCGAGGTACTTGGCGACAGACTTGGTGGTAGCAAGCCAGCCGAGTAGTAGGAAGTACCATGCTATGGTTTTCCCACGATTTTTATTCACCGAAAGCTCAAACTGATTGTTGGGATTCGAATCCACGAAATAAGGCGTGTGTTTCGAATGCGCTTACCACTGAGCTATTATCGCTACAAATTAGCAATCGCATATCGGTAGGGGAAAGAAACTACCCACTACCATAATAATTTTAATTTTAATGTTAAGTTATTTTATAGAAATAGCACTTTAAGGAAACTTTTAAAACAGAATCCTTGAGATCAGTAGATGAAACCTGTTATTTGATACAAACATAACTGTTCACTAGGCTTTTAGACTGATAAAAAAAATTACAAACCGCTAAAAATCAAAGTAACAACTCACCTGATACAACCATATCCATATAAGTCATATTCAAGATGGAGTTGTAGTCAAACTTCCCTCCGTTCTTGACATCATTTTCCCTGATCTCCTGGACCAGCTTCTCTTGCACGTCAGGGTTCACAGCGAGCTCGTAGAGAAGGAAGGACATGCCGGACGATACAGTCTCGAAGCCGGCGATGAAGAATAAGATGGCCTGGGCGATCAAGTCGGTGTCGCTCCATGCTGTTAGTTTTTTTTTTTTTTGAGTATTTGAAATATATTATAACCAGATTTTTACCAGCAATTAAATGTTTTGTAAAAATACAAAAAACCGGCCAAGTGCAATGTCGCACATCGAGGATGAATGGAGAAAAACACTTATTTTTTAAGTTATCTAAGAATATGTGCTTTTCTCCATTGAGTTCGGGATTCTAAACGCGGGCTCGACATACACTTGACCAATTATTAATATATAATGTATAATGTGGGTGGGGCCCGTACCAATAAGTACTTTGGAACTTACGTACGGATATATACCACTGGCTTTTCGGTGAAGGAAAACATCGTCGCATTTTTTTCTCAACACTGAATATTGAAGTATACTATATACTACTAGGGGTACTGCTTACCCCTATCGATATTCTTCTTTCCAACATCTGATTCTTCTACTGTTGAAAATCCAGCATCCACGTCTTGAGTTTTGTCATCATGTGTTAGGCGTCCTGAAAAGGTAAATCATAAGCTTTGAAATTTGAATAGTGGGTAAAACAATTAAACCCACAACCTTTTCAACAGTTATCTTTCTTGCTCATTTTCATATTATTGAAGATACAATAATACAAGGATATTTACCAGGAAAAACAATCAAGTGTTCCATATATTCCTTCGAAATTTTTATATGAGACCGCTGTTTTTTTTTCTCGTTATTTCCAGGAGTCGTCAATAACGAGTACAATAATATCCTATAATATGTTCATAATCCTATAATATGTATCTATAAATTATACCACAACCAAACACCCAGTTTTATAAATATTATTATAAGTTCTGCCTGTGTGTAATGTAAAACATTTTCATCGTTATTTTAATAGCTAAAACAATCAAATTTGTAGCTAATCAGGCGTGCCTTGCTTACCTTTCTTAGCTTCCATCAGTAAATGTATCATGTCTGGTCTGATGATGTTTTTTTCTTCTCGATTTTTCATCGTGTTCATCACCAGCTCGCGGAAGAAATAGTTAGACTCTTTGGAGAACAGAGTCAATTTGAAGAACTGAAACAAGGAGACATTGTTGTAAATTAGGGTCTTTTCCGTAAAAAATATCCATCTGCAGCAATATATTGAAAGCAAAATATTGAACTTGACAGACATAAGGCCTTTCATGTTTTAATATATTACTCAGTAGACTTATGTAACAAATTGGAATTAGTTTTATATCAAGAAATCTTAGTTCGAAGACAAACTTTCTTTGGTTCTGTAAAGTATTTGTTGTAAGATAATCTTCATCTAATAAACAGATATGACATCGCTTTATCAATTCAACAAATACACTAGGTATAAATACTAGCATAGGTACACAGTTTGCATACAAATCTAGCAGACCTTGGCCGTGCCGAGTATTACCACGATCATTATAATATGTTGTTGTATGTATAATAACCATAATTTTGTTCAGAATTCGTCAATAAATTACAAATGTACCTAGAGCCTCTAAAACTTTACACACTTTTTTTCCAGTATGCTTACACGTATTTAATATTATGAACTCAGGTTTTTTGTTAAATCCATACTTCCTCCGAAATCAGTGACTTAAGTCCAAACATATAACACACACATATACATTACTTAAACAGAGCTATTTTCAATAAATCTGGCAGGCATAAGCGGAATAGTTGTAAACAAAATTGAAACGGAAAGGAACTGAAAATAGAAGCGGTATGAGATACCTTACGATAGAAGTGTGATAGGATAATATAGAAGATAGGAAGTGAATGGGAGCGGGTTCGGAGCGAAACAGTTGAAGAACAAGTGCGAGAAAAAGCAACAGCTAGTAGAAGATACATTATTCAATTCTAGGTTATTCTTGATGTCACGTTTTAGGTTTTTGGTTAGTTAAAAAAAATCCTAGAGATAAAACAGCAGCCCGATATATAATAAAGCTAGTTTTTGTAACGCTGCCAATAATTAAAATGTTTACCTTCATGATCATCGGGAAGTTTGAAAATCCAAAGAACATGAGAAGTTGTTTGAAGTTGAAGGTGGAAGCAGTCTTTCCCATGGCGTAAAACTGGTTGTCGACGTCATTGTGGGAGTCCACTTTCAGCCCGAAGGCACAGGATGCAATCACGTCGTTTGCATACCTTGTGGTCAAGTCTTTTACATCCACATCTAGGTAACGTTCTGAAAAGAAAATAGAATTGTAAACGACGCTGAAGGACAACAGTGCCCCTTTAAAAATGATATGCCTTTGTATAACACATAGGCCTTAGATAGTGTGTACGTTTAATTGCTTGTACTGGTAGTATATTATAATAGCCTACTGTATCAGGGCCCCTATTCGGAGATATGACAAATTGATGTCGATTTCGAGATTCCAATCTCAACTGCCTCTCGTCTCTTGCCTCCGAGCACTCTATGTATCTCGCACGCTAGTCACCGTGAATATCTTGATATATAGAGTTGAGAACAATAAATCTCGCAGTACGACTTTTTTTTGGAGATAAGATTGAATCTTTGATTGAAAAAGATACCTAGATACATATGTCTACGATGATACTTGATGTCATATTATACAGCTCTAAAGCTGATAAAATATAGCACGAAAATAAAACACAGTTCTACTTGAGAACTGTATTGAAAACCTACCGTCAGACTCTTTGATTTTGTGCTTGAGTGTTTTGATCATCTGGTCTCCGACTTCCACCATGAAGGGCACCATCACGCGTATCTTCGAACTGGTGAATGCAGGGCTGAGAGTCGAACGCATGTCCCGCCATTCTTGTCCTGAACATTTATAAAAACATTGTAACTTTTACGAACTTCTGCGTCGTAAAGATTTATGTAAAATCCGTTGATAGCCAGTTGTTAACTTAACTTTAACTTGTTACGTGGTGCGGTGAAGATAATTTTTAAATTGGGGCGCCCTGCTAAATAATGTAAATAATAAGACTAGATAAAAGATTTTTTTCAAATTCCGCATACTATTTTTTTAAAAGTCTTTTAAGTATAATAAGCATGTAAAATATGGTTTATATATATAAACAAAATGAACATTTATCTTCAATCTATCTACTATAGCTATATATATTTTAGCTGACATCCCGGCAAATTACTGTCTACAGGCAAGTTTCTAATAACTAGACATTTTAATTACCATGTAGATACATGGTACATACCACCTGGCTGCACTAATGGATAGAGTTTCAGGGGCATGACTATCTTTTCCAGGGAGAATGCGTGATCACAGAAACGTTCGGTCAGGTTATCATCTATATAGTGTTATAATGAGGCCTTTTAAGAATTTTAATAAAGTACATTTAGTCCTAAAACTGTGATTATAACCACCTGAGTACGGGCAGCGGCGTCTTCTTAGTAAGCGGTAAACATTCGGCAAGCAGCACCTCCCCAATAGGGGGAAGGCTTTGCCCTGTAATGGACGTCTATGAGTTGATAAGAAGAAGTCTACCTTTCATAGAAAATAAATTCCTGCCAAACAGCGGGTCTGCAGTCTCGTCAATAATGGTGCGGTGATCGGTGAAGTAATCGAAATCTTTCACAGCGATCTTCTTGATCAATTCAAGGTCCCGGATGATCAGCATCGGCTTGATAAACTCAAATCTGCCCACAAACCTGGTAAAGATATTTGTAAATTTAAATAATTCGCTTCACTAAAATTTTGACGTAAAGTGAATATCCTTAAATGAAATCACCATAACATTATCATCATATGCATTTTAACATATGTGATAGATGATGAGGCAACTTCAAGGGATGTATTGCTCTTTCCTTTATGGCTAAGTAAGCAAAAAATCAAATTGAAGATTTAGTCGCCTGACATCAAAACGAGTCTACTAACACTGCCACATAAACCCAGAAAGCATTAATCGCTTTATGTTACCTAATCTGCATTATTCATAATAATATATGGCGCCCGAACCACTAATAGAATTAGTCAGAAAGGGACCGGAGTACCTGTTAATAAGAATCTACAATAAACTTCCCAAAGATATTAGAAACTAACCCAGAAAAACAGTTTTCCACAGCTTAGACAGTTCCTGATAGATAAATGCTATTACAGCATTCAAGATTTTCTTAGTGAAAAAACGTTTTGAGTCCACGATGACGTCATAGTTATAAAATCAAATTTACATGCAAATTGTAAGTTAAAATTGTTAAATACAATAACTATAATATTGTAACTTTGCGACATCGTTACATACAGGGCCATGTATACATAGTAGTAGCGTATACATTATAGACTATTATACTAGTTACTTGGTGCAATAAAATACTGAATACTGAATTAGTCAATACGGGAACATATTTATATTAATAAATATTAATCAACATAAAACAGCTAAAACGAAACTGGTGTGATTGTACGATGCATGGATCTTGTACGATGCCAACAAAAGATAAAAAATTAAACTGGCACGTGTAGAATTTGTGAATTCCAAACATTTATAAATAGAAGAAAAATTATAGATAAGGTGACATAAACGCAGTCATCAAAATATAATTTAAAACGTGCTAATATAATTTAGATATTATGTGTCGATTACTGGGAGGTATATAATTCAACGTGAATAAGTTTGTTTTTCTAAATATTTTTTGATACGTCTTGGGCATAATAAATAATAAAAAAAGAAGTAGAAGTTTTTTTATGCAGAATATCAATGGACGTAGATTAAAAGTCCTTTGTATCACACTTTCTAGAAAAGTAATTTATTGACCTTATTCCTTTCTTTTATGGCGGAGAAAGCCCGTCGTTCTTGTCGTACAAATTATTTTCTTTTTACTTTATTTCGTCGATATAATGTCCGTTTTCAGGAGCGTTACCTTTCCCCAGTAGGTCTGCTATTAGTTATCAGGTGTGTTAACACCATAACCGATTCTTTCTAACCTTCAAAAATCTATTTACCTCTCATCTGGAAAGGAGAAGTAGCACCGACCGATTTGATCGGCGAAGTGTTCCTTCTTCAACAGGATCCTGCCCATGTTGCCCACCAGTGGGATGCAGGGCGGAGTCTTCACGCCATGTCGGGAGAAAAATGCATAGTGCTGCCGGAAGTACAGGTACAGCGCCGCCAAGGTTACAAACAACCAGATCACAGTCAGCAGCATCTGAGAAAAAATAGTGTACCTTGAGAAAACTATGAATCATTATAAAAAATATCGTCCTTCAGATATAGTATAATAGAAATAATAAAAGACGTATCTTAGGACAAATCGAAAAACAATTTTCCATGAAATACCTACATTATATTTTTCAAAAAAGTCATCGGTTTAGTTAAGATAAAGAAAATCTACACTAGGAGAATGTCAATCTCATACAAAAAATTGTACCCCTGATAAATCTGCTTAAAACTAGATGGCGCTAACGTATTTATTTTAATTTTTCATATGAGATTGTCATTCTTCTCGTATAATTTTTCTACAATTATGGTAAAACATTTAAAATGAAAAGTATTATCTTATGAAGCACTAGTGTTGCAAGCGGCTACTTGTTACTGGTTACTATTTATAACAAACATTACGTGTAGTGTTAGAATGAAATCAGTAACAAGCAAACAAAATTACATAAAAAAATACATCAATCAAAAGTTTTTCAAGTATGAAATTACACAATGACGATTTTTTGCCAAACCTAAATCTGGCAAACATAATCAAAACAAATCTAAAATACGCAGTTGGATGGAAATACAACAATCTCTGAACCTCAATTTGTGTGATTATAATATGTAGGTATATATTATGTATGTGGGCAAAAATCCCAACTGTTTTTTGTAAATAATCTGTTGTGTTATCCTCTTTCATCATTTTCAAGTTAAGACCTAAGTAAGCTAGTCGCCGGTTAAAGTGGCAAGTAAGTAATTGTAGTACAAACTACTAGTTTAAAAATGTCGGAGTAGCCTTAACCGTCACATACACTGAACAAAAACTAAAGTTATTTGAAACTTTTGCTTTTAACTTTTTGGAATTCGCCAATTAGCTCTAAGCGGCGGTTAGCTAATTAAAACTTTACGATTATGAGGGCCTAGTAAGGGTATGCAATCGCGTGATTAGGTACTACGTTATTTGGGAGATTCTACGAGATTGCCGGTTCAGTTTTTTTTTTCCGAAAAATATAATAATTAATAAGAAGATTACAAAAAGCATTTATGTATGAACTCATATCATACTCATCACTGTTTTGTAAATAGTTTTTTAGGAAACAAAAAACGTTTAAAGGTTAAAGTAACATGTTTTTTTGCGAGATTTGAAAGTATAATACCGATGAGATAGCAATCCCTAGTCTATAAAAATATACAGCAATGTTTTTAATACGAGGTTTCTTGATTAATTTCAAACAGAGAATGATAGTACAATTATTATTTTATTAGTATTTAAAAGAAAAACACAAAACGCAAGCAACAATGTGGCCAACAAACAATGTTCTTAGTTAAATACTTTCCTTACGTAAAAAAAATATCTACTTTTTTAAAGTAAATGATACACTCTAAGCCTAATGACACCTCTTGCATAAATAGGAGGAAGGAAAATAAGACAGGAAAATCAAGAGTAAAAATATTTGCTAAGGTGCAACACACACCAAAAACACATTTGTGTGCAGTTATGTGCTAATAGACACAAGCGCACTCGTATTTAAATGTAGGCCTACGATATTTATTTTGTGTGGTGTACAACATTTTTAGTATTAGTGTGTAGTGCGCCTTACTCACATACACGAGTAGGTAGGTTCTTGTGTTGCGACCAGGAACTGGAAGACACAGCGTCGAGAGGCTTCCCACTAGATGGACGAGGAAAGTTTCCCCCTAGGAGGTCTGAACGAAAATCTGCCAATTGCAACCGGTTGCCACTTGTGGCGACTTTCACAATTTCATCAGTCCACAAAGTGGCCTTCCTACGCTGCTTCTTACTGTTAGTGGTCACTCAAGAACCTTTCTTCCCCATCGGTTATCGGTTGTTGGAGCGATGTAGCGTGTTATTCAAATTCAAACTATTTTTTGAGATACAAACGGACATGTCCAATAAAATTTATCTCACAAAATTGTAACAATAAACTGATTTCATACAGGAATAAAATGTAACATCCTCGTTCCAGATTTTATCCCGGAAAGAGACGATTATGAATACGTTTGTCTCATTTTTGCGCGACATAAAGAGTAGAGAATATTTTGTCACGGTGCGCACGCTAGGCCCATCTGCTACCACACCGTAACTGTCAACTGGAATGTTTGGGGGTGCATGCCCGGACAATCCTCAATGTAATAAGTAAACATAGTGACAGCAAATTTTTGTCAATATAAAGAAACTTAATAATATTGCCTGGTACACAATCTTCTCTTTCTTTAATTATAAGATTTAACTAAGCATGGTTGTAGTTTTTTTTTGTAATACTTATAGTAAAAAACAGTTTAAATTTTTAATTTTAATTTTTTAAACTGTCACATGATTGTCAGTTGATTGTCAATAGTATCAACATATCTATTATTACAAGCATATTTTGATTCGTTTTATCTATTTTATTTTTATCTCATTAAAAAGAAACTTGTTGTTCTTGTTGATAAAAAGTACCTATCAAATTTTCAGGGTTTTATACCCAAATAATAATGCTATTATTACTAAGCCTACACCGTCTGTATATCGGCCTATTCTTTACAATCTTTAATATACAAGCAAAATAGATCTTAAATTATCATAAAAAAAATATAAAGTATAAATTAATCTATAGGATGGGTAAACAACAAAAACAAAATTGATTAAAAAAAAAGGAATGTCATGTATATGTAATTGGGACTGTATCTTTTGAACCGTAATAGGTAGTCGGTTAATATTTTCACAGTTTATGAGTTATAATGACGGATTTCCAAACAAAACAAAAATAGCTAAAATATGTTACAGAAATGTAATATTGTGCGGGGTTTAGGTGGTATGGGACGCTCGCTGCGCGAGTACGGCTCACACTTGGCCAATTATATTGACCTTCACTTTCTGTATAGTGTTATCAAATGGACTATTAAATGATTGAGTGAAGTATTAGAGAGTTCAGTAAACCACACTATCGCTGGAGTTGGAGCATTCAAACAAACAAACCTATTGTTATCTTCCTTTGTTTGTAATGCAAGTTGCAAGTCATAGTTAGTCAACAATATTAATTTTAGAAACAAGTACAGGTTTACCCAACAAATAACTCCTCCCGATGTACCTGCGCAGTATGCCAATTTTAGTAGCACGCCACATAACATAATTATAATAATAAAGTGCAGGAAACTTCGCTTTACCAAAGGTAAAGTATTAATTACTACGCGCGTTAAAACTTTGCGCTGTTATTGGTCGATCGATTTCGCGACAAAATCGCGGCCGCCCGTGCGCCGCCGTCTTGTACGAATCTTGTAACGGAGACAGAGCTATGAATGCACAGCAAGCTATACTATGCCATTTACGGTTGCAAATAAAGTACAATAAAGAATAATTATAGATTTAACCGATTTGCGCTTTTCTGCGCAAACGACAGCAGCTGCCAATCGGAATTATTTGTTGTGTAAAACTGTCGTAAAATATTGTACGAGTTGATTTTCATTTCAGTTACCTAATGATAATTTTTATTTTTGTTTTATAATTTGACCCGACTCGACTTCGACTTCTTTTCGTTTTCTTTCACATCATTATTAAATTTAATGTAAATACGACCTTATTGAAATTGTGTCATCTTTTTCTATTTTACACCCACAGAGCTGGGGTTAACCAATCAAATTAATGACCTCCTTCCGCAGAATTGTCCTTATAATTCAAATTGCACTATCTTTTTGATTCGATAACAATTTAAAAATAAATTCAAGGCAATCTAAGGGCCACCTTCATATTCGAAGCCGGTTAAAATGCTTACATACAAACTGTACCCATAAAAATGTAAGGGAACCCTTAATCATACTGGTTAATATACAAAATGGGATAATTCCAGAATAGCAAAATGGTTGCTTAAAGAAAATGATGTCATGGGATGAGATCTCATGGGGCGAAGGATGTTTTTATTGTTAAATGTTATTTGTTATGTTATTGTTGTTATTATAGTTTCACTGCGAAAAAGCAATCAAAATAAAGAAAAAAATTATTCCTTGAAATATTATTAACCTTGACACTGTCTAAATACACTATGTAAGGAACCAAAATATAAGACAAAAAACATACCTTGTCTCGTTCTCGCTGACAAAAACTATGTTTACAAACGTTTTTACGCACTATTCGCCAAAGTATTAAAGGTTAGATAACCGGTCTCTGCTGGGTCGCTTCACGACTTGTCTGACAGAAGTCTGAATGAGTTTTGCCTTGGGAACTACCAGAATTACTATTATAATACGCATGAGCTCTGTAAGGCTGTGCTCACACAATGTTGAGATACTAACTACTATGATGTACGGGTATGTTTTTTATATATTTATCTTGTGGTTGGCTGCGGTCAAAATTACCCGAGTATTACATTTCTTGTAACACGATTTGTTCTCTCTCGCTCGCAAAATAAATATTTTTAATGATACAATTACAGAGGATGATACCGAAAATAAATTTTACAACATTATCTTTATTATAACATCAAATACGTCTTCAACTAATGTTCATGT
The DNA here is from genome assembly GCA_947579745.1 of Apocheima hispidaria. NCBI lineage: Eukaryota > Metazoa > Arthropoda > Insecta > Lepidoptera > Geometridae > Apocheima > Apocheima hispidaria. Next base: position 15,177,952 of record OX388156.1, read on the forward strand.
TGAACCAAACAGTTTTCAAGAACGAACAAATTATTTTTCTATTACTAAGTACTTAATAATGTCCAAATTAAGGAGACATTTTACATAAATAAAATGTTTATATTGACATTTGAAACATTTTATTTATTCATAGACATTTTCAATGTCAGCGTCAATAATAATTTATGAATATAAAAAAGGTTGATTGTGCGCAATAGCTTTATCGTAGTAAGTAAAAGAAAATAATGTCTAATTTCAAAAATTCAATGTGATAGCTTAGAATACCTACCTAGGTAGTTATTCTAAGTGTCATACACTTTCTTCGCATCGCACTGTGTGCATTCTGCCGCTTTTGTTTTTAAAACGGGGAAACGATAAGTCGCAAAATATTTTTTGGAAAAAAAATACTTTTTAAGGGAGGAATATTGAGCAGGAAAGCAGGATATAAGAAAATTATAATTTACTTTATTAGGTACGGATCCAACGTAATAAAGGATAAAGGATATCGAGGGAGATGAATCTGCCAACGGATATAACATCCGAGAAATTGGCTCCACCGTCAAAAACGTACTAAGGTTGGCACCAACTTGCCCCGGAGGACAAAGACACCTTCGGCTTTGCTTCGCTCAGTCAATAACCAGACAAACCCAACACTTACTTTGTAATAAACCATAAAATCTACTCAACCAAACATTAATTTGTTCACTTACTGATTTACATACTAGTAGTTCGCGGCGAACTGCTCGAGCGATTCAGCTCATATTCGAACTTAAAATTTTGATTGAAATGAACTACTTGCCTACAAAATTTCATGAAGATTGGATCAACGGTTCGCAAGTTATCATCGGACAAATATACACACAAACATACATACAAATGCCGATTTGTCCCAGTAAACTCTGAGACATTCGCTTCGCTAGGTCAATTATTTTCGAAAATTTCACAAATGTTGTGTAGTTTGCGTCAGGCGCTATGTGCATGCAGTCAGTTGTATGCACTTACACCGCGGCTAACTTACACCATAATTCTTGTATTTCGTCAGAAACATATTTTCGTTCGCATATTGCCTCCAAGCTACCTGTAACATCTTCTGACTAGCCTTAGGCTCTGTGGGAGGATTTCTGGCTTCTGGGGTGTAGGTTGTAGATCCGATTCCCACCCAGGACAAACATTTGTGATCAACAAGGATATTTGTTCTTAGTCTGGGTGTTTCTATGCACTCTATGTATGTATGTATTTACAAAAAAAATATGAATTCTATAAGTTATCTGGTTCCCATAGTACAAGCTTGCTTTGTTTGGGGCTAGATGGCACTGTGTGTGAAGAAACGTCTACTATTTCTTTTTTTTTACTTCTGTTTTTTTAATCAAACTATACACTACACTAGTAGTTCGCTCCGAACTGAGACCTCGCGACCCCTATATCTCCACAACCCGATTATATATCTTATATATATATATATAGATATCTTGGACCGATTCAGCTCATATTCGAACTTATTTTTTTTATTGAAATGAACTACTTGCCTGCAAAATTTCATGAAGATCGGATCAACGATTCGCAAGTTATCATCGGATAAATATACACACAAACATACACACAAATGCCGATTTGTTCCAGTAAACTCTGAGACCTTCGCTTCGCTCGGTCAATTATTCTCATTCTCAGCGGTAATTACATACCCATTACAGCCCCAACTGTTTCCCATCCCCGAATGCACCAAATTCCCCCATTATATGCCTAAACGTTATCCGATTACGATGATTTTATGGTATGTTATCTATACCTTGGAAAACTATGCTTATAGATTTTATGTTTTTGAATTTTACGTCGTACGTACGTTACAGGAACGTAAAGAGAAGATTTTTGCGTTGAAATTTCGACGAATAAAAACAGTTTTTATTGCAATATTTTTTTTTTAAATTTCAGCGTTGAGTATTATTTATCATAGCCATTGACACCAAAAACAAAAATTTTTGCGGGTGACAACATTTTCTCCCGATAACGTAATTTCATCAAAAATGTAGGTAAGTACACTAACTCTCTCTATCACAACCACGGAGAACAGAGTGACAGCAATACAATTTTCCAATACCTACTGCGCCAATACCTCGCGGCAGGATGTCTCTCCTAACAAGTCTAAACGTCGGCGTCGTGCTGATGATGATGTGTAGAAGCACTATTCATCTGCGTGTAGAAGTCACGAGTGCTAGCACGAGTCACCATCGCTACACTATTCTACGCGTAAAGCATTTGGTGCCCGTGGCCCCGTGGCCCCAGTATTACTACCATTAGTACCACGGGCAAAAACACGGGGGTAAAAAAACTTCCCGCCGAACTACCAAGCGATCCAGTAACAAGGGAAGTTTTTTTACCCGTGGTGCACTCTTTAGATGTGATATTTTGAATAATAAGTATCACTTTTGTCTTATAAGTAACATGATAACAACACTTATTTACATTATAATTTATTTTGTGTTTTTTTTCTTATGTTAGTAATACAATTAAATGTCTTAATATGTCGTTTAAGTTATGTTAATCTGTGGTATTTTTTATCTGTGTCGGTGAGTTATCTGTGAAGTGTTGGTTCAAAATAAACAACAAGAAGAAAACGTTCCGGTGTTTTAATAACAATTTCAAGCCAGAAGCGGTGCATAGTAGGCGGCAGAGAATCAGTGAAAACATCATTTAAAGGTCAGTCCAGACTAATAAACAGCATAGATGAAATTATATTTCAGATTTTCGTACTAATACTTTTAAAAGTTTACTAGTTATAGATTTAATGCAAATTTAATTTGTTTCTTAGATCATTAAATAAATAGTTTCAGGTTAGATTCGTTTCGTTGAAATACTTTTTGTAAAATGAAAGATAAGCAATTGATGATGATGATGATGATGATGATAATAATAATTCATCCCTTATTTCTATGTACTTGACTGGACTAGAAGAGACTTGTACGTTAGTGCAGCAGAAAAACTCTAGAGATTTGATACAGATAGGTACGGTCCGAAATCTTATGATTTCATTCTTCTAGTCTTGACACGTGGGATTCAAATCTCATTGAATTTAATCACAATTTAAATGAGGTCAATTAGGCTCACTGCTCTAAACTAGTTTTAATCGACTCGAGTATTGGTAAAGTCAAATAGGAGTCGGTGAAGACACTGAATGTCACACTTGTATGGTACAGATCTAGATAACGGTAGGAGACCATACCTTAATTGTAAAAGACCTATTCAATGATACCCCACAAGTGGGGACCGGCGATTTTTTTTCCTCACTTTACATGTATGTCCAGAAATTATACTGATTACCCATGTTGTTTTTTAAGTGTATAATTATTTATATTAAATAATGGCAAAATAATTAAACTAAATACTTACAGATCACCAAATCAGCACAAAATAGTGTAGCAACAAACATTCTTATATCTGTCTCACTCCAGTAGGTACTGTACAATCATCTTTGATCTTAGCCACTTAGCTTTATTCGAGTTAGTTCCCGTCAATTGAGCAGTGTGAAGTAGTAGAGCGATCATGACGGTATCTTTGTACTGCCTGGATAAATGTAGTGGTTAACCTAGGTTTATATATATATACAAATATAAATTTAATATTTCGCAATAAATTAATGTTTTACTTAATTATGATAAAACGTATACCTATTCTTATGTAATATAAAGAGGTGTTGCTGTTTATTTGTCTGTATTATCAGAACTTAACTGGACACTTGAGATAGCTTGCAATCTATTTAAAATTAATCAAAATAATGACAGTGACTGTTATTATTTCAGTCTGTCCGTTTATATCTACCGGTCACTAATCTTTATTGCTACACGAATACCGAAAATTTTGTCGAATCTGTTCGACAGTGTTAACTAATGAGAGGATTTTACCGACAGCTGCAAGTACGGGACCGCGGTCATCGATGTAAGTTACCATAATGGTATAATCATCAATCTTGTTGATCTTATGTCATCAGCTAATAATTATTATTTGTCAAGTCATAAGATAGAGATATAACATACATACATTCATAGTCATTCAAAATCAATCGTGAATTTTCAGACAAAACCATATAAAGCTCTTTTTTGCCAAATTTTAAACTCGCGAGCACATTTTTTTTTTGCTTAACCTCAATTCTGCTGTTTCATATAGTATGTTTTTTGTCGTCTGCGATGTTTGATTGGATTGGAAGATGTAAGGTGAAGGTGAAGGCTCTGTCCGGCGAACTGAGACTTCACGACCTTACATTATCAGCCAGAAAACGTCCACTGCTGAACAAAGGCCTCCCCCTTAACTGACTTCACGACCTTATATCCCGACAACCTCTTGACTGATTTTGCTCGTATTCGAAATTCTTGTTTAGAATTGAGAACCGAATGTTTCTGTCAAATCCTATCAAAATCGGCCGGTGCATGGCGTCACATCGCACTTCCCCCTTTTTGGGGGAAATAACCGTCCAATTAAAAATCTATAATATTGTAGAACCTATTATAACCAGACCAAGTTTCATCAAGATTAGTTAAAAATGCGAATACCAACATACGAATTTGAATGCAAATTTTGCCAGCAGAGATTTCGTTCGCTTCGCTCACTCGGTCATTTATTTTAAGTACATTGACAATAAAAAAATAGTGTAAATAAGAAGAAGTTTCAATGACTTTGTCGAATGCTAATGAAAACACAACTTGGATTGGCCAGTTTAGTACTTGCATCGCTATCCTTATTATAAAAAAAAAATCTTTGGCCCTGATTACCCGGTACAAAATTACCTTTTAGGTACAAAATTACCTATTACCTTTTAGGTAATTTTGTACCGGGTAATTTTGTAGTATTTATTACTTTATCACCATCGTGCCAGCTGCCTGCTTGTCAGCTGTTCAAATTAAATCAAAATTAATTTAATCAATCTTCGAGCAAGTAGAATAATGGTTATAATATATATTTAAATTTTTTACAAAAAAAATATAATATTAAAATCAAAAAGCAAATCAAAAACCCAAACAAAAATACGATAGGTAAGTTAAGTTAGGCCACTCTGTAAGTATACTGTAGTTAGCCTAAGCGAACAACACACCGCGGGCAACAGCTAGTGTGCAAATTGTTCACTATCATACACATTATCCGATAACAATATACACATACCTACTTATTGATAAAAAAAAATAACTGAAATGATAATTTATAAAATAAAACAGTCTTTATAGTCTAATAACCAATCTGTAGTAATCATTTATGTTTACGAGTGTTAGTGAATATAATATAGAGCGTAATTTTACTTGAACGAACCTAGTTCCACTAAATAGATATTAATAATATACTAAAATTTAAACAATAAAAATTTAAAAAAGAAGATCCATTAATATCATTTTCTTGCACATTTTAAAAGTGTCAACAATCATTATCGAAGCTGTAAGTTTTACTAATGTCAAGCCTGAGAGCGGCGACGCGGCATCCCTCCATCATACTTGAAAAAATATATTTCATGACTTCTCACAAATTTTAAGAGTCGGCTCAAGTTTCGCTAGGTCCCGTGTTCCTTTTGTTTTCTATTGTAAACTGGGTTGGAACTGCGTCATTACAGTTTAGAAGAAACTTTTTTGTGTGGAAGGAATTAACGTTTATGGATATAAAATATAACAGTCCTGTAAGACGTTATTGGTGTTTTAAAAAATAACCCTGGTGCAAATTTCTTTAAAACATTTTTTTTGTTATTTTTTACCAGATGTTGCTGACTGTAATATGGGTGTGTGTACTCTTGGCGACGCTGTACCTGTACTTCCGGCAGCAGTACTCGTTCTTCTCCCGACGCGGTGTAAAGAGCCCGCCTTTCATCCCGCTGATAGGCAATATGGGCTCGATACTGCTCAGGAAAGAGCACTTTGCTGATCACGTCTCTAAATGTTACTTTGGTTTTCCCAATGAAAGGTAAATTTATTTTCGCTAAATCACTTTTCGTCAAGTCACGATGAGAAATTGTACCTGTAATTAGTAAAAAAAACGCAATAAAAATTGAATTTGGCCCGCTAAGTATACCCTACTAAATGCTTCCGAAAAGTTTTCTGAGACGCTGTGCCATGGAGTTCACCAAATGACCATATCCGGTATTATACCTTTATGCAGATATTAACTGGCGTCAAGGTTTTTTGCTTATTCACTGGCATATCATGTAAAAATGATTATGAGGTTTCAATATTCTCAGGTTCATAGTTAGGTACGAATTTACAAAGCCGTCGATAATGATCCGTGACATCGAGCTAATAAAGAAGATAACAATCAAGGACTTCGACTACTTCGTCGATCACCGCTCTTTCGACACCTCCACTTCTGATCCATTTTTTGGTCGGGCTCTCATCGCTTTAAAAGGTAACTGGAATTGCATTTCCCTCAAGTTTTCATAGTTTCGCCCCCTTTTCGGGGGTAAAACTATGAAATTGTAGAACCCGTATACCAAGTTTCGTCAAGATTAGTGGAACATTACCACCTGTACGCGATGACCAACATCCTTACGGACATAATATTATGAAAGCAAATTTTACCAGAGTAGCAGAGACTTCGCTCGTCAATTTGCCAAAACATGACAACGATGACTCGGCAAGATTTAACCGTTGTCTTCCTAGTAAATTGATTTCAGTAGCTGTTAATATTGAACATTTAAAGTTTAAGGGATAAGAATAAGTCAATCATAAAATAATTTCTAAAAAAATGTTGGAGTAAAAAAAACATGAACAAAATTATCAACTTTCTAGGAGAGGAGTGGCGAGACATGCGTTCTACCCTCAGCCCTGCTTTTACCAGCTCCAAAATTCGCGCGATGATACCCTTCATGATGGAAGTAGGAGCTCAGATGATCAAGGCTCTTAAACTTAAAATCAAGGAGTCTGACAGTAAGTTTTTATAACCCACTCCAAGTTACATTCCGTCAAATTCAGTGACGGTTTTAAAGTATTGCTGAGTTTTCTTCTCCTATTTAGATATCAAAAGTGGAGTCACCATCGCATTTTGCCGCATCATATTCACTTTAAGATTGTGACAAATTTTAAGCGTCTATTTGTCACACTCAGTTTCCTAATTTTTCATGTATAACATAAGCTAGAAGTTAAAAAAAAGTCTTTTATGAACATAAGCTAACAATGCATCTGCCATGGTTTGTTTTTTCAGAAGAATACGTAGACGTAGACGTGAAGGATTTGACCACGCGTTACGCCAATGACGTGATTGCATCATGTGCCTTCGGGCTGAAGGTCGACTCCCACAGCGACGTCGATAACCAGTTTTATACCATGGGCAAGAACACTTTCAACTTTAAATTCAGCAAACTTATTATGATTTTGGGATTTTTGGCGTTCCCGAAACTTATGAAGGTCGGCTATAATTCTGAACAGTATTTTACTCGTACTATCTATGAGTTAATTGATGAAATTGAATGTGCATTTAATCACGTGACCTTGAGTCTTAGTGTTGCTTATTCTAGTGTGAATATTTTCCTTCGGTGCCCGAGCAACTTGCCAAGCGTGGGGATTATGGCATGATGATGACAATTGTAACATTTTATTTCTTTATACACCATGTTCTTAAAGATTTATATATCACATATATATAAACATATCTTCCTGACTATTTTATTTTCCAGTTATAAAAATATAAATTTTAAAGATCGTTAAAGAATTTCATTCGCAGATTTATGCCAGGGTTGATCTTAAGAAGTTCATGTGATGACACAATATCTTAAATTTAAATTATTTATTCATCTTTTTTTTTTTAATTGTAAAAACGTATTTTGTTTTAGTTGTTCAATTTAAGCCTCTTCAGCAAGGAGGCAAACAACTTCTTCCGTGATCTAGTGTTGGGGACCATGAAGAACAGGGAGGAGAACAACATCATCAGACCTGACATGATACATTTACTGATGGAAGCTAAGAAAGGTAAAGATTAATTATTCTACTTTTAAAACACTCGGTTCAAATATTTACTCCTAGATTATGCTTCCAGTGGTTACCCGCGAAGTGAACAAAACAACCTAATACAATCAAAAATAGTGACGCTTTTAATTATTGAAAATATATAGAGGTATGTATGTTTGTGTGTATATATTACGTCCGACGATAACTGGAACACCGTTCAAAAATAAATTTATTGTTGACCGAGCGAAGTAAGAATTATTTGTATGTTTGTATGTATATTTGTCCGATTATAACTTGTGAACCGTTAATCCGATCTTCATGAAATTTTGTAGGCAAGTTTCAATACAATTTTTAAGTTCGAATATGAGCTGAATCGGTCCAGGGGTTGTGAAGATATAGGGATCGCGAAGTCTCAGTTCGCTGCGAACTCCTAGTTTAAAATATTTTCCACAAAATTATACTGAAGCCCTGGCTTATACTTTAGCGTTGCCCCAATTCTTGAAATTTTGTTAGCGAGGAATGTAATTCAAGGATATAAAGTTTGTAAGTCCAAATATGAGGTAAATCAATCAAGGGGTTGTGAAGATAAGGGATTGCGTGGTCCTAGTTCGAGGCGAATAACTAATAATATAAGAGTATAATATATCCATCAGCCTTTTTCAAATTCCACTGCTGAGATATGGGCCTACAATCGAAGGGTGATTTGACCATATCCACCACGCGGGCCCAGTACGGGTTGGCGGATTCACATAGAATAGGAGTACGGGTAAATATTACATGTTATTTGTTTTTCAGGAAATCTTAACCACGATAAGGAGTTAAGTGAAGATGCAGACGCTGGCTTTGCAACTGTAGAAGAATCTCACGTTGGAAAAAAGAAAACTAACCGAAGTTAGTATATTTTCGGAAAATAATTTATGTACAGAAAACTATTCATAAATAATTTGTTGATACCAAAACAAAACGTCCGCTCAAAAAGTAAACACGGGTCATTATGACTAGTAATTTGCTAATCATAACCGGATCAATCACTAGCTTAGAAAGCCAATAAAGGAAAGGTATTTATATTTTTTCTTCTCAACCATGCTTCTGCCAGAAATATTTCCTCTTTAACCTCTCTCGCTCGAAACACTTGCTATTGTTGTGTAAAAACAGTAAGCAAAACTCTATTTTGCTCACTAGGATGTTAAAGTGTTTTGAATTCAGAACGCTGCGAAGCGTTTCCTCAAGAAAACTCCATAGCAATGCTCCATAGCCATCTCGATCTGTTTATTTCTTCTTCGAAATTCATTCGCCATTGACTTGAAAAAAAGAGGTTTGATTCAATTTGCTTGCTCGGGATTCAAACTCGGCACTCGAACTCAAAAACGATATTTAGTTTCGTGTTGAACAAATATTTTTGTTATTTTTGTGTGCGTGTATTTATTTTATTTCGCATTGTTTAAGCCTCCGTTGAAACAGCTTTATACTGCTCCTTCGACAGCATGGACTGACGACGACTTGGTCGCCCAGGCCATTTTATTTCTCCTCGGCGGTTTTGAGACCGTGTCGACGAGCATGTCATTCCTCCTTCACGAGCTTGCCGTGAACCCTGACGTGCAGGAGAAACTCGTGCAAGAGATTAGGGAGAATGATTCAAAGAACGGAGGAAAGTTCAATTATAAGTCTATACAGGATATGACTTACATGGACATGGTTGTATCAGGTACGTGAAAATCCTTATGTAGGAACAGCAACAAAAGTAAAGGAACACTATTTTCTTATCATCATCATCAAAATAAATTGAAATTTGAAAATTTCTCTACCTCAAAAGCCTATAAATTTGAAATTTTCTCTACCTCAAAAGCCAACTGAAAGTCGCCATAGGTGATATGAACACGCGATGGATAACAAGATGATGACCAGCTGGAAAATAAGGCGCACAATACAATTTTCCTACGAAAAGGTTGAGAACCACACCTGCTTGGTGAACAAAAATTACTTCCTGGGGACTCAATAGTAAAATTTTGACAGCCAAGTTCAAGTCGTTTTAGCTTTTGGCGTTGGCATATTAGAAGAAATCAAATAAATAAATAATTGGGAGAGCCAAGGAAGAGTCTTATTATGGGAGAGCTAACACGGTGTCGTAAATTAAAATTAGGAATTATATATATTTTTAAATTGCAGAGTTACTGAGACGGTGGCCTCCCGCCATTGCTTTAGATCGAGTTTGCGTCAAAGACTACAACTGTGGCAAGCCCAACAGCAGTGCCACGGAGGATTTTATTGTAAGTTACTGTTAATGGTTTATCTTAGGAGATTTCTGTGGCTTTAACTTATTGTGTTGGTATTTCTTACTTGCTTGACACCTGATAATTGCTCATATATTTTCGCACCGATTATAAACAAAATTTTTAGTTTTAAAGTTATTCAGAAATCTAAATCTATCTAATAAAATCTATCATCAAGTGTGGTTGGGTATTCAGGTTCAATGTCAAATCCAAAAAAGGCGTTTTATCAGGACAACTAAGCAACAAAACATGTAATAATTTAAAAAATCAGTAGCTTTGCCCCGCGGTTTCACTCGCTGTTCTAGAGGATCAGTATAGTTTTTCTAGAAGAAAAAGTAGCCTAGCCTATTAATGCATATCTTTCATTCAAATCCGATTAGCAGTTAGAGAAACAAAGAGAGACAAACTTTCGTAAAAGTCGTTGAAGTCAAATTCTGTAAAAATAATTCAATCTATGTTTTTTTCAGCTCCACCAAGGCACCGGAATTTCCATCCCTACGTGGGCATTCCACCTGGATCCCGAGTATTTCCCTGAACCATACAAGTTTGATCCTGAACGATTCTCAGAAGAAAACAAACACAAAATAAACCCCTTCGCTTATATGCCTTTTGGATTGGGACCCAGGAACTGCATCGGTAATGATACAACATGATATTTTCTTGGCTTTGATCGTTAAATCAAATTTAAAATATTCAAATTCATATTAATATAGTAAAATAATAATAATATTATGAGGTTTTAATATAATTTTCTGTCTGCAATCGTAATTTAATTTGAAAATTGATGATTTATTACAATTCCTAAAAAAAACTCTTTATTCATCTTCCAGGCTCCCGGTTTGCTCTCTGCGAGTTGAAGGTCATGGTATACCAGCTGCTGCAGCATATGGAGATATCTCCTGGAGAGAAGACGTGCATCCCAGCAGTACTATGCCTTGAATCCGCCAATATCAAACTGAAAGGAGGCCACTGGATTCGGTTTAGGACTAGGAATTGAGAGATTGAGGCTAGTAGAGCGCAATTTAAATTCGCTCTTATGAATTAAACGTGGCTTATATCATAGATACATTATATAAAGAAGAGTGCTATCGTCCATGGAAAGATGCGTAACCCGACTGTAGTACCGATAAGGACGCAATCTAATTTGAACTAAACCTTAAATAGCAGACATAAAGTAATATGTTTTATATTAACCGTATTTTCATCGGCGCTTATAGGAGTTTGGACATTAGCTGACTAAATACGTAAGTTCTGTCTAGTTTTAAGCAGATTTTTCGGGTTTTTTTTTTGTATGAAATGGACATTCTTCTCGTATTCTTTTTCTATGCTTATATCGAAATGTACATTTCACCCATATTTTAAATGAAATGTATATATATAAATAAAAACTTTGTATATAAGTTTAGCAGGTATATTCTTAGCAATTTTGTACAATAATAATAATTTAGAGAATATATTTTGTCTCTTAATACATTTTGACACACATATTTAATGTCTTCGAACATGGAGGATCTCAGAAACACGATCTAATGCCTTGTTTAGAGATATGAAGCTCATTCCTAACTATAGCAGAGTATTTATATTTATCTGTGGTTTACCTTTTTTGTGTTTTTTATTCATTTTGTCTTTGCATGCTATGTAATGCACTTTAAAAAAGCCTTTCCTTTAATTCGTCTGTTGCCCGTGGTACTATCAGTATTACAACTAGTAGTATATACCGCAGGTGAAATAAATTCCGTAGAACTACCAAGCGATCTAGTAGAACCACAGGAAGTTTTTTTACCCGTGTTACACTCATTTACACTCGTCATTTCATATCTTGACACCTCTCATTTTAACTTTTGTTTCCTAAAGTGCTGCTTTTGTTTGTATAATTAATTGTCAGATTTTTTAAAAAGTGAATTTCACTTTCGCAAATCACACTATAATATAAAATGCGAAAGTTTGTGTGTAAGTGTGTAAGTAGGTAAGTATGTAAGCATGTATGTGTGTATGTTCCCGTTCAAGTCTGTAATGGCTGAACGGATTCGAATAAAATGTAGTATGGAGGTAGCTTATATCCTTGATTAACACATATGCACTACTTTTTATCCCGGAAAAATATTCGATTTCTATAAAACAGCGGGTGAAACCGCGGAGCGCAGCTAGTATTCCTATAAATAATGAAACGAATATGGTCACGAGTTAGTGCGGTTTTTCTCTAATACCTACATTGGTTCATAATTCTGCGAAGGAGCAGGGAGAGGGACGGACAGACGGATGATGGATATAGATAGTAGGTATCAATAATTAAAAACTATTAAAATATATAAAAAAGTATTTATTTACCTATTAACAAAGGTTATGAAGTTACTACAGACATTATCACTATTACTATTAAAGATTTTAACTTTAGTGGTGTAACGAAACGTTACATGTTTATTTAGATTAATATAAATAAACATTTTAAACTTACAACAAGTGGTGATAAAACTAGTATTTACAAAGCTTACATTCTATTCTTTCTATTTTATTTTATATAAAATTTAACTTCATAAACAAAACACATTCTAGGTAAGTAGCAAATCTATTCAAGCGCATGACCGACAATAACAGGTCGATGCGGGGCAGGTGAAGACTGAGGGGTGCCGCAGTGCCGACCGGCGCGACTCCCGCGCCTTGATTCCAGTGACGACTCGATCACAGCTCAAGCTGGTTTTGCAAATTAGCGGCCAGTCGTAAAATTATTCAGGTCAATAGGTCCCAGCGCATTAGCTGGACATTGAAAAATAACCTAATATTATATTCATGTGAAGTGATTATCATGATTTGCTATTATCCGTCATACTGTGTAATTTATATGGTGCTAATAGATATTCATTTTCAGCTTTGCCCATACTTTAGCTTTGCCCATACTTGTCTTAATTATCATTTGCACACAGAAAAATACATCTTGTCATCGCTTGGAAATTTCCGTTGATACGAATATTTCATCACTTTAATTTTATTAACTACCTTGTATTTTAATTTATTTTTGCAAATTGCTTTATTTCTTTAACATTTCCAAGTAAATGGTCCTTCTTTGTGTTGTACCTTTTTGCCTTCAGCTTTGCTAGCAATGTTAATAATTTTAACTCCGTTCTGATAGTACCACACGGCAAAATTTGCAATATAAATTCCAAAACCACGCTACTCTCGGAGAATTAGGTCGCCCCAAGCAGTGCTCTCGACCATACCAGATGATGTCCATCGATTTAATGGGTCCCAGTAACTCGCAAACAAAACTGTCACATTTTGGTAGTAACCTGCTGTTTTTCCAAATTTTGTCATATTTTTCCAATAAAGAAAGCTACATCAGACATTATTGTCCGAATTTTGGAAGAACAGATCTTTCTCGTTCATGGTGTCCCTCAGACAATTTTTTTAGACAATGGCTCTCAGTTTATTAGTGCCCATACTAATGCACTGTTCAAGAAATATAACATTCCGAATATATTTTTTACGCCAAAATATACTCCACAGGTCAATACCGTGGAGCGGTATAATAAAACGATAATTACTTGTGTTTCTACTTTTGTAGATAGCGATCACCGCTCATGGGACACGTTTTTGCCTAGTGTCCAATTTGCGATCAACAACTCAGTTAATGAGGCTACAGGATATACGCCCTCCTTCCTTGTCTTTGGACGGGAATTAGTTATCTGCGGCTCTCATTACACTGATATAGACTTGGGTGATGAAGTTCTGTTTTTGCCTAGAGATGTGTACGCTGAAAACCTTGGTTGCTTGAGCTCTATCTTCGACCAGGTTCAGAAGTCACTATTTCACGCTCACGCAAAGAACACCGCTAACTATAATTTACGTAGAAAACCATTCGAATTTAATGTAGGAGATTTAGTTTACAAGCGCGCTTACGTCCTCAGTGATAAGGATAAGTTCTTTAGTAAAAAATTAGCTCCAAAGTATATCAAGTGCAAAATTCTCGAAAAACGCTCGCCACTTGTCTACGTTTTAGAAGATATGTCGGGTAAGAATTTAGGCACTTGGCATATAAAAGACCTAAAAATATTAGGTCAAAAATCTTAATTACACATTAATTTCATTTCGTTCATTACCTACAGAATGTCCATTTTTTCATCTTTTTTTTTACTGTTTCTTGCAAAAGTAATGAGTCGATTCTTATGGCTTATGACTTTCGCTATGCTAGTAGGCGTCTTATAATTTTAATATTATTAGATTTCTCTTATTGTATGCTAGGACGAATGGAAGGTTGTGTGAAAGGTCGTGTGAAAGGTAAATGCAAGAAATAGACTACTGTTTAGTTTTACGGATTTTAATTTAAAATTAAAATCCTTACGGGGACTGGCGGGTAATGTAACGAAACGTTACATGTTTATTTAGATTAATATAAATAAACATTTTAAACTTACAACAAGTGGTGATAAAACTAGTATTTACAAAGCTTACATTCTATTCTTTCTATTTTTTTTTATATAAAATTTAACTTCATAAACAAAACACATTCTAGGTAAGTAGCAAATCTATTCAAGCGCATGACCGACAATAACAGGTCGATGCGGGGCAGGTGAAGACTGAGGGGTGCCGCAGTGCCGACCGGCGCGACTCCCGCGCCTTGATTCCAGTGACGACTCGATCACAGCTCAAGCTGGTTTTGCAAATTAGCGGCCAGTCGTAAAATTATTCAGGTCAATAGGTCCCAGCGCATTAGCTGGACATTGAAAAATAACCTAATATTATATTCATGTGAAGTGATTATCATGATTTGCTATTATCCGTCATACTGTGTAATTTATATGGTGCTAATAGATATTCATTTTCAGCTTTGCCCATACTTTAGCTTTGCCCATACTTGTCTTAATTATCATTTGCACACAGAAAAATACATCTTGTCATCGCTTGGAAATTTCCGTTGATACGAATATTTCATCACTTTAATTTTATTAACTACCTTGTATTTTAATTTATTTTTGCAAATTGCTTTATTTCTTTAACATTTCCAAGTAAATGGTCCTTCTTTGTGTTGTACCTTTTTGCCTTCAGCTTTGCTAGCAATGTTAATAATTTTAACTCCGTTCTGATAGTACCACACGGCAAAACTACTATGTAAGTACTTGCACCTATTTTGTTCGTGTTCGTGATGCTGTCTGTGAGCCCTCAGAACGGAGGTTGAGGAACCATTTTCTATCAGCTTGGTTTTGTTCCCAGGTTTTACGATCACATTTGCCTCACGGATTGGGAATTCCTTTTCGACACTGGGTAATTCGACCCGTGTCGGGAACCGCAACCGACCTCGCTGCGCAATAGTGCCGAGGTCTACCAACCTCCCTTGCTGCCTGGCTGCTTACTTAGCTCTGCTCCAGCACCCTGAGGCCGTCTACCACCTTCGGCCGCCTTTTGACATAGGGAAGTGCAGTGCTACGAAGTGAAAGCAGAAACTGATCTTCAGGTCGATCAACCACGACCCTATAAATTCATGTGCCCTCCTTCTGAGCTAGTTTGGTAAATTCGTTTATTTTACTCTATTTTAATTTTAACTTTTGCTTATTATTTGTAACGTAGATTCACTTTTTGTTGATTAAAATCTGGTTGTACTTATGGTCAAACCTTAGTTTCATTTTACTATCGTATTAGGTAGGATAGAAGCTAAGGGGCTGTGTACGACTAACCCGGTACAGTGGCTAGTTAGTTGTTAATACTACCATATGGTGAACCCTGCTAATCTCTACTCGCGCGTCTGATCTGATTTACGTGAAAGGGATAGCTATACATGAATTTCATGATGGTAAAAGAAACAAGTGCATTATGCATTCACGGTCACGTGCATTCTCCCCATCCTCACCTACGGTTCTCAAACTTGGTATTTCACAAAGGATAGAGGTGTGCTCGCCAGCGAGCCATGGAGAACTACTGCCTGGAGCGCAGTCTCTTGAGAGTCAAACTAGCAGACCGCGCTAGAAATAGCACGCTGCGCTCCAAAATGGAAATGTCTGCCGTATGTCGAACGACCTATGGGTCAAGCTCACACAGGGAGTTCCGCAGATCGTTAGGCCACTTGGCAGGCCCAGGCAGAGATGGCGCGAATAACTAGACTCCTTATGCAGCAACTGGACCAAAAATCTTTAAACCGAGCAGAGTGGAAGGAGGATAGGGAAGCCATTGGAAGCCAAGCCCAGCAGTGGGACGGACCAGGCTATAAATAAAAAATAATTATTATAAAAGACAAACTAATATCTTAGCATCCCTTTTGGTCTCATATACCTTTCATTGAATCTCACGCTAGGGGAGACCAGTCGTGAGATGCAGTACCATATGTGTTCACTACACAGGGTTATTGGCAGCTTACGCACAAGCTCTAGTAGGCATATTCCCTATATCATTCCTCACAACTTTTTTTCAATGACTTTTAACAAAACTTAATAAATTCATCAAAAACAAATTTTGAAAGTTTGTTTGGAAAAAAAAACCTTGTATGTATTTGGTGCAAATGTCAGCTCTTTATCTTCATCCGGGTCTCGTCGTTCCTCCTCGTTTAAACCCATCATCATCAACATCATCATCCAGAAGACGTCCAGTTCTGAACTTAGGCCTCCCACGTAAACATAGGCCTCGTTTAAACCCGCTTAATATTATTGTCATTCGGAGCCTAATAGAAACATTATTGTTTTTATTTTGGGATAAAAAATATTACGAATGAATCAAAGTCATGCAACAAAAGTTAGGTATGACACAGGGAACATGCCAGAAGAGGTTTTGCGTTAGTTACCAATCCGGTAATATTGGAGTGGAGATCGCCATTTTCCTGGTTTTTGGCTAGCGGCAGTTTTTTTTTAACTAATTATTCGATGTTTGACGATCGACCACCTCGTGGCCGTCCGCCACTTATTGAAAAACAACGCACACCACGAAGAGGGATTTTAAAGTTGAAACTAGGAGTACGGTTTAAAATGCGCTACAATGCAGAAACCACAAACACTGATATCGATCGATTTAAATCGCTAGTACGCTAATAGCGCGCTAACAAATTAAACCGTTCAATAGCGGGCTTATGTCAGATAGGTTTATTTTTTCAAGTTATCTGTCTCATATCTCATAATTTGATGGCCAGTTTCATTTCTGTATTCACAGAAAACTGTGGCCTGCATTAAATCCATTTTTATTGATAAAAACACAGAAGGTTAGAGAGGATTATTTTCCTTGGACGGAATTAACAGATGTCAACTTGAATTTGACATTAACGCACACAGTGTACTACCTCATTTTTGTCAGCACGCTAAAATGACGTCACTCATGACGTCATGTGGCTGACAGAGGCCAACAAATGCGCATCATAAACCTACCTTTTGCACGCTGACAGTGCAAATGGTAAATGGTAACTTTGTGCGCATTTTAAACCGTACTCTAAATAAGCAATACTCGTCAGACTTCCTTCTCATTCCCTTAATCGAAACCTCAGCCAATGACCTTTCTTCAATTTTAAAATGAAGCCCTCGCCCTTTTCCAGCTCGTTATCTAGACATGTCTTTTCGCACGGAGATATTTCCAACTGGCGGATCAACATGTATACCAACACCTTCATTTCCCATACAGCTAATCTGGATCCTGTAACAAAAAGACATGGTTTTTACCCAAAAGGGGGACAGGGAGAAGATTGGGATACGATTGAGAAACGATCGAGACACGATTGAAATGTGATCTAGATAAGATTTAGATATCAAAAGTGTAGTAAATGTCAATATGTTTTTTTAAAAATCTGTAATGGGCTTAGCAGTTGTGCATTTGATGCTCAGGTCCATTACTTATAATACTTATCATGTTCTCTGGCAATCAAACTATTTGTACGTTTTACTAAGGTATGTGGCTTATGGAAGTGTTTTAGTTTGTATGTATTTTGTAAAGTTAATAAAGGCAATTGTTTCATGGATTTATTAATTCATCATTTTAGTGTCGTGCACTCGTGCCACATAAAATGACTTGGTCACTCGGGCGAAGCGCCAGGTATAATCTAGCTTACAATATTTTTGCTGCAAATTGTATAGTTAGATTAGGTAAACACCGAGCATACTCTTATGATCAAACACCTAGCATGATAATTATATTATTATATTGTTATTTTTTGTTGTTATACTGTTTTGTATGATAATATTAAGGACAGTTAAGTCGTCCTGCCGTGATGTTTCGGTACAGTAGGTATTGGAAAATTGTATTACTGTTGCATTGTTGTTGTATTTACGAGGAGCAGATCCTTGATGATTATGATGATGATAATGAAAGCAGTAGTTGAAAAATTGAGTTACCGAGGCAGTTCCTAGGTCCCAATCCAAACGGCATGTAAGCTATAGGGTTTATTTTGTGCTTGTTCTCATCGGAGAACCGTTCGGGGTCGAACTTATGCGGTTCCGGGAAGTACTGAGGGTCGTGGTGGATCGCCCACACTGGTATGTTCAGCATTTGACCTTTGCGGAGCTGGAACGAATACAATAGCATAATTATGTTACCATCAACAAACAAATTACAACGCATTCCGCGAACGTGCACGAATTACTTTATTTCAGTTTCTATTGAATAATAAATAGCTGATGCCCGCGACTTTGTACGCGGGCTTAGGGCTCAGAACTGAGTCTCGGACATTGTGCTTACAAATACAAAGCAAAAATTACAAAATTTTATTGAAACACAGCCTATGCTAGGCGCCGGAATTAACAGAACATATTTTAAGTGTGCATGCAAATCCATGCCTCGGTTTCTGAGCTTATCCCGGACGGACAGACAGACACACAGACAAAATTTTTAAGCACTTTATGAAATTTTGTAACCAAATATTACATTCAAATACAATTTTTATGTTAGACTACAAGCACGATCAGTCGAAGTGATGTTGTAGGCGTCGCTAACTGACAAATTGGGCAAACACTATCTACTATTTAGTGAACATACGATGAAGTCCTTCTGTGCGTTGTCGTTGGGCTTGCCGCAGTTGTAGTCCATGGTACAGACTCTATCCAACCAGACAGGCGACCATTTTCTCTGGGATTCTACAGGAAAATAAAGTAAAATATATAAGTAAATATTATCTGAAAAATTGCTGCCTAGAAGATCGATCTCAAGCGAAGATCTCCGCAAAAGACAAAATCGATTATTGGCCACCGAAAATCACTAATATAGCTATTAATTTTATCGAAATGAGCTCAGGTAAGGTTTCCACCTTCATGAACCAAGACTAAACACATAGATAGCTGCCCAAATCAAGCTAATCGTAATAATATTTTTATGTATAATTCAATATTATTATTATTATCTTACCTGAGACGACCATATGCAAGTATTTCATCTCCTGGATGGATGTGTAGTCGAACTTTCCTCCGTTTTTGGCCTCATACTCTGTAATTTCTTGGAAAAGACGTTCCTGAATTTTGGGATTCAGGGCCACCTCGTGGAGGATCCAGGATATACCTAAGGCCACGGTGTCGAACCCTCCAAAATAGAATCCTAACGCCTGCGCCACTAAGTCAATATCAGCCCAATCTGAAACAAGATTGGAATTTCTATGCTACAACATTTCATCATTGAATTAGGGAATTTAATATTACAAATTCTGGTTACTTTTAAGAGTATCTAGGATTTTGCTTATTTTTTAAAAAATTTCAGTGTTTTCGGTGGTAAATAGATGTAGATGCACATGTAATTTAAGGTTTAAAAGGTTGCTACATTGCTTTTTATTGCTGGACGCGTATACTATACATAAAAACTTCACACTACTGGGCAAAGGCCTCCCTATCCTTATTCAATTCTTCGCGATACAAAGCTTTTTTGGTCCAGTTGCTGCAAAAAGAGTGCAGTTCATCCCGTCATCTCCAGCTGGGTCTGCGATGTGGACCCATTGGTGTGACCCACTATCTGTAGAACTCACTGTGTAGTGAGCTTGGCCCACAGTTCGTTCGACATACGGCAGACACGTCCAGCCCAGTTCTACTTCAGTTTGGCGGCCTTCTGATCAACGTCAGTGATCTGGTTTTTGGAGCGCAGTTCTAATGCGGTCTGTTAGTTTGACTCCCAAGATTCTGTCTTCCATAGCTCGCTGAAATACTCCGAGAGCATGCCTCTGATCTTTTGTCAAAGACAAAGTTTGCAGGAATATTTAGTGCCAGGGAGGACAGGGAAGGGCTCGATCTCTTGGGCCGGTTTGTACCGAATCAAACGAGCGCCAGAACTCATCAACAAAACGAGCCGAGGCGCCTTCGTAAGCGCTGTAGACTTGAAAAGTTGGGCGCTGTTGTACGGCCGCCGATTTCTTCGACCAGTCCAGAGACTATAATGTCTGAAACAGACCCGATTCATATAGGCAATGACGAACCAAATAAAACACCTTGAGATTCTGATATGCGGGCACACTGCGTTACCTTCTTATTCTAAGGGATTCTGACACAAACATAAATTACATTTCTTTTCTTTTATACCCCCCAAAATATGTATAGAAATAAAATATATTTTTCTTGCTAAGATAATGAAACGTGGTATACTATGCATATAAAATAAAGAAAGGCATGTCTCGGGAATTTTCGAAAATCAACCCTTAAAGAGGTGAAATGGGGTGTTTCATTTTTCATGGCCATACCCATGCGAGCAAAGCCGTGCAGGCAAGCTAGAAGAGATATAACAACGTGAGCCCTATTCCTTATAAATATCTCGACAATATGCAGCCTCTACTAGTAAATTACTACTAAATTTAACAAATTAATCATAATTTATGTATATAAATACCTTTTCTAACCTTCATTAAGAGATGTATCATGTCATTTCTAACGATTTTCTTCTCTTCGCGTAATTTCATGGAAGACAATACCAAATTCGTAAAGAAGCTCCTCGAAGATTCAGAGAATAATTTTATCTTCAGCGCCTGAAAAGGTAAAGCGTTTTTATACAGCAAATACATCGTGTTATCTTTTTGCTGGATCAAAAATGGCGGCTTGTGTAATGGTAGGACTCTTTTGCAGAGGCAGCCGATAAAAACACCCCATTCGGTTATTCAACCGCCAAACAGTAGTGTGCAAACATTAGCGTGTTCTGGATCGACGGGCAACTTTTCCAGGGCATAAAGAGATTTTAAATAAAAATTATAATATCTCAGATTGACGGGCGCCATTGCATTACCGCACAGGGGCATAGTATTTATATTCTCTTTGCACGGGGGGTTTGAACTGGTGTCGTTCAAAGGTCTGGTTAGTAGTGAAATGGTAAGGGCAAGCATGATACTTTCAGGCGAGCGAAATGCTTGTCTCGTGATTTCATAGCATAAAACAACGTAATTACTTTCATAATCATAGGGATTGAACCATATCCAAAAATTTTCAGCATCTCTTTGTACCCAAGCTGGACGGTACTCTTTCCAATCGTGTAGAACTTATTGTCGACGTCAGTGTGAGAGTCGATGCTTATTCCGAAAGCGCAGGACGCGATCTCATCGTTGGCGTACTTTCTGGTCAGATCGAGAACGTCGATGTCTACGTGACCTGGAAGAGAAACAGTTCAATTTTACATATTTAAATTATGCAGAGTTATCGTTAACAATGTTGGCTAAATAATTATAATCGTGCTACAGGTCTCTCACTCGCACATTAAAATGTTTTTGTAGCGTGTGAATTTCCAAAAACTATGTTGTATCTGAAATCTAAATAACAACATTAGAAATATAATTTGAAAAACATCTCGGAAAATATATTTTTTCTTTTTCTTGCCAAAATAAAAAATATTAACAAATAACAATAAAATATTGGCAAATTCTAAAGATATTGCCATTTTTTTTAATGTACGTACGAGATAGCGAGAATCATGGAAACCGGCGAGGACTTTACTTCCCCATCCAAATTCACTAAAGCTGTGAGAGGAGCTACAGTTATAAAGCCTCCTGGTTATATAGGCTTCATAAACGCCGTGTTAAAAGGGGCTCGTCTGCCTAAGCCAAAGGCAAACTATAATGGCAACCACTGGACACTTCCCCATCAAAATATTATCCGAAGACAGGAAATATCATCGTGCTCGTGGAACCAGGCAAGGATCGACGGCTAGTACGAATTGAGACAGTGGTTCGAAGCCCAGTTGACGTGCGGTGTGTACCACTACCCCTGCTTATGGAACATTGCGCCGCTACACGCTACCGCCAGGTTATCCCGGGAAATGAAAAGGCTCACGACAAGGGAGCTGGGGCTGCTAAAAGTTATAGACTGGTCGGAATACCGCTGACAGAAAGCGTGCAAAGGAAGTGCCGTCGCGGTAAACGAATTTCTCACGGTATATAGGTATATAGGCGCCTCTAGTGCCTAGTTTTGGTAAAAGGGATAATTCCCAAAGCCAATCCTCACCCCGCCGAAGAAGGTGGTGGAAGGACCACGATGATAAAGCCCATGGGTCTAAATGTAGGTCTTACCGCCAGAATGTTGAATCTTTTGCTTTAAATACGCTATCGTTTGGTTTCCAACTTCTATCATTAAGGGAACCATTAGCTTCATCTTGGAGCTGGTGAAAGCAGGACTGAGAGCTGAACGCATGTCCTTCCATTCTTGTCCTGTGCAATGAAATGACTACATTAAGTTTAAAAACTAGCCTTTCGTCACAAAAATCAGGGTAGGTAAAAGTGTCTAGAGGCTACTACCCTTTTTTTAAAATTATTTTGTGAATAGGTACGATGAAATTTTATGTAACTGATAGCATTAACCGCGACTTTGAACGTGAGGCCAACTCATTACAGAACTGAAATTTGGTCTTTGTGTAGAATTTTGACCCAAAATCGAATAACGAATTAGAAATTCAGAACGAAAAATATGTTTTTCGTGATAAAGTATTTATTTTCTAAATCTTTCCTTGGCATGTGAGGCCACATTGAGTAGATTACAAATAGGAAAGTAATTTTTATTTTTTATCTTTAAAAATAAAGAAATGGAAGGCGGTTAATGTGTTCTTGTCAGCTCTAGACTATTATTGTTAAAATAGGATCAGGTAGGAATTTGAAATAATAAGAGTATAAGTCGGAGACAATCCCAGCACCAGCAGTGAGATAGTGAAGGCTTCCATATAGGCTTCTATATATATGGCTATAGCAGATGATAACTAAACTTTCTTAACTAAAACATTTATTTAAAATAAACCTTTCAAGTGAAAAAGATTCCTGCCGAAAATCGGCTCCACAGTCCCGTCTATCAACGTGCGATGATCCAGGAAATGCTCGCAGTCTTTCACTGCTATTTTCTTCACCAGCTCCAGGTCGCGGATCACTAGCGATGGTCGGATAAACTCATACCTTCCCACAAACCTAAGAAACAAAATGTCTAAAGTTCAAAGTTCTTTATTAGTAATAAGTTTATACGTAAAATAATGTACAGTAAACTATACACAAATATGTATCACGCAAACTTCATCTAAGGCTGCTGTTGAGCCGGACAGTAAAATTTTACTGAATTTCATTATTGCCCACTGCTTTTATTTTAATGTTTTTATTTGGTCATTCTTAGCCAATGTTCTTAGCAATATTATTATGAATACTAACACCACCTAAATAGAAACGCAAGCTTAGGTCTATATACCACACAGGTCTATACACAGATGTGAATGACTCCCATGCAGTTATGGTTGTCCCCCGCTTCTAGTAGGCCTAAGTAGATATAATTAAAATTAATCTTGAAATTTGTAATTTGATTTGATTTCAAATTTCAAATTAAGTTAACCAGAGCCAGTAGCTCAAGCCCGTTGATAATATTGTTGTTGAACACGTGCTCTGAGACAATTCATGTTCTATGTATCAACGATCAGCACGAAAACGTTCTGAACGTCTATGTCCTCATGAATTAGCTGAAATTATGACTGATTCTCTCTTTCTCTGTATGAAATTTTCGAATAAGTACTTTAAATGGTAATACCAGCCTTTCATTCGGATTATTGAAGTACAATTTCGCAACATGATCTGCGAGGTTTTCTTGCTTGAAAAGAAAGCGGGCCATGTTTCCTAGCAGAGGGACTGCTGGCAAGGACTTGACGCCAGCTCGGGCGAAGCTGGAGTACAGCTGTTGGAAGTAGACGGACAGCACTGCGGCAATCACTGCCACCCAGACAAGGTACAGGTACATTGTTCTGAAAAGAGTAAGCAAGTTACATCACGAAAAGAAATTAAAGAAATTCATTCAATTTATTAGTAAGTATTTTACTGTCTAATTACACTTATTAAACTTGGTAGGTATTTGGGTAAGTGGTTTTTAGTGATAGTATACCTGTTTTGGACTTTTACAACAAGGACCTATTAACAACTTGAAATAAAGAGTTAGAAAATTGTGTCGATACTCCTGTGTTTTAGAGACATTATAATCCTGATTTTGGGGTATACGTGGGATGAGAGCGGAAAGAGAACGTGATCGGAACGATAGGGCGGGATAGAAGCAGCTCAGGTACGAGATGGGAATAAGATGGAAGGACAGTTGGGAGTGGTATGAGCTTAGACGAAGCATCATACTGGACAGACCCATGAGACGTTGCCGCTCCGACGTTCACATTTTCATGTTTCTCTTTTTATTTCACGGGTCGTCGCATAGAGTAAGCGAGAGAGCTATTGTAAGATTGGCACCCTCGCGCTCGTGTCCATTTTGACCGACTAGTCGGTCACAACATTGCGACCCGTCTTACTAACTAAAAGCAAATTGGATCAAAATATCGCTGTGAATACTTAATATTGTTATACATAGTGGCATTATGGCGTGTTGTGCTGTGTATTGTGCATCGAGAACAACGAAAGGGGGAGTAAAAGATCCAGAATTATCATTTCACACGTAAGTCTTTTGTAGCGTTTTTTACCTAAAATAACCATAATCAAAGCTAAATATTCGTTTCACTTAAAGAATATATATGTTTGAAGTCATACAACTATCACGCAGTGTTATTTAGTAATGAATTTAAGCATTAATTTAAGATAAATAAATGCATTGTTTTACGTGTTCCTGCTAGTGAAGTACCACTGCACGTATCAACTTTGTCGATATTTGGTCGATATTTATCTAATAATATTCTTGTAATATCCTACATATACTACATTAAGTGAAACATGAACCGTTAATTTCTTTCCGCGTTTAATCGGCTTGATACGTATTCTATCGATAATTAATTTTAATCTCTTTGAAGCTTTCGCGGCTTGAAATGTATGATAATTTGTACCAATGTTGTGTCATAAATGCCAATGCTAATGTTGTTGGGTTAAACAATTAATTAAAATAAAATATTTTGTTATAGGTTTCCAAAATGTCCGGAAATCAGAAATCAGTGGATAAAGGCTGTGAGGCGCGAAAACTGGGAGCCACCTAAATACTCTCGACTTTGTTGAAAACATTTTGAAAAATCTAGTTTTATGACTGGGCTGTCAATTAAAAAACTAGGAAGAATAAAAGAAACTAGGAGACGGTGTAGATACTTATTAACTTTATTAACTTTAACTCCTCAAATATTTTAGACATACATAAGTAAAGCGATTTTGATATTTTCATCAACACGACACGCATTTGGATTCAGAAAGTATCATTTGGTGAAGTGGAACTGATGAAGAAGATCACAGATGGCACCCGGAACTCCTCAATAATACTAACTATTTCACGAGTGTTGCCAAGAAAATCTTGATTACGATAGTAAAGCAACTATGGCGAAGCAAATTTAAATAATGGTTCTGTTGAAGTCGGTTTTTTAATAAAAAATATTATTTATTTTATTTTATACATAATATATTTTAAGCATTTTATATCTGACGAAGTGCAAAGCTTTCAGCGTGACCTAGGCCTCCTCTACAGAAAACTCCTACTTCTCCTTCTCTGAGGAGGCTTCCGCATAGTAGCAGTCTGTGGACCCAGTTGTCGACGGTTTTGTCATATTATAAAACAAACTTACCGTCTATTTAGAATCCCTGCCTGCGTGAATCAACAACCGAATTCAATGGAGGTATTATAATGATTGTATTCGCATTTAGAAAAGTCATTTTATTTTTAAATTACTGTCGGTCATGCCGCGTTATTGACATTGGTTAAAACCGCGTAAGTAAAAAAAGTAGCAATATTGAGATTCCGCGGCCATGTGACAATCTTGGTGATTGGAACCGGACTATTTTAACAGCCGCTTCGATTTTCAAACAGAAAACGCCAAAACCGTAATTTTGCTGTTGCGCCAATAAATCTGACCAGGTTTGGTTTTACGTGCTTGTGAGTGTGACGATAATAGTGTTTTTAGATAAGTGTATTATAAATAACTGTTGTTATTTGATTGCATGATTTGGATTTGGACGAACTACTAATAATTTTGTAGAAGGTATATAAATAAGGCTATGAGACTAACTACCAAGTCATGAGTTTTTAACACACATTTTGACGCTTAGTGACTGTAACGACATGTATGTACCATTTGCTGAATGAATCATTTTGAATTTAATTATTGACCGAGCGAAGCGAGGTCTCAGAGTCTACGGGAACAAATCAGCTGTTGTATGTATGTTTGTGTGTATATTTGTCCGACGATAACTTGCGTACCGTTGATCCGATCTTCATTAAATTTGGCAGGCAAGTAGTTCATGACAATACAATTTTGAAGTTCGATTATGAGCATAATTGGTCAAGGGGTGGCAAAGGTCGAATGGAACAGAGAAGAAATAAAATTTCTAATTATACAACCTATATGGCATACTATGCACTTAAAACGCGGTGGCGAGACCCGCAGACAGAGAAAACAATCGTCATGCAGTCATTCACTAAGCAATTCCAACCTTAGTATCGTTATAATACGATACAAACATCGAGATGTTGGATGTCATGGGCGCGAGTCACAGAAGAGTTTACTTACTTAGTTTTTTTACTTCTTTCTCTTTTCTGTCGCGCGAGCTTTTATGTTTTGGCACCACACGTTGTATATTTAGCCAGTGTCTAGTATTGTAATATTTCTAGTGAAGTCAAATATTTCACAATTAAAATAAGTCTAAGTCAAGCAAAGTAAGTCACGGCCAAGTCAAAGTCATGCCCCAGTAAAGTGGTAGAGACTACTAGAGGTTTCTTTGGAGTTTTGAAACGACACGAAGAATCACGTTTCACAACATTATACTATTCACCAACACTCGTCAACGTTGACGAACACTTAATTGATAAAAATTCACTATTTCATGTTTTGGTAAATATTACAATAACGCGACATGACTTCTTGACTTTCCCGCCGAAATATTCTTATTTCTTTGTATTATTATCGTAATATATTGGTGCTATGGTTGAGATTTACTTAACCAACTATTTACTATTTATTTATTTGTATTTTCTTTGGTGGTTGACGGTTGCGTCCGCGCCCCGTCAGATAGTGTGGATTGCGCCATACTACGCCGATTCTTAAGATTTTTTTACGATGTAGCCGGCGTCGCCGTACAGTTGCAGAAAAGTAATAAATATGGAATAAGTTTTGTAGTAAAGTAGCCAACGCAATGTTCATAAAAGATAATTATATGATTTATTATGGCAAATATTGAGCTATGATATACCTGCTAACGTACTAGAACCCGCATTACATTGCGATGTTATCGTCTATTTATGGTCACTTTACACTTTTTTTTTTGCTGCACTTCTTGTCTGCCACCTAGGTAGAGCTTGCTTTATGACCATGCGTTGTGTTGTATTATTTCCCCGCGGTATGTACCTACCTATTACGAGACAACCTGAGCATATATGTATATTAAACCGAATAAGGTTTTTTCCTAGCGTAGTAGTTTTTCTAGTAATACGTAGTATGGATACTACGTATTACTAGAGCGCTAGAAAAAAACCTTATTCGGTTTAATATACATATATGCTACCTAGGTAGAGCTTGCTTTATGACCATGCGTTGTGTTGTATTATTTGCAAATATTGTTATTGCAATAAATCATCATCAAAATAACTCAGTGCTTATCAGAACACTGAGCTAATCTGATGGTGATTCTTCATCATCATCATTTACTGTCATAGGAACCATGCATGACATAATTATCTGTTATTTGCTTTGTTAAATGTCAACTCGATCGAAACCGTTGAAAGTGGACAAAAAATCAATTACAAGTTTTAAATTGGAAGAACAATATATAATTTAGGTATTTGTATTTATCTATACATTATGGAACAGTGTATATTATGTAGGTAAGTGAAATAAAGTCTTGTAAAACAGAACATCGCGAGGTCTCAGTTCGGGGAGTACTACTAGTATGAGCTCCTGTATAACTTTATAAGCCAAATATACTACTTTTGCCACAGAAATTATCGTTTATCCTTCGTTTTTTTAAATATGTTATTTATTTATACATTTTATTTATATATTTCTTTTACGCCGGGCATGGGATTTTTTTGAGACTAATATCAGTTACGCGGATTTGACCGATGCTAGTTATGCGAAACTGTGCTATAAATGCTTGAACTTGTCGCTCCCGTTTATGCAAGTTTATTATGCATGAGGGGCACCGAATTGTCGTGATTAGGTAAGCATTTGGATTAGGCTATTAAATAAATAAAGCCGGTATTACGAAATAACTAACGTATTTCAACCAGAATATTGGCTTTATTCAACTATAAAAATAGGGCAGACATGACGACACCGTATTGACAAGTATATGCAAGGCATAAAACTCATAAAGAGATTACGCGGCGACTAAGGATTTCACCACATTCTCCCCTGCTGCAGTCAGTCGGAGGTGTCGTAATCCTGAAGATAGGTAGGGCCCGCCTACTCCTTGTAGACTGACCAATCGTTGGAGTATTCGGTGGGGCAGTCTCTATAGAGCCATACGATGAATTGCATTCTGTTTCTGTATGGTTCCCGTCTTCCTCACTCTCTAATCCTGCTGGGGCTAGATGTCTGATAGACATGGTCGTTTCTCGGCCGTCGTCCAGTCTTACAAAATAATAGTCTGGGTTGCAGTCTAGTAGTTCAACTTCTTCAACAATAGGACTGTACTTGCTGCTTCTATTATATTTTTTGAGCAGGACAGGACCAGCTGACAGGAGCCAGGTTGGTACCGTGTGTCCGTTGTTAGATTTTCTGTTGTGAACAAACATCCTTTCATGCGGAGTTTGGTTTGTAGCTGTTCACAGCTGAGATCTCACCTCATTGAGTGTAGTGCTTAATTGAGAACCATTTCTTATTGCTCTAGTTGCAGTCTGTGTGATTTCAGATCTAATTGCATCGTCTTCCAAATTGTTCCGTTTTTGCGTTCGATTTGTCAATTTCCATGTGGGTTGTAAGCTGTCGTTTGACTAGTAGATGTATCTCTGTTATGTTAGTATTATTTTACTTCTTTAAGCATAAAAGCAGTGCCGCGATCAGAATGAACGTAAGCTGGCAGTCGGTACTCACGTGATTGCATGTATTGTGTATTTTGCTAAGTCTCATCCTCTAAACTCTCATGCAACATTTTAAATAGAAATTGGCCCAGATATGTAAGGAAGCCCACGCTATTTCGGAGAGGTGCGACGTTACACCCACACACAGGGTTACACTTGCAAGGTCAAACGATATTTCATAAGAAGATATAGAGCCTGTATCAGAGCTCGCAATAACAAATTTAAACAGTCTTATTGAAAGCAATTCTTTCTCCAAATTGAGTGAATACATGTCAAGGACTTCTCAAAGTCCTCATTTTTGTACGAACAACAAACGGAGTAAAAATAATGAGTAGGTACCTACCTACCATGGTATTATTCAAATAATTAATTATTCCTAATTTAATTTAACTCTAAGCTTAAATATTATTTTATAAAAGTGACGCCTTCAATATTTAATGTTATTTATGGTCAGTATATATTTCTGATTTCTAATATGTAATCATACTAAATGCAATATGACGGATTTTATAACGTAATTTGACATCTCATTTGAGGTAAAAAAATGGTGTTTGGTATTAACACGGCCAGCTCCCCGAGTCAGCTATCTCGTTTGAACTTACATTTTTTAATATTATAAATACTGTATAGAAGAAAAAAAAGGTGAATTTATCTTTAGAATATCAGTATCAATGTTTTATAGCAAATATTAGCTTAATTTTTTACGGCTCTTAGGGAACGTAGAGCTACGTATTTGATATTGATTTCAGCCTTGATAGATCCTCGCGTTTCCGAGAAACATGGTCTTGTCTTGACAGACAGAGGACAGTTGGACAACGAAATGATCCTATAGAGGTTCCTTTTTTTATTTTGAGGTACGGAACCCTAAATAGCCTGTTAAACGTGGGCAACAACGTGACTGTATAGGAGCACGCTCTAAAGTTATTTCGTACCTACTTGTGAATGTAGCACCGCTACATAATACGATTTTGCTTAGTATATTTTTACATTTACTCGTAAGGTGAATTCGAAAAGGACCGTACAAAAATAAATATTATTAAACAATGATTTATCTAATTTGGGCGGCTGTTATTGTGGCGATGGTAAATATATATCTTCGGAGAGCTTACTCAAGGTTCAGAAAATATGGAGTGAAGTACATAAAGCCAGTACCATTTTTGGGCAACATTTCAAAAATGGCGCTTAAGAAGTGCCATATTTCTGAAGATTTTCAGATCTTGTATGATTCTTTTCCCAATGAAAGGTAAGTTGGTTTGAATTTTTCTAATGTAAATGCCCTTAGTCGCGCCACTAGTTGTCCCGCTCCGGCATTTTTACAATATTTTTTAAAGATATAAAATCTTCATAAATTTCCGCAAATATTTTTAATTTTGTTTTTTTTTAATAAACCCGCGATGGGCGCCTCTGTAAGTAACACACGCCTATTACGCGCCTATTTACGTTAAGACGACAAATATTTGAAGGAGCTTTTTTTTTACCCGACTACGAAAAACAAGGGTTATTATTTAGACCGGTACGCACAGAATTACTTGCTCGTACGTATGTATGTATGTTTATCTGATGTTCCCTCATAACTTCTAAACTACTTATCATAATTTGACATTGTTAGAAATTCTTGATTGACCGCTGGTTATGTGACGTCACATTAAATTGAATATGGCGCCCTTCAGAGGACATAAAATCAAAAAAAAAAAATTTTTTTATTGATGCCGCGTCGTGTATCAAATTAATGAGTCTTGGATATGTTGTGTGTTGGGCTTAATTAGCACATTTCAAAAATAATTATTATTCAGTAAACAGTAATAAAATTATTCAAAATATTGTTAGCTGTTTTTCTAATATCCACATTTTTTTTTAATAATTGTGCAAGCAAAAATGCGCCGTCACGTAAGGACGTAGATGGGTTTTAATTTTTAAGCTAAATCTTGTTATATTGTTAATTTAATTTTTCAACCAAATTAAAAGAAATCATAACGAATATAAATCTTTAAATTATTTCTATTGTACATATAATATACATATACCTATAATATTCACACTATCTACAAAGACTTGCAAATGTGCGCCAACATAGTTTTGGCCAACCAGCATAATATTATTATTATGAAAAAAAAAATGTGTTTTTTTTGTACCTATAACGTTCAATTAACTGCATCTAATCGAAAATAACTCGCAGCTTAGAAAAATCGGCCATACTTTAATCATAATGTTTTTATCGAGAAAAAAACATTTGTTTGAGAACCAAAAACATATCTAATTTTTTTCTCTTTTCTATATTTATTATTAAGTCATGCACTGAAGAAAAAAAACATTTTGTTAGTGTTAGTCATGGGTTTTTTGCTTTAGTTATACGAAAATAAACACAGATAGTTGATTGTTTTAAGTACGTATTTATTATGAATTGGCTTGGAATACTATTTTACAGTAGGAATAAATATTTATGTAACACGTATATTTTTAAGAACTCAAAAACCCTTTCAATTATGTACAGAAACCGGTCGGATAACAGTAGGTTCTAACCGCCTCAGATAACGGTAGGCTAACGTATTTTAAATAAAAACTCCAAAGCCCTTTCAATTCCAGAAACGAGTTGCATAAAAAAACAGTAGGTTCCTAGTAGCAGTTAGTGTTTCTTATGTTGGCGGAGGAGAAGGAAAAAAATAACTTTTTCGAGAATTTCCGTTAAATTTTCCGTTGATGGCATCAGTTGACGCTAACACGGCCGCTATTTACCGGCACACACGTCATGGTTCAAAACTTAAGGGCAAAAGTAGACTAGCTACTTTTAACATCAACAACTGCACTGCAATGCTGCACCGTGTTTGAACGACTTTTTGCGTTCGATTGTTGTGTAGAAACAGATAATTATGTTCCACAGATGTTCAATTGCTGCGACTGGCATACGAGTGTGTAAATGTAGCGACTGAAGTCGCTGCTTCGAGCTTACAAGAACGCTTGATCGCTGCGACTGCCGTTTTTATGTTTGCAGATAGAAGCGTTCGAATGCGACAAAATCTAAGGTCGTTTTTTTAAAAGTCCCTAGTCTGTTTTGGCCCTTAACCATCACACTTATATTATAAATGCGATATTTTGGATATAAGTGTGTAGGTAAGTTGTAAGTGTGTTTGTTTCCGTTCAACGGCTGAACGGATTTGTAACGGCTGAACACTGAACAGTATGGAGGTAACTTATACCCTAGAATAACACAAAGGCTACTTTTGGTCCCGGAAAATATTCAGTTTCTGTAGAATAGCGTGTGAAGCCGTGAGGCGCAGCTATTATTTCACATAAAAGACCGTTTAGTCTCATCGTTTAGTTGTTCGTCAGATTTGTAGGTCGATTCGAGCTGATGCGACCAGTGGTGATGATCCGCGACCTTGATCTGATCAAGCAAGTCACAATCAAGGATTTTGAGCACTTCCTGGATCATCGGACCATGGTTGACGAGACTATTGATCCGCTGTTTGGAAGGAGCCTTTTCTCTTTGAAAGGTAAGCCTTTAAAATATGGTGTGATTTTAGTAAAGCATTATTTTCATCACTTTGATTCACTTTTTTTTTGTGAAACTGTGTAATGGGCCGAGCAAGTCGCTCGTCTGATGGTAAGCTTCACGCTTGCTCATAATATTTTAATCCCAATCAGAATTTTGAACAAAACTGGCGTTGTCCTGCCCATGCGTTTAACTCTGAGACAGTAAGTACGCTGGAAACATTGTCTTTCAATCCGAAACAAAGTACTTTACTAAGTAAGAACTTATACTCATACTAACTTATTTATGACCATAGGTTACACGTCACTGATTTTAATTACACTTTTGAGTACACATTAATAATATAAAAAATAATTAGCCATTATATATGTCAATAATAAATATTAAATTTAAGCCATAATAATAATAGTCAATGTCAAATTAATAATGTTTGCACACTACTGCTTGTCAGTTGAATAACTGGCAAAGGTGTGGTTCATCTCCAGGCGGACTCTGCAAAAGAGTCCTACAAAATAAAAATACAAAACCCCGATATATTATTAAAATATCAATTGAACAGTGCAAGTATTGTATTTATTCGTTCGACAGAACACTAAAGTTTATCGAAGAGTCATATTTGACGTTTTTCTTAGGCAAAAATGTATTTATCGATTCCAAATGTTTAATTTATCGTTCGGTAGAATACCGTACTTGCACTGATGATCTAATCCAATGTCAATCCCCATGCGTCCAGGCCAAGAATGGAAGGACATGCGCTCAACCCTAAGTCCAGCGTTCACCGCAGCCAAGATGCGCGCCATGGTACCGTTCATGGTCGACGTCAACAACCAGACGATCCGGTTGGTCAAAAAGAAAATCGAGCAATCAGAATGTAAGTTGAGAATTAATTGTGTTTAATTATAATAATAACTGAGGGTGACATTGAAAAATATTTTTGCATCGTTTTCTTAACATTAAGGAAAATTCTTGACCTTGTCCTTGTAAAATTAAAGGTTATCATTTATTTAAATGAACGACAAAATATTTTCTCTATTGTTAAGTTTTTATTTATGATATTATGTGTTTTAATAATTAACATTAATTTAATTTTTAACATTAATTTGTCAATTGGTTAATTGGCCAACGTTGTTATTTAATTAAGAAAATGTCGCAAAAACATCTTCAGTAATTTGAGACGATTAAATTATTGATTGTTCGCGAAAGAGCACTTTATTGTGCAAAAAAACGCTTTAAAAACAAAGTTGCGTTTAATTTTGTTATCATGTAGAATAAATGTAAATACTGAGGTAGTTTTAAAAATTATACCTGCTAGTAACAAAATTGAATACTTACGTAAAGTCCATTTATTTATTTCCACAACACACATGTTACTTATGAGTGACTCAGAACGCCCACAGCATTCCATGTTTCGTATCTCCTAGAGTTCATTTTTTTTTAATTTTTTTTTTTGTCCGTATAGCTGGCTACATCGACGTCGATTGCAAGGACCTGATGACTCGCTACACTAATGACGTCATCGCCTCTTGTGGCTTCGGACTCAAGATCGACTCGCATACAGACACGAACAATGAGTTCTACTTGCACGGGAAGTCCTCGGCTCACTTCGGATTCAAACGAGTCTTGGTATACCTCGGGTATATCGCTTTTCCTTATGCTATGAAGGTGGGCTGTGTTCAAGGACTTTTTTTTAATGCTTAGCAGATAAGGCAGATAAGGTTTGTAGTCCACCCGAGCGTCGGCGAGTAATATTATTATAATTACTAAATTATATTCACAAAGGCGACAACCTCAGCAATACGGACTTCAACTTATTTATCCACTAAATTTAAGCACCTTTTTCAGAAATTAAACATGAAATTGTTCAGCGAGGACGCTAACGACTATTTCAAAAATTTATTCTCAAACACTATGTTGGAGCGGGAAAGAAAGAAGATCATCAGGCCTGACATGGTTCATCTTCTCTTGGAGGCTAGAAAAGGTAATGAGTTGCTCTCAGCTCGATGCCATTTTCTTAGTTTCTACTTAGAGCAACACAGGCCTCCGGCTGATCTGGGCCGTCCGGGCCGGGACCGAGTTGCTCAATATCATTTATAGATAGATAAATCGAAACTCGTTAGTGTGAACACCAGAAATTCAAAATTACGTACAGGAAAACCTTACAAACTAGAACCACAAGTGGCGGTCTTATTTCTAAAAGCGATCTCTTCGAAGCAACCATTGGATGGTAAGGTATTAACGTAATACTAGGCGTCGGTATTATACTTAAACAGTTTTGATAAATACTATATAAATATACGTGTTATATATAAAATAAATAATTCTAAAGACAACCTTCACTTTATGAAAGTATCTATACAATAATGTGGCAGCTAGGATAAACTCACAATTAAATAGCAGCAGATAATCACTAGGCTTAAATCAGTAGCAGCAGAGTCAGTTATTTAACACTGCGATGGTTAAAACAATTTTACTTTATCCTTGAAAATGTTTAAAGACTGTAATTGTCTGATGGAAACGGGTTGGGAATTCCATAACCGGAAACGGGTTGGGAATTCCATAACCGGAAACGGGTTGGGAATTCCATAACCGGATGGCTTTAACGGAAGAAGCATCTTCGTAGAAGGTGCTGTGATGCTTTGGAGTAATAAGAGAGAGAGAGAGTAAAGTTGCCTTAGGGAACGAGTTCGGACAGTACCCTGGAAGAATTTAAAACGTTCCTCGGAGTGGTAGGATTAAATAGTATGTTATATAGAAGTAACAGGATGTGATTATTTCTGCATTACTTATCAGCTATGCATTTTTCAGGAAATTTGCAGCACGCAGACAATGTCCAAAGTAAAGATATAGGTTTTGCTACTGTAGAAGAATCTCAAGTAGGCAGAAGAAACGTGAACAGATGTAAGTATTGTGGCTTGTCATCTTTTTGTTGACTCGTTATAATGTTACAGTATGATACCCTAGTATATAATTATATTATAATACGCTACTTTTCTGTACTCTTTTATTTATGTTTGACTTGCTAGACATTTGACCACCACTCACGAGCAGGGCTAGCATGCGCGCTGCGACAACATCTACTCTACTCTTTATATTTTGAAAAGTTAGATAAACGTATACATAATCGTAGCCGCGTCCTTGTTTTTTCATAGCAAGAAGATTTTAGCCCTGCTGATGGTAAGTGACGGTCTGATATTTCTAGATCACAAACAATATTCTCAATATTCACATCTAGCCTAGAATCGGAACTGGCTCTCAAGTGAAGTTGCCGGAACACACCTTTAGGTAAACTTTGTTTTAGGTTTTACTATGAAAACTGACGTGGTTTAGACACATTCTGTTTTAGTAAAACGGGAATACTCACGTTAAATTGAGTTGGATATTCCGACTATAGTTTCGATCACATTCGTTTTATTAAAACAAAATTTGCTTTGGGTATTTAGCGAAAGGTTTTTAACTTGATAGTGGTAGCTAGCCAGCCGAGTCATAAAAAGCACCCTACCGCTAGGGCTTCCGGGCTTCGGTGCTTTACCGCGTAGCTCGAACTTTTGCTATTTGAACCTAAGGGCCTAGGGCTTCCTAAGGCGAGCAATCAGAATGCGCTAACCACTGAGCTATCATTCCTACATCATGCTGTCATCGTTCGTACTTGACCGGTTTAGTACTTTTTTTTTTCTTCAGTCATTTAATTCGTGCCATGTGCTTTGCGGTTTTACTTGTGAAAGAGAATAGCCAGAATAGGTGAAAAATTACGCTCAGAATCGACAAAACTAATTTTGTTGACGGCAAATGATAAATGTAACTGCAGCGGTGTTAGTAGTTTAGTACGGTAAAAATGAACGACCAATTTGAAATCTTTTATCTTCAAATTGACTTATTGTACCTAATGTCATACAAACCGTCAAACATCGCGAGTGATAAGAGACCGACAGAACAATCAACAGAGACATAGTTACTCTCAAAAAAAATGTGTAATATTCCAGTTTGGTCCGATAACGACCTGCTAGCCCAGGCGATCTTCTTCTTTCTGGCCAGCTTCGAGACTATAGCCTCGGCCATGTGCTTTCTCTTCTACGAGCTGGCTGTCAACCCTGATGTCCAGGAGAGGCTCGTCAGCGAGTTCAGGGACAACGAGGCGAGGAGCAAAGAACTCGACTACGACTCGATACAGAACTTGAAGTATTTAGATATGGTTGTGTCAGGTCGGTTTTTCACAACGCTGTGCTTGTTTCATTAGTTTTAAGGTTTTCTATACAAACGGAACGCGTGTTGGCACAGAACAGCCAGTCTGTTCTGCAAGCTAAGTGAACGCGCAAGTCAGGTGATAACCTAGGAGAATGTTTTTTTTAACCGACTTTTAAAAAATAGTCTCGGTTCTGAATTCGACTATTTTTCACTTTTTTTTTTGTCTGTTTCAGAATTCTGTCATATATGAACGGTTTTAGTTTTTATTTTTTTTATTTTTTATTTATAGAACATACTTTGATTGGTTCCATTTTTATTAAAACCCAGTTCCGATAATGGGATCCATGAGGAATTGTGTGAACTCCATAAATACATATAGCGATTTAAAACTGTAATTTTGGCTTTTCTACTGTATACTGGAATAATAATAAGTTTTTGTGGATAAATATTTATGTTTATTATGAAATCCGTAATTGGTACTGTCATCATCATCATTATCATCAACAGCCTGAAGACGTCCACTGCTGAACAAAGGCCTTCCCCTTACTGGTTATTGCTACTATACTGGTTATTGGTACTGAAAGCAGATCAAAATGAGTCATTTTGATCTGCTTTCAGTACCAACAACCAGTAAGGGGAAGGCCTTTGTTCAGCAGTGGACGTCTTCAGGCTGTTCATGATAATGACAGTACAAATTACGGATTTTATAATAAACATAAATATTTAAATTAAATTAATATTTATAATAATAATATTTAACAAGTAGGTGGCTACTACTACTATTGGTTACTGAGGAGTTCCATTTTCCACTTTCCTGGCTCTCAATTATATTGTATTGTCATCGAAATGACAATACAATATTATGTTGACTGTTGACGTAAGTCGACGGGCATGCAAAATTTCAACTCCATTGGACCAGGGTATTGGTCTAAAATTCAGATGCAAGATTTGACCTGAACATACACACATACATACAAACATTGCAACTTAAATAAAAAAAAAAAAAAACAGTATAGGGACAGGATCTACTTTATTCGGGTGTCTGTGTGTCGTGTCGTCATACAATGAAACGGGAAAGTACCACACTTGGACACACTTCCACTCGCATTCAATATTCTTCTGCGAAACAAATATTCGAACAGTCGACTATTTTCAGAGCTCTTACGTTTATGGCCTTTTGGAATTGCGGTTGAGAGAATTTGCACCAAGGATTATAATTTGGAAAAGCCGAACGATGAGGTGACGAGCGACTTTATTGTAAGTATACCATTGTATCAGCGGGACTCGGGGAAACGGCGGGGCTTAGCTAAATAACATATAGTGATACTGCGCATCTGTTCCGTATTAGTAAGTACTAATCCTATCCACTACTTTTCTGTTGCCCCGGAAAATCAAAGCAGTTAACAAGGCACATGCCTTGTTAGCGCTGCCCGACCGTGCATCCTTGTCACGGACGGTCGCGGTCGGCCAGCATCGGCGGCTGAAACTAACAGTTATCGCGATAAGCATGTCACGGTGCGGGCCCATAGGACTGAGCACTGTCACTGAACTGGAACAGACGCTGGTTCAGAAATTGATTGACCAATATTGACCATGCTACATGTGGCACTGTGAAAACTTATTACGAAATGGACAACATAGGAAAAAATCATTTTTGGAAAGAAGACGTAGAAGTCTAGAAGTAGGAGTGACAATTACTTATTACGTATTTAGATAACATAATGAACATTAAACTTCATTACAGATCAAAAAAGGAGAATCGATAATAATACCTATAAGGCCTATCCATCATGACCCCAATTACTTCCCGGATCCGGAGAAATTCGACCCGGAGCGGTTTTCGGAGAAAAACAAAGCTAACATCAAACCATACACTTACATGCCATTCGGATCCGGGCCTAGGAACTGCATCGGTGAGTCTTTCTCTCATCAAACAGGCTGTTGCTGTTGCGTCACCTGTTTCTCGATCGCTCTTAAAAAAAAGTCCGTCTAAATGACTGTAACTACTGAATGTTGTCGGTGTGTTTTCTTTAAAACCTCAAATAATACTAAATACCGTCTAAGGAGCCTGAAAATAGATTAATCGGACAGATAATTACGGAGCGTGCAACCCTCCATGAATTGACGAATTTTTCTCCTGACTCATTAAACTAACAGACATTTTCATGCCGTTGCTTTAATTTAAATTTAATGCATATTTGTCCCTGTAGTGAATTATTTTCTTTTGGTTTAATTTAACATCGATGTTTTTTCTTTGGATGTTTCTATGA
This sequence comes from Apocheima hispidaria, assembly GCA_947579745.1. Taxonomy (NCBI): domain Eukaryota; kingdom Metazoa; phylum Arthropoda; class Insecta; order Lepidoptera; family Geometridae; genus Apocheima; species Apocheima hispidaria. The sequence goes on from OX388156.1 coordinate 15,217,408, forward strand.
AAATACAAAGTATTCTATCTGTTATCTGGTTCCCATAGTACAAGCTTGCTTAGTTTGGGACTAGATGGCGCTGTGTGTGATAAGCGTCCACCACCACCACAAATTTGAGGGTGATCTGATCAGTCTTGCCCTGTACTGACGTCCCGCTTACGGGTTAAAACTATATCATCTATGTAAGCGTACGCACACTAAGATGCGAGTAAGCAAATCGATCAACTTATGCTAATAAGCAACCAGAAGACATCCACTAGTGAACAAAGGTCTCTCCTTCTCCTCCCGGCAGGCGGCTTGGATATCGCAGAACGCTGCTGCCCGTCGCAGTTTAAGAACGAGCAGAATTTTGCACTAACCAGGTTTTACAAACGCACCTTGAATTTTCGACAATGATAACTAGACATGAATGACAGAGAAAAGTTTAAAGTAAATGTGTCTTTAACTTACTCCAATACGCTATCCTCTTCCCAAAAATCTGATCCGGCTCATGTGTTTACACGACGCCTTTACCTTTGCATTTTACATTACGCAAACACGTGCATATTTACGATTAGAAAAAAACGTAGCGTCTTCAGGACTGGAAACAGCAGGTTCAAATTGAACAAGTATATTTCTTACAACATTGCAGGTTCAAGATTTGCTCTGTTGGAGTTGAAAGTGATGATTTACCACCTACTGCTGCAGTTCGAGGTGTCTCCATCCGAGAAGACGAGGATCCCAGCGAAGCTGGTGCCGATGGGGTTCACCCTCGCCATGGAGGGAGGACATTGGATTAGATTTAGATCAAGGGTGTAGCATGTACCTATAGACGTTATGACATAACTCATTACAAATCAAAATATATATATATATGTATTCTATCGGTTCTCTGGTTCCCATAGAACAAGCTTGCTTAGTATGCGGCTAGGTGGCGCTATGTGTAAAAAATGTCCAACAATATTTATTTATAGCATACATTCCTATGCTATACTACCTAGTCAACGAGATATATATGTATATAATTATATAGATAAGAGGAGCCTGTATCGGAGATGCCAGGAAACATTCTCAAAGCTACGGACAACTGACATCCTGACCCAGAGCAAATATTAAATATCTGTCCAGGAATCGCACTCGGTACGAGTTCCTTCTCCTAAGGCAGATGCTCTACCACTGCGCCATTGACGTCGGTGTAAAAATAATAGCAAAAAAATGTAATAAGAAAATGAAATATGTACCTAGGATACAATAATAATGACTAGCCTTGTGGCTCAGTGGGAGGATTTCCGCCTTCTGAGCTGTAGGTTATGGGTTCGATTCCCATCCAGGACTGAAACATTTGTGTGATGAACATGAATGTTTGTTCTTTGTCTAGTTGTTTCTATGTATTCTTCTTATGTATCTATTTAGAAAAAAAAGTATTTATGTATTCTATCATTTTCTGGTCCCCATAGTACAGGCTTGCTTAGTTTGGGGCTAGATGGCGCTGTGTGTAAAAAATGTCCAACAATATTTATTTATAATAAGTACCTAGGACACAATAAATACCTAGGATACAATTAAAATAAATATAACCGTGACTACACCAGCCACTTATTAAGCTGGAATTTCAATATTATTTTGAGAGATGGTCATTGGTTGAAAAAAATCTCAATTGAACAAATAGATTTTTAAGGTTTGCCCTTAACATACATATCTACATACATACATATATTGCAAGTTAAATAAAAGCTTGTAAAATAGTAAACTGTTTTTTATTTTGCACAGATTTTTAACGCCCTCTATAAGTTTATTCTGGTACAACGTTGACGCACAATCACAGAATTCGCACAACACAATCTACAGGAAACTAAACACTCCCACAGTTGAGTAGTTGTTAGGTAGATGTCGCTACATGTCTCCCACAGCGATATTTTTTTTGTACACCAAGGTGTTCTCAAAAACAATGTTTCATGGCATAAACCTTTTTCTTGTAAAATTACCCGCGACGCGCGATTTCATCAGTGGATATGTCGAGAAATCCTTTTTTAACCAGGAAGCTAACAGCATCAATCACAGATTAAATTCTGAATATTTTTGTTCATTTTTTACACGATAAAAACGAGTGTAATTATTAAAAAGTTATCAACGTCGGAAAGAAACCACCGAAACTTTTTTCTTTATAGAATTGGACCTACTCGAAACCGCGACTGTGATTGTACCTTTTTCAGAAGTGCTATAACAACCTCTTATTAGAGTATAACTATTTATACTAGTTTTTTTTTTCATCTGCCATAACTGTTACGAACAAGTTAATTAATTACTGAATTGTTCTAACCCTAACCCTTATTTTTTACTTTTTTTATTTGTCAACTTATCAATGATGTGAAAATTTCAACCGGTTCCCTAAAAAACGGTTCAAAAGATAAAATCCTATACAGACAGGAAGACTTCTGTCAGACACTCGTAAGTAAGGGTAAGGGTAAGTAACCCTAAAAACACACAATGACGCCAACCTGTCCCAGTATGATGATGATGAAGTCATCATCCTTACCCGACGAGCTCAATAAATTTTGTTCCATGACTTTTAATTCGTAAATTCCAAAATAAAACACTTAAATTAGGGCTTGAGAAAGAACGGCCCAGGTGCTTAAAAAGGGTTTTAAAAGGCACCAAAAACCCGGTTTTTTTTTGCTCATCCATAACAGTCTTCACATTTCGTCGCCTTCAAGCAACCTTCTATTTGCGGTAAGTTGTAGGCACAGATCACACGTTGTAGGCCTGCATTGCGTATGCGTCTCAGTAGATATTTAGCAGAGCGCCTTGTCTCGACCCTCGCCAGGGGTCACCGCGGCCTGTCCCAGCATTTTAAACACCGCCACAGTTTAAATATCAGCTACTATGCGTCTGTAGCAGTGCTGCCAGGATGCAACGTTTTAATATTGTACAGTGAATTTGGATGAGGGTGCCGAATGGCGCCGTTACTCCATCTCTTTTTAACAAAATATAAAATAAGACCTTGTAGTTCCTCTTTACACATCTAAGTAGTACATAATTTATTACTAAATTGTATCTTGTGTATTATACAGGGTATTTTTCATTAATCAGCCAAAGCCTTCTCGCTAAACAAAAATAAAAACATTTGAATTAGGATTTTAGGCGGTTTTAAATAATAAGGAACGGGCGCGGCTGAAGCTTTAAGAAAAAGTCATTAAACCAAAAAACAAAAGTTGTTAAATATGTAGCAAAGCACCTATTCTAGAATTTCGTCTTGTTGCGGAAAGGAGGACCACCTCGTGTACGATGGCTTATACGTTCACATTATCGAGTGGGGAGAACCAGAGAATGAATGACATAATCAACATTAGTAGTCGTTCGCACCGAACTGAGACCTTGCGACCCTAATAATATCTCAACGATCACACGGAACCGACTTTTGTCAAATCCAATTTAAAAATTATATTGAAATGTACTATCTACTTACTTGCCTACAAATATTCATGAAGATTGGCATAAACATGTAAACGCTGACTTGCTCCCGTAAACTCTGATACCTTCGCTTTGCTCGGTCAATAATTGTTTTACCAAAACTGTCTCCAGAAAGTAAGAACGGCAACACCGACCGAGTTGGCAGGCAAGTCAGGTCCAAGGGAACACCTCGTGATGTCACGAGCTTAAGGAAAACTGGAGTTACGTAAGGCCTCGTTAGGCGAGGAAAACCTCCGTTGAGGAAGTACTCAGAAGGCTGGATTTGGTGGTTACAATCTGGTACATCATTCATCAGTATAACTTTTCATTCATCTTTATCCTTTGACACTGAATTGTGAACTGTAAATAGTTTATATCAGGTAAAGAACATGTCAAAATTGTATCGGCACCGGCATGCATCAAACGGCATGTTCCGGAATTTCATTTGAGAACCAGTTCCCTTTCCATGCTATACATACTACGGCATATTGTCACTATTGAGCTGTGGTCAAGCTCCTGTGTGAATAAGTTTACACATGTTCATTAAATTTAACAACTATTGCAGTTAGATACGCGGAGAAATTGTCTTGTGGCGTGTAACAGTCGGTACCTCGCCAGCGCGTAAGCGTCGCTATCGGTACAAATTCTCATTTCGTACAATTCATGTTTTTTTAGTACTTTGTACAGAATTTTGTTTGACGTATTAACAATTCGTACAAAAATATCTTGCCGTTTCTTTGTTTGTCAAATTCAACAATTTATCGATTTATACAAAATCAGCATTTCGGCGATGGCGATGGCGATAAAAAACGCATAGTTGACTGGTAAAATTATATTTTGAAACACTCTTAATCATTTGTAACCAAAAAAAAAACCTTTTAAAATTAGTTATGCAAACTCAGACTCAGTTTTGCTATCACGACCGTGGGTTTAGCTACAGCGCCTGTATCCGTGTAAATTAGCCTTAAACTCCATTTCAAGCACATTGTCCCATACTTAACTGAGTACTACTTATAATAATATAATAAGCTGTACCTATTACATGCTAGGTATTCGATTAGACCAAGGACATATTCTAGGCTATCATTTTAGTCGTCGTCAGTCGTTTAGTTTGGGCCAAAACTGAAATAGCGTAAACAAAACAACTGTACCACAGAACAATGTCATTTAGCCTCGACGAAATGTATCGAACAGCTTTACCCGTGTTTTCAGGGTTGGTCCTACAGTAAAAGCTGTTCATAATGATGAGTAGGTGGAACAATGAGCTCCTCGAATAATGTTTATGTTTTTATGTTTAACCGAACACCCAGCATGAAAATGATCCAAGCCCACATTTGATTAGTTATTTGCTATATTGAAATTAACAGTAGTACTTACAAATACTGTAAAGATGGGAGATGACAGCACTAAAAACTAGACAAATGTAATTTTTGTTCAGGAAATACTCCCCCGGTCACTCTACAGATAAGTTGGTTGCACTGTGGCTATTTTTCCATTTGTGATAATTACGATTTCAGACAAAGCGTTTTATAATAGATGATCAAACGAACTTCAGAGATGTGAAGTTCGATCATTATTGTATGAATCGCTTCATTCGAAGATATGATTTAATTACCAACTGTAGTACCTCCATTTACTAGGTGACTTCCGCACAATTTTTAGAGATTTAAACGATTTAGTGACTTGAAACGTATTCCCTCGTGCCGCCATCTTATGGCTTACTCATTCTTTTAGAGTCAAACTATTTGCGCAAAACTTTCTTTATTTGGGGCCGTTTTAGGGAGGGAGGGTGATCATATCTTCGAATGAAGCGATTCATACAATAATGATCGAACTTCACATCTCTGAAGTTCGTTTGATCATCTATTGTATATTCATCGCTTCATTCTTCAGATATGATTTAATTACCAACTGTAGATGTTAAGAGCAGAAAGTTTTGAAATTAAAAGCAATAATATATTCATTATGGTTTTATACTTTAATTCAAAAACTAACTTATACTATTTTACGACATATGCGTATATAATTTAAGGATTAATAATCATTAAATATACAATTTAGAACATAACACTTGTTTTAATTAGATAAGATCATTGTATTATTATCATTGTATACAATCAAACCATTAATATGACAATGTGTAACCAAACATGAAATAAAATAATATTTTCTTGTAATTACAATATATAATTATATTATTTTTATTAGGTAATTGAATGCCTCGACTCTAGCGGTAGGCAAACGGACCGGGCAAATTCACCCTCGTTGAGTATGGTCCGTTGATAAAAACGAGCAAATGAATTAGAGGAGCTAGTCCAGCCCGCGGTTTTGCGGATAGTTTCTATGCTAACTCCGGCGGAGTTTGCCGCTGAAGTGGAGGCATGCCTCGTACTGTGTCCCTTGAACACACTTATGTCGACGCCACTTACCGATAAGACTTGCTTCACCCATCGGCTGATGGATTGTGTTGTTGCAGGTTTGTGTGGCCGTTTGTAAGTTAATAGAAGTCTACCTGTATTTTCAGTTCTTACATTTCTAGTTTTAAAAATGTAGTCTGAAAGAACAGTGGCTGGACAGATACTAGGATTTTCACTGAAGTAAGGCAGGAATAAAACTGGTTGGTCCCTGCCCGGTGCAGATGTTTTTATAATATCGGTAATATTAATTTTGGCGCCACTATCAGAATATGTTATATTTTCGAGTTTAATGAGGGAAAGCGTCTGGACTCTATGAGCAGTGCATATTGCTAGCAGAATAACAAGTTTTTTAGTTATCTTTTCTAGTGTTAAGCCATTATTAGGAAACCATGATGATATATGGTTTAATACTAACTGGGGATCCCAAGTGCTGGAGTACTTTGGTCTAATAGGCCTTGACTTGTAGGCACCCTTAAGAAGACGCTTAACACATTCATCCGAACCTATATTATTACCTATTAGAGCGGACAAAGCGGAACGGTGAGAATTTAGGCTACCATACGAACAACCGTCGTTGAATTGTTTCGTCAGAAATGTAAGTACTGACGTCTTTAAGGGTTCGAAAATATCCACATTGTTAGCATTACAAAACTGCCACCAAAGCTTAAGTGAAGTATTGTATTGTTTAACGGTGCTGTCTGAGAACGACGTAACCATTAGCTCCGTCGAGTCTGTGCAAGCGCCTCGTCGGATGAAAGATTGCCGCAGAGCCTCGCGGCACCCAGGATAAGGTTCTTGTGTAAGGGATGATGTTCCCTGAAATGAGATTGTAAAAGGTACTTCTCGGGATTGAAATAAAGAACCTCTGAAACTATTAGGTTCTGCAATAGTGGGAACCATGGCTGTGTGGGCCAATAAGGGTAAACTATAATACCACTAGCTTTATCGTCGACTATTTTTCGAAGGCATTTTAACATTAGGGAAAATGGCGGGAAAGCATAAAAATAACTTGACTGCCAATTCAAGGTGAATGCGTCTACCGATACTGCGTCTGGATCTTGTTTCCACGAAACGAATCTGGTACATTTCGCGTTTTCCCGTGATGCGAATAAGTCGATATCGGGGTGGCCGAAGTGGTGGACGATATTTTGGAATGCCTTATCGGAAAGTGTCCATTCCGTGTCTGGATTTACTATTCTAGATGCGGCGTCTGCGCAGTTCTCTTTGGTATTTACGTACGATGCAAATATCCATAGACCACGCTGCTCACACCATTGCCAAATGGCCCTGGCCAAGTCGTTTAGATGAGGGTATTGTATACCTCCCATGCGATTTATGTAACTGATTGCAGTAGTGTTATCGATTCGAAGTAATATAGCGCTATCAGTTATCTTGTTAGCGTATGACTTAAGGCCGAGAAAGGCGGCCATTAATTCTAAGTAGTTGATGTGTCTCGCCTTTTCCGTGTCTTTCCACTTACCATTGATCGTATTGTTATTACAGACTGCGCCCCAGGCAGTTCTGGAAGCGTCGGTATAAATTTCGAGATCAAAGTTTGGTTGTGTCATAAAGTTGAAAGTGATATCAATATTTGATGACCACCAGTATAAATCATTTAGTATAACACTAGGCAGATTAATTTTAGTTTCATAATTATCGGTCTTAAGCAATGCAAGATACTTTTGTCGTTCTAAGATCTTGGTGTAGATCCACCCGTATTTAGCGGCTGGGCAAGCGGCAACTAGAACTCCAATAAGCTGGGAGAATTCGCGAATAGTGCAAGACGGTAGTTTTGTAAACTTGTTCACCAACTGAGCGATTTTGATTCTTTTTTCGGAGGGAAGGCTGATGATAAGGCTTTTTGAATCAAACTCGAACCCTAAGTATTTGCAACTTTGTCGTGGAGACAAGTTACTTTTACCGTAGTTGACTACGAAACCTAAGTTATTAAGTAACTTCAACGTTTCGTTAACGTTGTTCTCGCACTCATTATATGTATCGCCTATACATAAGATGTCGTCTAAATAAAACACAGACTTGTGACCGCGACTTCTTAAATAGCCCATGACTTCCCTCATTATCTTTGTGAAAACTCGTGGTGCGACGGATAAACCGAAAGGCATGCCATTAAATTCATAAGTCAATATTTTAGTCGAATTATTCGGTTGAAATTGAAATCTTAGGTACCTTCGGTCGGAAGGCCGCGTAGGTACAAGAAAAAATGCATCTTTTATATCGATTGTAGCTAGGTATCCATAGCGTGGTATCAGTTTGCATGCTGTTCGGTAGTCTTCCATCTTAAAATGTTCATTATGAATTAACTTGTTAAGTAGTTTCAGGTTAAGTATGAACCGCTTGCCTCCGTCAGGCTTCGGCGTAAGAAATATCTTAGATATAAACTGATCATGAGTCGGATTACATTTTGATATCGCACCTATGGCTAGTAATTTGTTGATGGCCTCTAACATATCAAATTTTTCGGTATGGGAAAAATTGTTTCTAGGTATATTAGTCTGGCTAACCGTCGTTTTAAAAGGTATGTTGAAACCATTTTTAATCCAGTCCAGTACGACGCTATTGTTTGTCACTGTCAACCAATAGTCGAAAAAGTGGGTAAGTCTACCCGCGTGTACCTGTTCTACTGGCGAGTTGGTGCTGCTGCTGATGCACGGGGCTTGTCCTGGTAAGTAGCACGCGGTGGCTGCTGAGCGGGCGCCGAGTACGGGCGACGGGCTCCTAACGGCGCTGGCTTCCTGTATGCTCCCCGCCCCCCTCTGTTCATCGGGAACCGGGGAGGCGCATACCAGTTTCCCTGGTAGGACGTAGAAGGTCGAGCGCTGGGCTGAGGAGCAGCAGGTTTTGGTGTTTTGTTCGGCTTTTTTATTTGCAGGCCTTGTTTTTCAATGGCCTTTGCAGCTTTAATTTTTTCGGATAAAGACGAACCGAATAAGGTTTCGTCCCTTTCAGACTCGTTTATCATGTGCAAGACGGATTTATCGAGGCTGGGCGTAATAAGTTTAACGCGGTTTTGCGTAACTAAGTGATGTGAATCGCAAAGTATTCGGCAACCATTGCTGAGGTGCTTCATGGCCTGAACTTTGTCTTCGGTTCTCAAGAGCATGTCTATACCTCTATTTATTGCAGTAATTCCCGCACCAAGCTGTTGTTGTGATACGGCAAGAGTTTTATCTCGATTACGTACCATGTCCGGCACTGCTGCAGAAATTTCTGCATTTAATTTTGGCGCTTGTAAGAGTCTACAATTATCGGGAATCAAATAATCTTTGATGATTTTGGCCTTATCGTCCTTAGGTATTCCTTTTTTTAATAAAGGTAGCCACAATTTTGTTAAATTATCGTGTATTTTTTCGCCATAGTCGGGAGTGTCGGACATAGATTCGCCGAGAGCAGATAATAGTTCTGGGTCAAGAACAGGATCGGAGATGGCAGTGTTTTCGATCTGAGGTCCTTCCTCGTCTTCGTTTTGGGGCAAAGAGTCCGACACCAAACCTGCAACTTGCACGGCTTCCGATGCAGTTGGCATTGGTTCTGGAATCGTAACTGCATTTTCCGTGACATGTTCGTCTTCTTCGTTACCTATAATTACAATTTGCAATTAAGTTTTTTTTTTTTTTTTTGTGGGTATTTTTAATAAAAGAGTCAAATCATTGAAAATTAATCGTGTAACGATTGTATTAGGTGCGCAGAGGAACGTTACACCTATTTTAGGTTGTATACGTATTTTCTGCACATAATGTCATCGTTGAAGACTCGCAGTCAACCCCGACGCATAATAAGCTTGTGGTTTGTGAACCTTTAGTTTTGAAAACGGCATTGTTATTGACTCGCGGTCAATCCCATGCGCACCAAAACTACGATTGTATAAAATCACCGTTATTTTCACCAAATAAATGTATTTAAACTTACCTTCATCTTCCGATGATGAAACTAGTGGAGATATAATTTTACGGCGTTTCTGTTTCTCTTCAATTCTTCTAATTTTTCTTGCATATCTTTCGATTTTTGATTGCGCGCTTCTTTTCGGCATGGTGAAGTATGAGACGTGCGAAAGTCACCGCGCACAAAAGAGGAATGAGTAAGCCATAAGATGGCGGCACGAGGGAATACGTTTCAAGTCACTAAATCGTTTAAATCTCTAAAAATTGTGCGGAAGTCACCTAGTAAATGGAGGTACTACAGTTGGTAATTAAATCATATCTGAAGAATGAAGCGATGAATATACAATCCAGCCATCATTCGTAATGGTTCTGGTAATACCTATAATTAAAAGAATGAAATAAATGTTGTATGTTATATTATATGTTGCTGGATTGAACTCATTTGACAAGCTTTTATTTAACTTGCGATGGTCAAATCTTGCAACTTCATTTTAGACCAGTTCCCCTTTTTCAATTGAGTTGAAATTTGCATGCCTGTCAAGTTCCGATGACAATACAATAATACAAGCTGATCTGATGATGGATACGGTAAATAAACAACATTAAATTGATGGAGTTTTGACTATCTTATATTTTGTATCTTTTTATTTATTTATTACACACAACACAAACTACAATCTATACAAAGCATGATATCTTAGATGAGAACAGTCTGTTTTTAAGCAGATCAGCGTACAGTACCAATAACGGATTTTTTAAATGCTTGTCTAGTTTTTTTTCCTCACATATTCTTATTTTAAGTACCTAATTAGACAATTTTAGAATGAGCTTCATCACAGGACCTGTTGCGACCTGTTACAGAATGATACATGACGGATATGCTCACAGACAAATGATTATTTCCTTATATGGCTTCCTTTGACTAAAAAAAATAATAATACTGATAAACCGAAAAGTTAATCAACACCAAACTTTTGCGAATGATAGAGTAACATGGACAGTCTCTCGTGCGCACGCGTAGTGAGGGCAGATGTAAAAAAAAACTAGCGGCTGCCGCGCGGTAGCCGCGTGCTAGCCGCGTACTTGTGTTCATTAAATACCGAGGTTGAACTCTATTTACAAGATCACAATATTCAAATTCCTCGCAATCACCGAATTCTCTCCGTCTCGGTCGACCTCAGTAGTGGCGTGAAGGGTTTCATTACTATATGCTATATATAGCTATATTCTATAAAAGCCGAATCATAGACAGCACGCGGTAAGTGCGAAATAATTCGTGTCGAATAAACGCGCCCTTATGTATGTCACTTGTCTAATCTTAACAAACACCCTATATTCAAAGTATTTTACTCCACATCAAAATAGCAGGAAATTGTAGAAAATACATTTCTCAAAAGATCTTCCCGCTGAGCTTAATGTAAACAGAATCATACAGACATAATCGACACACCGGTAATGCTTCTGGTGTTGTTGTAAGGTGGCGGTGACCACTTATGATGAAGTGGCTTGCCGTTTTAAAAGAAAGTAAAACTTATCGTTATACATTAAACTACAGGATATGTTATGTATTTTATAGTTGAACGATATAGAAAGACGTGACATCAGTCGAATGACTTTTTGTAAAGCCCAACTTACTGAGTTTAATGAAGAATCGAAGCCACGTGCGGCGTTTGAAGTTGAAGTGATCATGGGACTATCAACCCTCCCCGTTTTAGTCAAGGCTCAAAATTGCAACGCGGCGTCTGTCCTAAGCTTCAGTAAATGAGGTACAATTTGAACCTAACCTACTAGCACGCCACTTTAGTTGGGTCTAACAACCCACAGAAATCAGAAATATTTATTGGCCATAAATAACATGAATATTCTTTTAGTCTTATTCGTCTTCTTAAAGTCACTATTAATTCAATTCAATTCAATGACATAAATATTCTATACAATATATTCACTTAATTTGTAGAACGGATTATTTTCAAAGAAATGCAATTTCCTATGATTTGGTTTTGTTATAGAATCAGGTAGTTTATTGTAAATTAATATTTTGGCTCTAAGGGGGCTGGCCTATGTTCAGCGGTGGACGTTTTCTGCCTGATGATGATGAATATTTTTCTTCTTTTTGAAGCCAGTTAAAAACATACGTGTATCGGTTCCTGAATACCTGTATTTCACTGACCTCATCCGTACTTATCACCAACAAAATAACAGTGTTATCACTTCATTAGGTACAAGTATTATTATAGGATAAAATACCATAGCATGACCACAACTGCTAATTAGTACCTACCTTTTATGTTATTATCTATATAAATACAATATGGAGTTGTGAAACTATTTACTTAATTTAATATTACTTTTCAATATAATAATATTCATTTTATTTGCCTCTTGATCTCAATTATTTGCAACTAGCAACTGTTTTTTTAGAGTGCATGTAGTACCACAAACATCTTTAAAGCCACAATTTATATTTAAATATTTTTTTGTAACGTTTTAACAAATATCTATGGTTTTAATTTATTTCATCTATAAATACTAGCATCACAATTGATTTGCTATTGTTGGAGAGGTTTTCTTAGCACGGAAAAGTATTTAGACAGGTTTTGCTGCCGGAGATGTTTTTCAAAGCGCAAATTTTGTTACAAGACGGAAACAGAAACAGGCATAAACAAAGAGTAAGCTAAACCATCTAGAATTTAAAAAAAACTACTTGGGATTTATATGAAACTAGCTGTTACCCGCGACTTAGTTCGTATGGACCTATAAAACAAAAGTAGACTATGTTCTTCTCCGATATAAAAAAAACAGGTCGATCCATTCAGCCGTTTAGCCGTGATAACGCGACAAACACCCAGACAGAGAGACAAAGTTACTTTCGCATTTATAGTATTAGGATAAGGATAGTATAATAAAGTCGATAATACTTCAGACTCTGCAAACCACCGATATACGAAATATTTATTACATAATAATTGTGAGCCTTTTTGGAAAGACAATTTTACAGTATCCTTATTATTTCCTTGTAAAGAGTATTTCCTCATCTTTTGTAAAGTTATTTATAATGATTGGTAAAATAGTAGAGAAACAGCTCATGGATGGAGCAAAACAAGTAATGCCATAACACGATTTTTGTTAATGGCTCCCCATTAATTTTGAACTTATTTAATATATTTATCAGGATATCAGCCATATTCTGATAAAATTTCAAGCGGCTACATATCAAGATTTAAAAGATAGAGCCTTTTAAAAGTAGTACGAAACCTTGAAAATTAAGTGGTTATAACTAAAAAAACAATTAAAAATAATTATTTTCAGAAATTAATAAAAGACCTAGTTCCTAGATTTTAGCCATAATTAATGAACTGGGTTGTAAAATAGGCTAAACGTGATTTGCCATTCCGTTACCTTACTCATCAAACAGTAGAACTATTTATTAAAATACACGCACCACGCAGACGAAACAAAGGGACGTTTGAAAAGTTTTTTGGCAGAAAGTGTAACTTTACTGAGTGTACCGCGGGTTATTCCCATACGAAAGCGGTCAAGCTGCGCCTGAGCCTCATAGCTTGCGAGTTGAATACTAAGCTGACGGTTAAAACGCCACCTGTCACTCGGCGGTGCTTATGGTAACTAATGGTTTGGGCACGTATTTAAATGTTAATAATTTTCTGTGTGTACTAGAATTGGTATCTTATAGGCAAATTCTACACAAGGCTACGCGGGACGGTGGTACTGAGCCGAATGTAGTTAATTTCACTCATCATTATGAAAAATTTTTACGGACCAATTCTGAAATCGCACAAAAAAACTGTTCCATAAATATATCGTTGAGTGTGAATGTCATTTTTCTACATAACAGTCCATATTTTGCGATATTAAGTTCGGTAAGGTAAGGTTCTATTTAAAAGTTGTTAATAATGACGAGTATAATGATATCAGAATACGTCTGTCGTTTAGCTAAACAACCAGTATAAAATATAAAACAAAATTAAATTCTTTTTATTATATCCTATACTCATTTATATAGCTTGTGCTCTTAACTATACTTAGGTACAGTACCTACTCTTTCTTACTTTTACGTGACTTTACTAGGGTCTGCTTGGCTTACGCTGGCTGTCTCGAGGCAGCCAGTCGTCCCATCTATTCGACTAGCTGGCTGTCTCGAGGCAGCCAGTTGTCCCATCTATTCGACTAGCTGGCTGTCTCGAGACAGCCAGTCGTCCCATCTATTCAACTAGTCTTTGTGAAGAATGGAATGGAAAACTGTAGTGGAATCTTTGGAATGGAAGAGCCATTTAAGTTTTAGGATCCCTTATGACATTTCTAGCTTTGGATTTCTTTCCAAGGCGTCTTCCTGATTGGGTTGGTACAGTATCGGAGCGCGACGAGACGCGGTATGCCGAGCCCTTCCCGCCCCGCTTCAAGGACATGCAAGTCAGGAATAAGCGCTCGGTAAAGAAAACAATACCGCACTGATACCGTACCAACCTAATCAGAAAGAGGCCCGATCTTTGTTTTCTTAACTCGCATTTTCAGTTTAAGATTCTAGGTTCTAGGTAGCTTCTCTCAATACCTCGTTGACAGGTCCTACGTTTTTATAATTATTTCTTGGAGGTGACTTTTTTTCTCTTATGTTTTGGCTCCTCGCGTTGTGTATTTAGGCAGTGTCAAGTAATGTAATATTTCAAATGAAGTCAAATATTTCACAATTAAATAAGTCTCAGTCAAAGTCTACATCAAGCAAAGTAAGTTACGGTCAATTCCACGTCATACCCCAGTAAACTGGTGCAGACATTACTAGAGGTTTTTTAGGAAGTTTTGGAAATAACAAGAAGAGTCGAGTTTCACAAAATGATATCGTGCACGTTCACGAACACTTAATGGATAAAAATCCACCATTTTTACACATTAACACTCCAAATAACACAAGTTTTGGAAAAATAATATGTCGCGACATGACTTCTTCGCGTTCCCGCCAAAACTCATCAGGTGACTTGTCTGGGCCCTTATTCTCTATTGCCATAAGTAGCTTGTTACGCGCCTTGTTCACTCCGCCCCGTGTTAGTCGCATGAAACGGTGTTCTCTAAGTTTCTTAAACGCGCGATTCTTCACGTCTTGGTACGATTAGGAGCCGCGTTTAAGTTTAGAGTATGTTATGACGTTACGCGTTATTGGCAAGTTATCTCATGTGCGATAGAGAATAAGGGACCTGGTAGGCATAGGTGTTAGGCAAAAAATCATAGCTCTGTTTTTAATTGAATCGGCAGAGTCTCTAGCGTCTTTAGTGGTAGATAGTTTATTTTCATAGGGATTTCTATGTTTGTCATAATTTTCTTTTTATTTTGGTTTACCTTTAACCCTCCCTTTTCCGTCTAGCTTCTTAGCCTACAGTTGTTCTTTGTTGGCTAAGATATTCTATCATTATTTGTAGTTCTTTGGCCTTTTCCGATAGTAAAACTAAGTCATAAATCTTAGGTGGTTAAGGTATGTACCATCGATTTTTATCCCCATATTATTCAATTTAAATTGACTGTAGCTATGTTGGAGATATAGGGTCACCTTGCTGCACTCTTCTTTGTATCTGGAAGGTTGGACCCGCTGTCTCTGTAGCCTCACTCTAGCTTTACTATTGTTATATATTTATTTTATTCATATTTATTCATTTATTACTTGCGAAATATTTGTTATTTTAAATATAATATAATGTAATATTTTATTATTTTACAATAGTGTTTAGTTAGTCCTTGTTCTGTCGGTGATTTCTATATACAGTTGTGTGATATTATAGAGTCGAATGCTTTTGAGTATAACAGAAAAATAACAGAACAGGAACTGGTTTCACTCTTAAAAGTAATCATTATGTTGTGTACGGTAACTACAAAGATATATGCAGTTACGAGTAGATAAGAGATTACTCCTTACTTGAATCATCAGCTATCAATATTCTCTATGCAGCGGGCATATTTTTTGGATTAATCCCACGTTTGGAGCAAGCGCATGACTGTACACGACTTACCAGTTCACCTTCAGTTCACAAAGATAGCTCGCTTCTCAGAATCGTTGCCTTCCGGAACAGCCAGGTAGGAAGGGTTTCCCAAAACAACTGCCTATTCACTAGTTGTAAGTGTAGCACAAGCCAGGAAATTGATGCGAAAGCGCAATGATTTTATTAATTGTGCTTATAAGTTGCCATTTTCACAAGTGATACTACACTGCTCTGAATAAGACCGGCGCCTTCTTTAATCGGCAGTGTAGCCCGCAAATTGCTCCAGCCGGGGTATAGTCGTGCCACAGATATATTTGCGTATTAGAAAATGTTTGTAAATAGAGTGTTAGTTTGCAACAAGTTTTACTATTTAAAAAAAAAGGACCTAGCTGCAAAATGTAGCCTATGTCACTCCGGACATGAAGAGGAATCTAACGACACCTCACTCTTGTCACAATCGCTCAAGGCGCTTAGGCTGCAGAAGGAACACATATGGAACATATTAGGAACACATTAGGTACACACAAACATACGTACTTAAATAAATTCTCACATACTTACTACACCCAACAAAATACCCTCCTGAAATTTTTTTGTCGAACTTGTCTAACATAATATCAAAATTATTACTTTAATATTTTTTTTATATGTTTTAATTTGATTTGACGGAATAATTTGATTTGACAGTTTTGTAATATTCCTAGTGAAGTCAAATATTTCAAACTTAAAACAAGTCTCACTCCAAGTCAAGCAAAGTATGTCACGGTCAAGTTCAAGTCCTACCCCAGTAGAGTGGTGGAGACTTTACTAGAGCCGTCTATGGAGTTCTGGTAGTAACACTAAAAATCACGTTTCACGACATTATACTATTCACCAACATTCGTCCACGTTCAAGAATACCGAAAATCCACCGTTTTTACCACATTCGATAATACGCAAGTTTGGAAAATAATACCATGACGCGACATGACTTCTTCACGTTCCCGCCAAAAACGCACACTTACGTTTAATTTGTTGATTTTCTCTATCATATAAAAAAAAAAAATTTTTTTAAATCATTTATAATCGTATCATTAATATACACAACATAATATATATATATTACTTATACAAAGGCAACATTAGAATTAATCTGTTGTCAAAGTTTACAAGCGTTTCAGTATTCGGGGGTTATGGTCGTAAGAATAATTTTCAAAATAATCACATAAATAATGAACCGGTTCACTCCCGACTGCCAAAAAATATTTTAAAAAAAAGGAGCCTATTATAATGTCCATTGTGATTCAGACCATAGCCATTTAATTTTTCATCAAAATCGGTGCAGCCATTTTGTCGTGAAAGTACCTCGAAGCTATGATTAGTCATGTTACAACTGCGGCTATATATCTCTGAATATAATATTGGTGTGATGATGAATTCTATGTGAATCCAGCTTAAGTCAGCTTTCCCTACGAGATGGTATTGTTTCCTTGACTTACATCATTTCAATCAATCATCATTATCATGCCTATAACTTGATCTATGCTACCCGTCACGACTGCAACGGTACGCGTTTTCTTAATTTACCTTCCTTCCTTCTTTGGATTCATTCATGTTTTAGTCATATGTGTCTAATATCTAAAAATACTAGAACATTGTCAGAACAAAAGTTAAAGCCAAAAAAATGGCAAGTGATTTGTGTTTTTTTTAAAATCTTATATGGAATAAAAATGGTAATTTTATTTTGCCTTTCCAAATAAAATTACTATTTATTCCAGATAATATAAATATTTACAATATAAATATTCTTCCATAGGTAGACAGGTAGCCAGATTATTTTTTAAATTGTCTGATTAATAAGGCTGTTTATTTTTAAGAAAATGCAACTGGGTAAAATGCGAATGCTGGGTATCGCTTTCCCCTTGGCGCTCCGCCAGGCAAGTTGGCTTCGTTCCATTGTAACTGCAATAAGGCAAGTTCACTTCATAGTTTTGGTATTACGACAGTTAAATAACTGTAATGACAAATTAGTAGGTACATAGGAACCCTCGGTGCGCGATTCCAACTCGCACTTGGCCGTTTTATTGTTAGCTGAGTTTTTGCTAACTCTATTCTGCTAAGGACTTGTCCTTGACTTGGCCTTTGGAGAAACTCAGAATCGCACAGCGGACAATGGAGAGAGCTATGCTCGGAGTTTTTTTGCGCGATAAAATCCGGAACGAGGATTTTCGCCGAAGAACCAAAGTCACCGATATAGCTTTCAGAGTTTGCAAGCTGAAGTGGCAATGGACAGGCCACATCACTCAAAGAACCGATAACCGATGGAGAAGAAAGGTTCTTGGTTCTTGGCGACCACGAACCGGAAGACGCGGCGTAGGCAGGCTCGGCGTCACCAAGTTTTTCAGGATGTAAGACCTCACGACCTTATATCTTGACTTAAACTCTTGACCGACGTTGCTCATATTCGGAATTCATGGTTAGATTCGATGCCGAATGTTGCTGCCAAATATTATCAAAACCGACCGGTAATTGGCGCTGCAGCGAACTTCACTCCCCCCTTTTGGAGGGAAAATACTCCCAAAAATCGACGACGACGAATAATATCTATAAAACTGTAGAACGTGTATACCAAGTTTCAACAAGATTCATTGAAAAATACGACCTCTATACGAGTACCAACATACCAACAGATGAATGCAAAGGGCAGTTGAAGCACTTCCTTCGTTTTTAAGATTATTCTAAAAAAAACAAAAAAATTAGAGAGATGTGTGAGGTGGTGGTGTAGCGCGTGTATCTCTACACCCATAATATAACATATATATATATATATATATATATATATATCTATATCTCTTTATATTTTTTTGATTTTTTTAATAATAATTTAATAATTATATATCTTTAATAATGTGAAAATATGCAAGCGAGACAACTGAAAACGAGTCTAAGGGTCTTAAGACACGTTACGATTTTTATTTTTTATACCTTAATTAATAAAAACAAGATAACATTTTAATATTAGAGTGATTTACTCGTCTGGCCCAAAACTCGACCGTGTATTATGTGTTTTTGAAGTAGGTAATGGTAAAGTTGTACTAAATTTTGCGTAGACAGGTATAGGGGTTTACAATAAACTAACGCCTTTACCAGCTCATAGCAATTTAACGACGCATAGTGTAATACACTACATAAAAATATGTAGGTTACTCATAGACCCTCGGTAGTGGATATGACCAATTATTGTAATACGTTGGTCTTATCCATACCTATACATACGTCCGCCGGACTGACTGCAGTAGGTATAAAACTGTCAAGTGCGTGTCGAGGTACACTCATGGTTCCTAACATTTCGTAATTATGATAGAAATAAATAATCTTCTTACATTGCACACTAATGCTTGGTTGAATAGCTGGCCAAGGTGTGGTACTTTACTTTCACACAGGGACTCTGCAAACTGCAAAGAGTTCTGCATTATTTATTTATTTATTAGGTACACACAACAGATCACCGATGATACATTATATAATAATTTCATGAAAGTTCTATTCGAATCCGCGATCCAAACCGTGAGCACACAACATTGTTATAACAGCGATTACTTGCTAGACTAATTGCGTTACAAAATACATAAAAATTACCTATACGAATACATACTCAATTAAATGAATTATTAATTAATTAAAAATTATTCCCTAAACATAACAATGCGATGCGATTATCATGATCATAGCAGCAAAGGTCTTTTTGCAGTCATCCTCATCTTGGTCGGGTATAATTATTTATATACTAGCTTGCATACACAGAAAAGAGAAAGATATCCTTTTTTTTTCTCTTCTGTGCTTGCATGCATGGCTTCGCTCTCATAGACTACAGTAAATTAAACACCCCATTTCACATCTTCAGGGTTTTATTTTCGAAAAACATTAAAACATACCTTTCTTTATTTTTTGTAGTTAGTAACATAAGCTGAGTTTCATTAGTTTAGCATGAAAAAATAATTTATATCCATACAAACTCTGGCGGTCCATTTTACCTATTATTATTGTTTTTTGGCGTAGACCATTTGGAGAGTATTGAGTTCATGTTTCACGTCTCTAAGAAACGGGTTTGCTTCCTATTATATATATATAAATATATTTTTGTTCCATCTGTACTTCCCCCAACACAAGTCGGGGACATTGTTAACCTAAACATGTTGCCTACGCAGTTGTCTGTTTTATTACAATCAATTCGGCCAGACTGGATCGCCCTTTGGTAATCGCTTCCTATTATATAAATATATATAGAGTTATGATGATGATTTGAATGTGTAAATTATTTTTGATTTATTCTTTCGCCCAACTCTTAAAGGGAGGACTATGTTCATTTGTTCATCAGTGACCTTCTTCTGACTGACGATGATGATATATTATTTTTAATCACCACTTTCCATGTAGTTAAAATATTCAGTATATTTTAATAATCACCCCTAGCGGATATAATTATCAATACCTACGTGTACCTAACTTTAGCGCTATAGCCCAGAATAAACGGTAACACACAGACGGACATTCAGACATTCACGGACACCGCAAACTTTTAGGGTTCCTTTGTTTTTGACGGAACTCTAAAAAAGACTTAGTCACACAAAAAAACCACAACACATTACTATGTCTTGCCCCTCGTTCCCACTAAGTGAACACAATTGTCACAATAATTCCTCTTATAGCTAGGTCATCGGTAATATTTGTCAACAAGACTTGTACATTTAGGATTTCCTCAGCAGAGTTAGGTATCACAAGCAAAGGTATGTTACAACCAGTCCCAGGTAGTCGGACCTTGGAAATAAAATTGGAAAAGTAAAGAGGATTGATTGAATCCGTCGAAAAAAAATAATATTGAAAATGTGTCATCTGGTTCTAAAATGTCGGTTTTCATAACTATTGAAATTTATCACGATCATCTTGATCGCATGAAAGCTGCCATTTTTACCCGACTGCCTAAGAAGGGCAATGTTTTTGGAGATGTATGTAAGTATTGTATGTAACGATGTCTATGTTTATGTGTTACTATATTGGCGATTTTGGTTTTTTTTCTCTTCTTATGTGTCAATAAAACTTTTGATTGATTGATTGAAGGATGGCAACAATATTTGAGTTATGATATTTAGTTTAGAAATTGGAACAACAGAATCGACATTAATATCTCCATGTAGGCAGTTTGACGGATTTCGTAGAGTGAGGTGTCGTTGGATTGGTCGTCTCTGGCGGATTTTTTTTGTATCATAGGCTACATTTTGCAGTCGGATTTTTGTTTCTTTAAATACTCATAACCGTTGTCAGATCGACGAATTAAATTGGATGTAATTTTTCCTCATCAATTGCTATACACTTAGAGAAGTAGCTTCTCAAAGGCAATTTCAACTGCCCGAGTCATTAATCTTGATCGCAATTTTTCAACATATTTTACACTTTATTAATATAAACCGTAAATTAAAATCAATTATGCAGTTATCCTTAAAAAAACAATGCCAATGTTATAAATAAATTTTTATGTTATAATTTTATTTCTTGACGAACAAATATTAATGTTATCCTTTGCTAACCTAAAAAATAATAACGCGATCATTGCTTTATAACATTAGAAATAGTATTTGATAACAGACTGTTTTTTTTTTTTAAATTTCCTTTGAGAGAACAAACAATCAATAACAAATGTAATATGTGTGAAAAAGATAGCTTTCAGGGATCATGCAGACATGGAACGGGAGCGGAGGGCTCTGTCCGTAAGAGCTAACATGATAGCACGCAGGTTTGCACGGTGTTCTAGCTAGGTCAAGCAACGCTCTTTCGAGCGTACTGTACATCGCTCTACCCGTAAAGCCTGTGGGCTAATTACACGGATAAATACAATAACGCATTCAGGGCGGCGGTGGGGCTGCCCCGGTTCTGCAGCGCGTCGGGCATGTTCGCGGAAGCGCGAACCAACTGCGGGACGCGTCCTTGGTGCGGAGGGTGCGGGTTATCTCCAACGCCGTACTGGCGATGATTGCCGCTAGACTAGACTGCCCTTTTCTTTGGCATTGCTGCAACAGGCATAACGAACGGCAGAAAAGGTATATTACTGACTGAATTAATGATGCCTAATTTTTGACATTGTATTCGACTATTTTCATTTTCCTATTTTGATTTTTGACATGATGTTTTATTTTATTTTATGATTGATTTGTATCATATTGTTGTATTTATTTTTTATTTACATTTTCGGGTTTTTTTTTTATTGTTCTTGGTGCAAGCTCCACGGACTCCGAGGTCCATGCCCTTTGTCAACTTTTACATTTTTTGTCAACTATTACTGATATAATATAAGACACATAATATACATAGATATAATATAATCTTATACATTTATGGGTTTATAATTGCCTGATATAAATGATTTTAATTTTCTTGGCCAGGAGCGCGGCCTGATTATATTTGTAATACAATAGGTAATCAACGAAAAAACCGTAACAAATCAGTTTTTGAAATTAAATTATGCATTATAGGTATATAAATATCGGTCAACAACAAGCTAACAGTGCCTTAAACGTATGAGCCCCTCATCAATACGTATTAATAAACATATATTATATGGTCAATACAATGAGGAAAACTCAATAATTGACGACTGCATTTTTTAAATTAACAGGTTGAGTTCATCCACAATCCTGATAGTTAGGCTCGTTAGGCTTACGCAACAAGAAGGACCTGTCCATTGTCTACCGGTACAAGGTACGAACTTACTTACTTTAAACTCTAAAAAACTACTACTACTCTTTTTACTTACTTTTTATGTAACTCGGTGACGAGACGAGCAAGTCTTTCACCTGATGTTAAGCGTCACGCTTGCCCATAACAGTTCAATGCCACCCAGAATTTTGAACTTCAACAGTTCAAAATCACTGGGCATATAGAGATTTAACATCTAACAACTCAGGGTGCCAAGCGCAGTGCATTGTCGCTCATGGTTTTGAACTGTTAAAGTCCAAAATTCTAGATGGCACTGAACTATTATGGGCAAGCGTGAAGTTTAACATCATTAACATAGCGACTTGCTCGTCTCGTCACCAAGTTCCATGAAAAAAAACCACCTCACTGCGTCTCTGACGTCAGCACCATCGAAACACATCTACCTCAAGGTTTATTCCCCTCGCTGTTAGCATTGCACTCACGTCTGGTGATTACATCTCGAAGGTCGAGGCTTCAGTTCTACATATCTATTGTCGCAGAAAAACTCGGCCGTTAGTATGACATGTTGTAATCACGTGCTTACCTTGCATGATTCTTATAACATTCAACTTCGCTTTAGAATTCTGAACACACAAGTGGGTTTTGTACAATAAAAATAAAAATATAGTGCAAAGGGTTACCGATTGATACTGTCCACTATCGATAGCCCGGCAATAGTGCAAATATCGATGATACCATCGATAGTATCTAGCACAAAACTGTCGATAGTGAACCTCGTTCGGGAACACAATATTGTATAGTAAGAGTATAGTCTGAGTAGGGTAGTGACTATCGAGATTCCGTAGTACTATCGATACTATTACTTTTATCGTAGATTTATGTAAATCGTTCTTTGGTTCGTATAAGTTTTCTGTATTTTCTGTATTTCTATATTTATTAATGGGTAGTTTTCCTTTTTTAGTATGTAGGCAACAATACTGTTTGCAACACTCTATAACAGGGTATAATGTGTAATTTAGTACATTCTGAAAAATGTTACCATTACGCATTATGTGGCAATGTATACTTAAATAAATAAATAATTTGTTGTATGTATAGTATTATCGATATCTTAATCCTAACTGATTTCTGAGGTCAACTATAAATCGATAGTGGAACCACTGTAAGTATCAAGAAGAATTAATTTAGTAAAGAATTTTCAAAATTGTATGATTGATTTGTCAAACAGCTAACTTTGTCTCTCGACTCGAGAAGTGTTTTTGCAGTCTTAATACATAATTTCTTTTTTTCAAAATGTTAAATTACTTGTCCAGAGCATGTCGAGCCATGCTTGGTGGGGTTCCGTAGACGTGTAGAACGTTTGATGTATATGTAACAGTTTTTTTTCCGCTTATCTCATGTTGCCTAAATTAGTTTGAAAACAAAGTATAAGATAACTCCAAATAACTTTGTCGGTCCATACTTACAAAACGGTACATCTGAAAAGAAATTGGTGTAGTAACCTTCATTTTAAAAGACCTTTTAAATAATACCTCACAAGTGGGTAGTATTTTTTTTTATTCATGTATGATATACACACCTTAAATACAAAATATTACCCTCCTTTCTTGGACAGAATGTACCAGATAGATTCTCAAAAAGCAAGAAAGGAGGTAGGAAAAAAAATAGTTGACCATTATAAGGTTGATGTTATTTGGCATAGAACAGATTGCTTTACGAAAAAGAATAGATACCAACAAAGTTTAAGGAAAAATCCTCGACCTATCTTAACTGATCAGTATCTACCTTGGGGCTACCCCACTACACTTGATGCCTCATCGTGTTCTAAGAAGACATATCGTAGAGCACGTAGTTACTTTGACCCATTTTAATAAGCTATCGACCAACATAACGGGTGTAAAGAGGATAGCCCTTCCGCAAAGTTTTGGCATTCGATATTTGAAATTTTATACTCTGTTTCTCGTGCGTGGAATAGAGAGAGAGAGTTAGTGAATTTTCCTAACTTTTTGATGAAATTAGCGTTTCGGGGGTAGTCTGTTATTACCCTCTAGATCTTAACAAAATTCTTTGGTTTTGGGATCAAGGGCTTGGATAAACTAAAATCATACACCGCCATATTTTGTTTTTTCTAAAGATGTTTATGGTATTCTAACAACTACTTTTTCGTCGTATTTTCGACACACAAAAAATGTCACATTAAATGCAGCCACGAAGCTATTGCGAAATTTAAAAAAAAAACATACAAGCATAGTTTTTCACGGTATAGATAACTTATCAAAAAAATAAAATCTAAATCAGATAAAATTTAAGGGTGGGCTATCAGACTTTTTGTATGGACAAGACTGCGGTATTCTCTATTCTTAAGTTTGAAGCCTATCTGTGTTTTTCTGTGGCACTGTAGCTCTCAAAAAGGTGGACCGATTGGAGCGCTTTTTTTTATTTGAAAGGTTTCATAAACATATTATTTTGGCATAGGATTTTGGTTGACGAGTTCGCCTCTAAATGAGCTATTTTCTGGATTGATCGACTTTTTAACAATTGTAATAAAACTTATGCTTGATTTTTGGGTTTAATTTCTGCTAAGTAATGTAAAATAGCTTTATACTTATTCAAACCTCATTGGGCGTCTTTTTTTATATTTCATCAGAAGATCAAAACAGTTAGGTTGGTAAATAATATAATTCTAGCAACATAGAATTCCACATTGATACCGGTGGCTTCGTTAAATCTTACTCCATGTAAGTCACACTCACGCCCTTTCTCCACTACAGTAAAAATTCATCTCACATAACAACGGACAATATTTGCTTAACTACTAGGTTTGCTGATAATTTCTGTGGTTCTATTTGACCGAGCGAAGTGCAGGACTCAGAATCTACAGGAACAAGTCAGTGTTAATATTATAGTAAGTTTGTATATTTCCAACGATAACTTGCAAAATGTTGATCCGATGCTCATGAAATGTTGTAGGCAAGTATTTCATTTCAATATCATTATTTAGTTCGAAAATGAGCAAAATCAGTTCAAGGTTCTTATTCGGCATCAACTACTACTAACGTATGTATTACAAAGCGATATAACCTAACCTATGAAGTTGACAGAGGGCGCCACCATAACATCTCTTACAAATTTTAGACTGTACGTTCTTTATTGCAGTTCTCACCAGGCAAAACGAAGTAAACAGCTAACCAGTATCGCTCACACACGAGCCCCACCGATACCGATCTCCAAGGCCGATATGCGTAATGTGCACTGCTACTTATTCAATGACAACCGTTTTGTTGGTCCCCTTATCTCTGGCTATAAAGAATAACGACTGTACGTGTATAAATTGTACATAGATATTCAAATTCTACGTATAATTGCACCCATTCGACTATTACGTACTAAGTAAATACTAGAGGTTACACCGCTACATTGCTGTGTACCGTTTAAATCTAGTGCATGTGCCAAGCTTCGCACTAATCACTCGCTAGAAAAAAAAACTATTCGGATAAATATGCCGTCTTAAGAATAGAGTATACCGCCGTCTCGTCCATACAAAAAGCGCAACCCACCCCTAAATGTTATCCGATTTCGATGATTTTTTTATATGTTATCTACACCACGGAAAACTATGCTATTATGTTTCACTTTTTTTTTTAATTTCGATTTATTTTTGTTGTTATAGACACTTAAAGTGACAATTTTTTTTTCGTCGAAAATACGACGATGAAATGTAGTTGTTAGAATACCATAAACATTTTTAGAAAAGCAAAACATAGCGCTGTATGATTATAGTTTACCCAAGACATTGATCCCAAAAACAAAAGATTTTGTTAAGATTTAGTGGGTGATAACAGACTACCCCGGAAACGATAATTTCATCGAAAAGTTAGGAAAATTCCCTAACTCTCTCTCTCTATTGCACGCACGAGAAACAGAGCGACAGCTATACAATTTCAAATATCGAATGCGTCAAAACCTCGTGGAAGGACTATCCTCTACGACTAGGACAATATATTTATGCGAAAAATATATCACAAAACTTGTGATATATTTGTACTTGTGACTGAGTGTAGCAAAGACACCAAAATTAAACGGGACATTGCAATGTACTGCAGTGTCCCCTCTAGTTCGTAGTGCATAATAGGTCAATGTCTGCACCTTGACGTTTCTGGCGCAGTAACGGCCGTATAATTTTACTGAATACGTATAAAAATGTTTTTGGATGGCATTTTACGAGGACCGTATTGTAGCAAATCGCTGTGGAAAATAAATGTGAGCGTGATTTAAAGTAATAGTACTTTAATAATTTAACACTGCAATCTGTCAGCATAGTCATATGAGACTAGTTTTTTTCTACCTTGGTTTAATTAGAGTATCATAGAGATGATACTCTTGGCTAGCTTCTTATTGTTTTTTTTTTTTTTTTTTACAATAATGCTCCACGGACTCCGGGGTCCGTGCCATTTATCAAGTGTTACAAATATTTTATCAACTAAAACGGAATATAAAAACTAAAGACTTTACAAAAGGAATATACCAACGAATATGCTAATAAAGACTTCTTATTGATATGTTTTCGTTTATACATCTTTAATCTTGTTGTGTTAGTGTCCTAAGTTCTACCATTTTTAATTATTATCCTTTACGTGCACGAGTGTGAGCAAATCGTCTAAACTGTTCCAGTACATAACAGTAAAGTGTCCACCGCTACACTGAAGCATGTTTTCGACTGGACTGTGACTGAAACGTCGGTCAATCCATAGTGTCCAGATTTACAAATACAATTTACATTAATCAAGATTTTGAGTAATTCTGATTAGGTTATTGACACCTATGTCATATTGAATGTGTATAGTAAACATTCAATATGACCCAGGTTATCAACATTCATACAAAAAGGATGTAAAAGTACGTCAACCAAACACAGTGACTTGCTTGCCCTGACTTTTGACTGTAATTACCCGAAAATCAGGTTCTGCATGGGTTGGGTCAAATAAGATCCAACCTCTACCTGACGCCAAAGCCTGTTCTGCGACATTTTGCAAATTTATTCATTTGTTGTTGTTGACTGGAATCTGATAGCTGATTTGTAATTCCTAATGCTAAGGTCAAGTCGTCCAGACGTTTCTAATAGTACCGTGAAGCGAAGCCGGTTCTATAAGTTGTATTCTGCTTAAATGAACGAGTGACTCGTATTATTTTTTGCGCGTACACAGAAAAGTCAAAATATTCGATGATCGCGGTCGGCTGTAGTTCAGTTCCTTACTCTTTCAATTCGATATTTAATATTTCTGTGTCGTAATCGGAAAGAAAAATGCTTGCGCTTGCGTGTTCACTCGACTTCCAGAATAGACCCGCTGTTACACATAGATACGTACTACGTAAGTGAAACCGGCTGTTCATTCAACATTCATAAAAAAAAAAGCTATATTGGTTTAAAAACGAAGGTTCATTAATAATACGAATACTTTAAGAGGGACCCTGGCATAGTAGGTATTTGAAAATTGTTTTGCTGTCGCTCTGTTCTTTGTGCGTGCGATAGAGAGAAAGTTAGTGAATGTGTCGACATATTTGATTTAATTAGAGTTTCTGGGGAAAAATATTTATAACTCGCTAAATCTTACCGAAATCTTATGTTTTTGGTGTCAATGGCTTGGATAACTATTAATTTAAGTACGCTGTTAGTCTTTTTTTCGTAAATCTGCTACTTATTACTGGTACTTTCGTTAATCAAAACTACTTTTCTTCGACATAATTTCAACACGAAAAATTCGTCGTTTTAGATGCCTATAATTACGAAGATATTTCGAAAATAATTTAACCTATCAGCAAAGTTTTTCACGATGTAGAAAATATATTTAAAAAAATCGGGTGCGTCGTATTTGATCGAATTGATTATGTCATATCATTATTTTAATACTACTCGCTAGATATTTCGTAGTTTATGAGTTATAATATTTTTAATTTTTAGTATTTTCCAAATAACCGTCTTAAAAAACTCTGCTTTTCATGGGTGAATTTTTCGGATTCTCCTTCGTCCCTCTTCGAAAAATCCAACCCCAAAAAAGCTAAAATAAAATAAAATATTAAATTTAAAGTTGAATATGTTACAATGTTTCATATAGTGTTGTACATCATTATTTTTTCTTGTCTTGTCTTGGGAAACAGTTGGTGCTTTTTGTACGGACAAGTAGACGGTATACTCTAATCTTAAGATTCTAAGGTCATAATAATTATTTATGTCTGTCGGTAGCGCCGAGTATAAGTAGGTACCTACGCCTCCTACCTACCCATATCTTGTATTTCTAACTCTTCATGCAGAGTTAAGCCGCTTGTAATAAAATCCGTCAACGCCTAAATAGTTTTACTATGAAAACTGACGTGGTTTTAATACATTTTTTTTTAATAAAACGGGAATACTCACGTTAAATTGAATCGCTTATTCCGACTATAGTTTCGATCACATTTGGTGACCTTTATCAAGGAATGCTAAGCGAGACAAGCGCGTGACCTCAAGACAAGCAAGACAAGACGAGGTTGCGCGCGTGTCTCGCTTAGCATTCCTCGATAAAGGTCACCGAATGTGTTCGAAACTATAGTCGGAATAACCGACTCAATGTAACGTGAGTATACCCGTTTTATTAAAACAAAATGGCTAAATAGTTACTTTAGGTTGATCAGTGTAAAATAGCGAGTGAGGTGCTCGTCTCGTTACAAAAAATACCTTTTCTAAAACATCAGTCATCATTTTGTCTTGTCTTTTTTGCGGATGAGAATCGTCGGAGTTCCTCCGAATGTTCCGATTGAAAACAACGTGAGTTATTCCCGTACAATAAAAACAAATGTGTGAAAAACACGTCTGTTTCCAAAATATAACACAAATACCTGAAAAAAATGTTAAGTTTGCGACTAGCCTCGTAAGGGGCGTACCGTCAACTTTTAACTTGCGAGCCAGTTGCGATGCAGTACAGTTTAGGTGCCTAAACTGACTCGCTAGTTTTCGTACCGTGAGCTCGATTAAACATGATCGCATTTGAATCGCTACCTCTCGAAAGAATGAACGAAAATTGTCTCTGGCTCCAGTAATGAAACGCTAAAATTAGACAAAGACAGCGCTATACAAAAGTATCACTGGCTCTCGTAAAAAAATGCGTTCTGAAATTCAAAGGTGTTAGCCCTTTCCGGAAAGTAGCGTTTTTTGTGATTAGCTATAGTATCAGCGTGTTATAAGAGAAATCATGTTGAATTTTATAACAAAGTGCAAAACTAATGCAATCATGCAGTATTTATTGTGCTTTGTCCTTGAATAATTTTAATTTCTAAGAAATAATATCAATCCGATATGTGAGAAACAACGATTTACAAGTTTCTGAACGCATTCATCTAAATTGAAATATATTTGACATTGAGGTTTTTTCTTTCTCTTAAATTTTGGCTCATGGCATACATAGTGTATTTAGCCATTTTGGCAACTGTGAGGTTTTAGTTAAATATTTCAAGTGATTATTATATCATATTGAAAACAAGTCTCAGTCATCGTCTAAAGTTATTAAGTATTCGTGAATGTACTCGAGTGTTGGTGAATAGTATAATATTGTGAAACGTGACTCTTCGTGTTTTTTCCAAAACTCCATAGAAACATCTAGTGAAGTCTCTACCACTTTACTGGGGCATGACGTGGGCTTGATCGTGACTTAC
This sequence comes from Apocheima hispidaria, assembly GCA_947579745.1. Lineage (NCBI taxonomy): Eukaryota > Metazoa > Arthropoda > Insecta > Lepidoptera > Geometridae > Apocheima > Apocheima hispidaria. The sequence goes on from OX388156.1 coordinate 15,247,501, forward strand.
TTTGCTTGACTTAGACTATGACTGAGACTTGTTTTAATTGTGATATATTTGACATCACTTGACACTGGCTAAATACACAACGTGTGGAGCTAAAATATAAGAGAAAAATATATATAATCAAAGTAGCGTATCGCCCAAAGTAAGATTCGCGGGATAATTATTATATGTAACCGTTTTAGTTTTAGTGCGATTGTTTGTAGTGGTTACTATCAATAAAGTAACCATTACATTGTAAAGTGAACGCTTACTTACTTCTCAATAGTTTTTATTTACTCGTTAATTGAGTAATACGGCGGAGGACACTTCTTTATAAATAATATTTACAATCCACCAACGACTAAGAAGATCCAAATGACAAATCGGTCGAAAAAAGGTTTTGAAATAGTAACTTATACTGAATCGCTAATTTGACAATTCAGCGAGACAATTATCAATTCAACTAAGAGGTCACGGTACCAATTGAATGAAAGAAAGCACGCTTAGCGATGATGTTTAGGTTGTCACCGGTTAAATATGGCGGCAACCTAAGCTGAATCGAATAACAGACCTCACGGTACGAATTTGACTAACGATTCTGTTTAGAGCCTATTCTGAACCGCAATAAGAGCTCACGGTACGCCCCCAAGTGAGCTTTGTCGATTATATCAAAATATTTGGTAACTAGGCAACAACCTCTCGTAGGCATGTTCCCTACAGCGTACCCAACTATATTTTTCCATGACTTTTAACAGTAATATTATTAATGCGAAAGTTTCGAAAGTATGTTGTGAAATATGTTTTTGTCTGGGAGCATTAAATAATAACACCGAGTGCCATGCATAAAATACTTTATTTCATCCACCCTCAAATACATATGGCCAAGACTACCCACATATGTAAGTAGGTAAGTATGTAAGTTTATACGTGTGTTTGTTCCCGTTCAACTCTGTAACGGCTGAACGGATTTGAATGAAATTTGGTATGCATTTAGCTTACAACCTGGATTAACACGAAGGCTACTTTTTATCCTGGAAAATGTTCGGTTTCTGTAGAATAGCGGGTGAAACCGCTGGGCGCAGCTATTAAAATAAAATTTAATTTATCTGAATATAATATATAATAATATTTATGATTTGATAACAATACCAACTTGTTTTTAGATTATCTACGAACGAGCTAGTATTAGCTTTTCGGTTGTCATTTGGAATTTTATTTTTTGGACATTTTTATCAAAATACTACTTTTAGTTATGGTTTTGTGTCAATAAGCAGTAGAGAAGGCTTACAATCAGACAGAGCATTTACTTTTCTCAGTACAAAAAAATATTATGAAATCATTGTATTGGACAAAGTATTCCTTGACGTTACGGATTTTTGGGGAAACTGTAAACGGTAAAAAAGTGTTCTTAATACAGAAGAAATGTACTAGAGCAATTACTGGAGCCAGACGAGGACAAAGCTGACCAATATTCAAAAAACCTAAATTACTCCCTTTGGCATCGATGTTTGCATATTTTAGGCAGTGGCAGCCACAGAAGAGGAAATTTTTTTACCTCTCTCTCTTCTGTGGTGGCAGCAATATTCATAACAAATGAAGATGTCGCCGTCAATAGTTTTGGTGCTCCTACGTCAACTGATGAGTTGACAAATGAAAGAAAGAAATAAAATAATTTTATTTTGCAACAACATTAACATTAAATAAATTGAAGGGTAAGAATAAAGCATAATAAGCATAGAATAAGCGATATCAAATAACTACAACAGTCAATGTCATGTGTCACAAAAATGGCCTCAACTCAGCATAATGCCGTTTGAGAAACAGCGCTGATCTTCCGTTGAACCCGTTCAGTGAAGTCACGAAAGGATTAATTTTGTTAAATTTCTTTTGTGAAATGGAGCCGCTTTTAAATTGGAAAAAAGCAATTGTATAATTTTAAATCTATGTTTAAAATTCCTGGTACCTACTGTATGTATTCTACGCACATGTTTCGGTTTCCGCCTACTTAAAATAACCACTAATTATTTATTTAATGTTTGTTGTTAGGACTTAAGAATAGAGTATACCGCCGTCTCGTCCATACAAAAAGCGTAATCCACCCCTAAATGCTATCCTATTTCGATGTTTTTTTATATGTTATTTACACTGACACTGTTATGCTTGTATGTCAGACCTTTTTTTTTAATTTTGCGATACCTTTTTTGTTATAGGCACTTAAGTGTCAATTTTTTTGCGTCGAAAATACAACGAAGAAACGTATTTGTTAGAATACCGTAAACATTTTTCGAAAAAACAATACATAGCAGCATAGATTATAGTTTACCCAAGCCATTGATTTTGTTAAAATTTAGAGGGTGATAACAGACTACCCCCGAAACGCTAATCTCATCAGAAAGTTAGGAAAATTACACTAACTACCTCTATCGCACCCACGAGAAACAGAGCGACAGCTATACAATTTCAAATATCCTCTTAACCCGACAGACAGACATAGACAGACAGACATACAGACAGAAAGACAAACGAACACAACGAAACTACAGTTTCCTCAGTTTGCTAGAGAACCCTAAAAACTGGTTCCTATGAATACGCGTAAACTAATACGCGTGGCATACGTGACATTTACCTTATAGGCTGTTTGTTTCAATTATCAAAGTTATGTTTTGTTTTGTAGTTTTCCTGTCCGATGGATCCGATGGAAATTAGCTAGCATTATAGAGTATCTGCATGTAGTAGACCAGTAGTGGCACGTGGCACGCCTCCCGTAAATCATTGAGAATTAGTCGGAGTTGCACAATATTTGGTTAACTGGTTGGGGACTTAGACGTGTTGTTCCGTCTTCTTCGTATGGCGTTTCATCCTAAACTCATCTTAAAATTCAAAATAATGTACTCTTTGCTCATCGATGGCTGGTCGCGTTCGTGTCTCGCTCGCACATTTTTACATTATAGAATAATAATAAATAAAATCACTAATTGAGAAAAACTTGCAAATATGCGAGGAAGATAGTTGTAGAACGACTATATGCCCCTTAACCTATAGTAATGTTACCCCTTCATAACACCACAAGGCATTCAACTAGTAATTTTCTGTTATCACTTTGAGAAAGTTGGGTTCTTTTTGATTTTTGGTTGCCAGCAAGTTACACATTTTATCATAGAAAAAATATATTTATATAAATACCTAAATGACCAAATAGTTGGATTTTGGCCTTTTGCAAAAATGGTACTTTGCTGATTTGATCATTCACCTATAAAAATCATCACAATACGTGAATGAACAAAAATTTGCGCATTGCAAAAAGGCAAATGGTTGCCTTTTTGTCACCTTGCGTTGAAACATTGTTTGGACGTGCGGTCGGTTTATTTATAATTTAATTTTGAGTCAACAGTAGAAGAGAATTTGAAGTAAATATACTCCAGAAGATGTCCCAGATACGGCTATTGTCAAAATAATAATAACTTATATCATGAAACCTGCAACTAGCCACGACATCTACTGAAAATTTATGGAACTTGTACCCTGACAACCGCTCAATATAAAATTGTTGTATCAATCCTTAAAATTAAAACATATATTTTTTTGTTGTTGAAAGAGCTCTAATATAGGTTTTCATCTGACCACATCCTGCCAGATGTTAGCAATGAAGTGATCTAGGTTGGAGTACGTTTACCTAAAAAGTAACTGTTTACTCTAGATACGAAGACATCCATATTATTCTACTTTTCGGGAAACACACACTCCATTAGAGAGAGAGAGAGAGAGAGAGAGAGTTCCAAATCCTTATCCTCCACATCCACAAATAATGTGGAATCGAATTCAGGCAGTTGTGTATAATGAACTATTAAGATTATTATACTACCATCAGTAACAAGAGATAGTACAACTCAGCCCTAGTAATAAATAAGTTCCCAGAACGCAGGTCTTATGTTACATACCTATATTATCGATATACGTTTCCTCGTCGGACTCGTTTTACCACGAGTCGTTGCTCGGTCCAGTAACGTTTTACCACGAGTCTTTGCTCGGTCCAGTAACGTTTTACCACGAGTCGTTGCTCGGTCCAGTAACGTTTTACCACGAGTCGTTGCTCGGTCCAGTAGCGTTTTACCACGAGTCGTAGCTCGGTCAAGTAACGTTTTACCACGAGTCGTTGCTCGGTCCAGTAACGTTTTACCACGAGTCGTTGCTCGGTCCAGTAACGTTTTACCACGAGTCGTTGCTCGGTCCAGTAACGTTTTACCACGAGTCGTTGCTCGGTCCAGTAACGTTTTACCACGAGTCGTTGCTCGGTCCAGTAGCGTTTTACCACTAGTCGTTGCTCGGTCCAGTAACGTTTTACCACGAGTCGTTGCTCGGTCCAGTAGCGTTTTACCACGAGTCGTTGCTCGGTCCAGTAACGTTTTACCACGAGTCGTTGCTCGGTCCAGTAACGTTTTACCACGAGTCGTTGCTCGGTCCAGTAACGTACATAACCATAGTAATTATTGTTTCATAATATGCAGCGGATAAGAAACGCAACTAGAATTAAACTGCTATACAGTTATACATAAACCTATTGTATAAAACTAATAATAAGAAATAATCGCATACAACAATGCATGCATGCTGCTGGGAGAACTCGAAGATCTCACGAAATACGCCTTTAAGAAAAACATAAAAGACTGGCTTTGAAAACTGTCCTACAAAGGGATCTAGGACCATATTTGCAGTTTGTACAGTGAATAATTCAAAGATGGTATTTAACTCATACACATCACATACACACACACACACCACTAATCACAACTCACACACGTAGCTGCAAAATTTAGCTTAGTCACTCCGGGCGTAAAGAGGAATTCAACGATACCTCACTCGTCAAAATCGGTCAAGCCGTTTAGGCTACATGAAGTTACTATAGATACCAACTTACACATTTATATAATTACATAAATACTTAAATACTTACACTCCTTCTTGGGCAGTCGGGTAAAAATATACCGAAACACTACACATAGCGCGTTGAAGTCTTTTACTTAAACGTTTACGGACGTCGTGATATAAGACTTTATGTATAACCAAAGAAAATATACACGAGTAGAATGACAATCTCATACAAAAAAGTGTAACCCCGAAAAATCTGCTTAAAACTAGATGGCGTAACTAGATGGACCTATTTAGTCAGCTAATTTACAAAGCGCTTTATAAGCCGATGAAAATATGGTTAATATAGAAACATAGTATTGGTATAGGTTTTCCGTCAGTCAAGGTTTTGTTCAAATCAGATTGCAATATATGCCACCTTTAGGAATGAGTTAGCTTGGGTTTCAATTTCAAGTCAAGCCTAAATTGTGACGATCAGTCGATTATGTCGCAGAAATCAGAAATATTTATTGGCCATAAATAACATTAAATATTACAGGCAAGTCACTAAAAACATACTTAAGTTTAGAATTAAATTTAACTCGGCAAACTAAGTTATTAATTATTTGAATAATTCAAAATTATATATCATGATAGGTAGGTACTTATTATGCTTTACTCCGTTTGTTGTTCGTACAAAAATGAGGATTCTGAGAACTCCATTGACATGTATTCACTTAATTTGTAAAACAGATTGCTTTCAAAAAAATGCTTATAGCCTTTTTAAATTTGATTTGATTTAGTTCGGTTATAGAATCAGGTAATTTATTGTACATTAGTATTTTGGCAGTATAAAGGACTGGCGACATCTTACGTCTTTGTCAGTACTACAATCGGGTTACACATCGTTCTATGGACATTTGCATTATTAATGTCTCTACGGTATCACTAATCACAGAGCTAGCTAGCCAGTGTTACCCTAACATAACCTGTATATTTTATCCTTGTATATTGGTGGTGGACGTATTTCACACACAGCGCCATCTAGCCCTAAACTAAGCAAGCTTGTACTATGGGAACCATAACTGATAAAATACATAAATACTTTTTTTTTTGTAAATTCATACATAGACTACATATAATAATAATTACTTATTTACGTTTGAGAATGATTAAATGAGCGCTAAATGTCAAAGACACTTTTATTTGTTAAAATTGTAACTTTATAGCATCATACGATGGCCCATAAAGTTACAATTTACATGAAGCAAACCTGTTCGCAATCATCTTTTCGCGAGACGAAACTTGAATCACTATCAATGATAAATACATTTTAAAATGGACAAAAAATGAAGCACGTGCATAATTTTGCACATGTCTAGCTGTCTGTGTATAGGTAATAAACAGATTTTGATTTTTTAATTGCACGTCGTTCGTCTAGACCTCCTATTACTAAACTAGTACCTATACTGTAACGCTGTATAGGTGCTAGTCTGGGTGGGGCTGGGTCTGGCTGGGTGGCTGGGTGCATCTCATTTTATAAAAAACCTATCAGAGCGCCAGGAATAGGGTCCCTAGGACCCTATTCCTGTGCGCTCGATGTTATCTCGGTCACTGTCTCTCTAATTTAGAATTTAATGGGAGTGAGAGTGACCGAGATAATAATGTCATTTCTCCGAATAGGGCCCCTGGTCGGTAATGCCGCCAGCATGCTAAATAATTTAAAAGAAATTGTAATAGGATAGACAGGTTTTAACGAAGATTTTCCATTCTTTGGATTTCACTGATTGATTTTATATCCTGCAATTTTGTAGCCAAGCGTGGGGATTATGGCAATGGCCACCATAGCCACTATGGCTATGGCAACAAACACTGGGAAGCCTTTGTTCAGCAGGTCTTGTGGCTGCTGACGATGATGATGAATTTTATATCATCAAAAAAATTATAGAATTTGCGAGCGAAATAGAACAAAGTCTGTGAAAGCGGCCTTAAAGTAAGGGCATTTCGTTTTGTTTTTTAAACGTTGGTATCGGAATTGATCACTAGAAAAATAGGGTCTATTACTAGGGTCGCAGTTAGCGGAGCAAAAATATGGCGGTTATGCGATGTCATACTTTGATTTTTGGGGTTTTTCTCAAATTCCTAGAAAAGTAAATAACTGAAAAATAAAAGATATTCTTTGAGATATTCTCAATATAAGTTCTTGATGGATGGATCTGTTTGTAATAAACTTTGCAAATTAGCGTTATTTTCGATATTTTTTCCACCAAGCGAATTGTTAACGATCTTGTTACTGTCTTTTCTAATTATGAGATTATAATATTATATCTTACCTTTTTGTCTTACAAAATAGAATTAATCATAACAGTAGATATAGAAGTTCAAAAATTTGCAAAATTTCTAAACTATTTGTACCAATACCACTTGACTCAGTAGTAAACGAAGAATGGCCTTATAGTCAGTCAGCCTTTATAATAACTGGATATGACCTCTATTAGGGAACAACACTTAGCAATATTTTGCTGTGAGAGTTCTTATCAACTCTTAGACATCCACAATTGGATGAAGCCTCCCCCCTATTTGGGGGGTGTTTACCATAACACGTTTGGCAGACGGCTTAGGGATCGCAGAATGTTCACAGTTTACTAAGATGCTGCTGCCCGCCCTCCGGTGTTTCTGGTCGCAGTTTTCTGACATACCCGAGTCCATAAGGTGCTATAAGCCCTTCAATTTATTTTCAAATCTATTTAGATAAAGGCTTTTACAAACCAAACACGTTTTATAATATATACTAGGAACTGTATGGTATGAGCGCAGGTGCATGCCATGCAATGATGCTAGTGCTGGGGATCTTCGTAGCTGACAGTTACTGCCGACACAAGTAGCTCTCGTCCTGCGCAGCTGCCGGCACGCGTTCTGTTTGTAGAAGTCTTTTCTTTTTCGTCTTTTCGTCGTCGTTCGTCTTTTTTTGTGGTTATTAATTTATTCTTAAATATGGGTACACAATGTACACTTAGTTATACAGTTAGGTAACAAATCAGAAGTACTTACATGCAGTACGCAAATAAAAGTTGGGTTACTACTATATTTAGTTTAAAAAGGAAGCAGTTAATACATTTATGGACGAGTCATATATCAAATTTATAACTAGTAGACGTTAAAGTTACATGTCAGTATTCCGATGAGGGATTTTCTGAAATCAAATAGTGGCGGTTATAAACGACTATATTGTTTTTTTTTTAAATATACATAAACAAAAATACATTACCGTGTTTTTATAATAATGAAATTTTCGTCATCGAAACGCAGTGTACAAACAGGTGTCTAATACTACACTGCTCAGAAATACGCAGCTTAGAACATTACCTAACCTGATATCAATCTTGGACCTAGTTGGGACTTTGTGTGATATGATGAACCCTTTTCTTGCGAAATAAGTCTTATGCCAGTTTTTGTTCATTTTCTTTTGTGTTTCCTCTTGATTTCAAAATGATATCGTCATGGTAAATATGCTAAACATAAAGATAACTGATCTCATGATTGTTAATCATAACATAACCAGTATTTTGTATAATAAATTATTGAAAAAACCTGTGTAAGCAAGTTTGAACGGATGTATCACTATGCAGGACCACTCACGGCGTAGTGCCCAGCTAGCTCACCTTCGTAGATCGGCTACGACATTTAAGCATGAATTAAGTTAAAGTTACTAATATTACATGCAATTGGGATGTTATTAGGTTCTATGAAGCTCTTCTCTCGACTCTATCTATAGCACTTATACTCAATACTCAATACATATATTGCAAACATTATGTAAATTACATGCAGGTCTTAATTAGCATATAATAAGTAATCATAACGACCCTGATTGGGTATGGTAATATCGTGCGGAGCGGGACAATCTATTCCATAATTGTCTTATCTATCAAAAATTCGTCTAGGGTATATAAGGATTTCGCGAGTAATACAACTTTTAGGGCTTTAGCAAATTTGAATTCATCTTCTATCTCTTTTATGTGTACTTGTAGTTTGTTGTATATTTTAGCAGCATTGGGTTTGGTCCGGAGCTATGCATTGGTAGTTTAGATTATCCCTGGCTTTAGGCAGGTCTGTAGGCTTCCTGGTTAGTAACTAGTGTCCGGACGAGCCCGTTGTCCGGATAATTGTACTACAACATCAGAAAGAGTCATCAACTAGTAAATTCTCTAACCAGAGATAAATTAATGTTTTGTTTTATCATAGAAAATTATATGTGTTCACTAACATTCCGTTTATATTATAGTTTAGATTATTTTATTTCTCAGTGTCTAATCAGTATTTATGGCGAATGTTGTATATAGTTATAAAGGTGTATATCAGATCCATGTTGACTCAGGTAGAAATATAAGAATGTAAAACAGGTTCGCTGTAGGGGTAAAAAAAAAGTTTAACTTTGTAATTTTGTTTGTTTTTTGGGGTAATGCCCAGAACTAATGGTACCATTAAAAAATATTAATAAAAAGTTACTGTATCACAGCACGGTCGAATCGCGAACAAAAGCTATAGTTAGATAATATTCTGGCAAATATCGTCACATGCATGTACTATTCTATGGAAAAATGTTACCTAAATTGACTAATGACGAGGATAAGCACTATCATCTCTGCATTTGAAGCAATTAGTGGAAAATATATGTATATGTGCTACTTCGATATTTAATCTTTCAGAACTTGATTTGGGCGAAAACCCCGATGAGCTCACACGTGTCGAACGACAACAAAACTGGGTTTTTGGCTGTGCAAAAATCAAAAAATATTATTCATAAGCAGTAGATACATAATTAAAATAATAATACCAGTAGAGCGTAAAAAACGTTACACCTAGTCTTGTTTTTAACGTTGAATGATTACCATAAGATATGAAGATGCCTATAATTAGTCGCGTGCCAAACGTATGCGTAAAATGACGCTTGGCATCGATGTAGAGTCTTTGCAAAAAGAGAAGCCTCGTGGAATGGGCCTCGTCGATGTCTAACTCTTGTTATACCGCTTGGTGGAGCTACTCGAAATGTAGACCTATCATTTTGAAATACATAAATTAAGGCATGAGTTCTAGCTATGTTTCCGTTACGTGGCTTCCGTTATTCAAAACGGAGACGTGTCACACTTAAAAAATAACCTCATTGAGGGCGCACATGTGGTAATTGTTCCGTTGACAGCACTGGTCTGCGATTTCCAGTGCGACTAAAAATGTTTGATACTTGGTAGGTACAGGTTCTACAATTATATAGTTTTTTTTATTGTCGGCGAAAGTTTTCTGCGGCGCCATTTACAGGCCGATTTTGATTAATATTTGGCAGAAACTTTAAATTTTTTATTTAATTTTAAACAAAAATTTTGAATAAGAGCAATATTGGTCAAGTGGTTTTCAAGATATAAGGCATGAGGTCTCAGTTCGGGACACCGAACTGAGATCTCACACCTCGACCACGACTTCGACGATCTTGAAAAAAAATTATTTCAAATTCGGCCGGTAAATGGCGCCCCAGTAAACTCCCCCCTTTTTTAGGTAAATAAAAAATTAAATTAAATTCTAATCAAAAATCGCCGACGCCAAAAAATAACTATGAAATTGTAGAATTAAGTTGTGGTCGCGAGGTCTGTTCGCAAAACTACTTAACTTATCTTAAGTTTTATTTAATTAGCTTGTCAGCAGACGGCGCGCTAAAATTGCACTTTTTTTAAAGCATAATAAAAACTCGTTACTTCCCAGGAGTTTCGATGTTGTCATGAGGAAACTAAAAATTTGCGACGAATAGCCAAAGTAGAATAGCCGAATAGTGGCAACGATTTCTAAATAGGATCATTCTATAAAAACATCGATATTGATTTCAATTGTGCGCTGCGAGTGATGCTCGTTTTTGGCCTGTTGCTGTTGGATGTTATAGTTTTAAAGATCTGAAATCAGAAATGCTTATTGGCCATAAATAAATATTAAATATTACAGGTAAAATATATATATACATCACACGAATATTATAAATGCGTTAGTAGGTAAGTATGTAAGTGTGTTTGTTCTCGTTCAAGTCTGTAACGGTCTGAACGGATTTGGATGAAATTTGGTATGGAATTAGGTTATTCCCTGGATTATCACATAGGCTTATTCTTACTCATAATTCTTATACTATTTTTTATTCCGAATAATCTAACTGTTCCTGTAGAATAGCGAGTGAAACCGAGGGACGTAGTTGTTTTTTTTTTGTTTTTGTGTGTCCGACTTGAATTCTTGATTTTATTGTGACATCTACTAAATAGATCAATTCATATTAGATTAGTGTATCTAAAAGAAAATATTCTGGAAGCGCTTAATCTATATACACGTATATAAAAATGTCTCTATTTATCTTGTTCACGCCATAATTTGAGAACGGCTGGACCAATTTTGATGATTTCTTTTTTTTGTGTTTGTAATTGTCAAGACAAGGTTTGTATGACGAGTTTAGCGACACCGAAGGCCAGTAAACATGATAAAAATTTATTATTTATATTACGTAACGACGAAACACGCCTCAAATAAAAATATTACCTGCTTATTTATGAGTACCTAAGAAATGTCTTACTACATTTCTTACACGCGTGTAAACTAACGCCTAATTGCGGAATCATCAGGCACGTGCCAACCCCCGCATCAATCAAGAGTAATCTAGGAGCAGCATTTTAAAAGCGCGTCATCAACCTACTTGTATCTACTATTATTTAATCTACAATCTACAGGCTGCGTTGGTAAATCCCCTGCGTGCGCCCGCGCCCCGCGCCCCGCGCCCCGCGCCCCGCGCCCCGCACCCCGCACCACGTCTTTCCCCAACGATGTAGTTTCCATCGTGTATCTTATTGTGCGGCGATGTAATGCGTCGCGACACAGGTGGATGAACCGTTACTGGCATAGTGACTTAGGTCAATGGCTGCACTTTATAGATCCAACCTAATTCTACTCCCGGGGAAACGCTTAGGGCGATAACTGGAACAAAACAAGCTTTTTTATGTTCGACAGGCTATATATGTTATCTCTACCGTGAAAAACTATGCTTGTATGTTTTTTTTCATTTTGCAATATTTCGTTATTATAGGCACTTAAAGTCTCCCAAATGAGAATACCCGAACACATTTGGCGACTTGTTTTCAATTTGAGCAATCGTAGAAGATAATCAAAAAATGCTCACCAACTATGCTCATTATACTATGAAAATAATTATTTATGATATGAGTATAACAGGGGTGAACGCGGAAATGACGGTGAACAGTTACAAACTTATGAGGAAACAATGTGTTGACCACATATACCTAGTAGGTAAAGTACAGGAAGGTTGCTATATATGTCTGTCGCGTCATTTTAGTGTGGAAAAAAAACAATATAATAATTTATAAAAATAATAAATTTGACTTGTAGATGAATATTTACCAATAAATAACTTTGACTTTGACAATTATGTAAATACTACTTCAATGGAAAAATAATCAAACCATAGTATTACAAAACCTGACATATACATGTGGGAACAGACGCTAAACGTGGGTAAAGTCATTACCATCATCCGCAGACTTCTTACCTCACTGTTGGGTATGGTCCTCTCTTTGGTAAGCCACCTGCCTCGGTCCTGAGTAAATCGTGTCCAGGAAACTCGATGACGAGATCGTCGTCACCCGCTTGGCATGCCTCGGTCACCACTCTCACTCATCTCATCGCCCGTTGAAGTACTTATTCATTACAATAGTGTGTTGTCGGGTGCACTTCTTAGTTCTTGTAACTGGCAGGCTTTAAATCAATATTGCTAGAACATTTTTTATTATCTCTTGGATTTGATATCTAAATGAAATTAAATGGCATGGAACGGAATGAAATCAAATATTTATTTGTAGCTAAGCTACAAGTCGGTCAGGATTAATAAGGTACAATTAATAAAGGTAAACCCTTATAAAACAATACATTAATACTAAATTAAATAAATTAATCGTCAATTAAAATAAATTAAATTTTCATACAGTCATATTCGTCTAGGTCATAAAATGGATCAATCGCCGCACAGCTTGAACGTGGGCCCATTTGTATGAATAACAAGAAATAATAGACAAAATCAGAATGGGGGGAAACGGCGAACAGGGCCCCTATTCGGAGAAATGACATTTTATCTCGGTCACTCTCACTCCCATTAAATTCTAAATTAGAGAGACAGTGACCGAGATAATCTCGAGCGCACAGGAATAGGGTCCCGGATCCGAGAGTTTTGTGCTCATGAAATGCCACTCGACCGCGCTGCTCATTTATGCTGCACACACACAGGTATTTCAGGTCTACAAACGAGTAGAGCGGCGCAGCACAGCTGCAGGGCGCGTGGCTGTACCGCTTGCTTGCTCGAGCTCGGTACATCACAGCCCTTAGTAGTAAACCCCGAAGAAAAAGATTACTAATAGAAAACCCTAATATTTTACTCATAACTGGCCCTTGCGAATTTCCGATAAGTCGTTTTGAAGTAGGTACAAGTATGTAGCCATCGAGTCATCTTTTTCATTTGGCCCAGTTTGAAGGAAAATACTAATTATAATAAAAATAAATCCAACACAAGAAGAATGACAATATCATACAAAAAAGTGTACCTCACAAAAAACTGCTTATAACTAGATGGCGCTTACGCATCGATATATGTATATATACCGTTTACGTATTTAGTAAGCTAATGTCCAAAACGCTATAAAAGCCGATAAAAAAATAGTTAATATAGAAACATAGTATTGGTATAAGTCCGCAATGAAAGATTTTGTTCAAATTATATAGATTGCAATATACGACGTAAAAAAGATTTATCCAAAAATAATGTAATCAACGCCATATCTTCATAACCTCGCGTGTTTTGCAAATAAAATATAAAATTAATAATTATACTGATATTACTAATGCAAAAATATTCATAGCAACTAGCGTTTTTTTCTTCGTAGGTACCATTGCGAATTTAGTTTAGTAGAGTTAGCTTAGATTTCTGTTTCATATCAAGCAGAAATTGTGATGATCATGTCGCAGTAAAGGACTAGCGACATTTTACGTCCTTATCGGTTCTACAATCCGGTTACACATCTTTCTTTGGACACTCTTAGTATAAATCATCTATGGTATTATTATGCCATAGAATAACTCGCTCCAGTTAAGGTAACAGGTAGGCTGACTAATATGATATTCTGTGGTATTATGTTGAGTAACTGTCAGTGTTCAGTGTTGTAATGGTGCACTTCTGCAAAGAAACAGTAATGAATATACTATTTAAATATTGTTCACCTCTCTCGCTCGCAAAGGGTGCTCTTGGTGCGTAAAACCAGTGAGCAAAATAGAGTTGCACACTGGTTTTACGAGTTTCAGTAGTGAGTAAAAGTGTTTTGAATTTATAACTGCAGTACTTTAGAACTTTAGTAACAAAATTATTTGGTATTAGTTGGTTATAAGTAGGTATAATTATATTGGAGTAGAGAAGTTGGAACCGTGGGGACCGGGACCTCATCTTATTTTCAAAAACTTGTCAGAGCGCCTGGTTTTACGCGACACGTGACCAAAATGCTGGCGTTTATTTGGCTCAACGCATAAGCATTGGCATTCAGCGTGGTAATGCCGCCAGCACACTTGGTACGCTGCCATCTGGTAGTGGGCTTGAACATTTGATACTATACTATAGACCTTTAATGGTCTCTGGATAATCGAACTGTTATTTTTATTTAGCAGGCTAAGTAGTTTAGCTAGTTGTAGTTTGTATGTATTTAGCCCGTTAAAAAAAAATCCAACTAAAAGTTAAAAACTCGCTGAGCACGTGATTCAGTTACCGAATCCTTGGCTTGCTCGGGATTTAAACTCGACACTCGGAGCAAAAACGAACTTTACATTTTTGTTGTACTAAAAAGTATGATCAGTCGTTTCAGTATGTTAAGCTCTTTAATTAAATATGGTCAGCATATAACTTGTATTTGCCTTTCTTTTCTTCTTACACATTCCACACCCAAAACATAGTTTTAGGTTGAATGTTGATTTTGCAGTGGTAAGTGTATTGCAAAGTGCGCTTCCGCCATTGACAGCTATTCGACTACCAAGCAGTAGTATGCACACGTTACTGTGTTCCAGTAAAATTACAAGACGTATAGGTAAATCTCAGGAAGTCGAGCGCAGGGCATAGCCGCACACGGTTCTGACGCTTACCATCAGGCGAGCGCCAAGGCTGAGATGAAGTCTAATCACATGTATAAATAGTAGTATAATAATGATTACAATCATTATTATATATTATTCACGAATAGGTAAATTATTATTCAAGATTACAACTTTTATTTGATTTACCTTAATATTAGACGCGCAGACCTAATATGTACAAACCTGATTTGTACTATTTCATTTTAGTTGGAGTTTTCCTGCAAGAGCAGTTAGCTAACATATAACTGTTAAAAATAAACACATACCAGGAAAATCATTTTTATATAAATATCTAATTAATGGGGAGTAAAATAATCCATGACATTGTTTTTTTTATTTCAAGCATTTACACGCTTCAAGTAGACACAGTGTGTTTTTCCTTCCTGTAAATATTAATTAATATTTATAACAGTCTAGCAGCGCCCCGCAGTTTCACTCGCTGTCCTAAAGGAACTAATAATAAAAAAGTAACCTATAACTGAATCCAAGGTACCTCAATACCAAATTTAATTGATTAGTATCAGAGTTGAACGGGAAGAAACATACTTAGCTATTCGCATTTATAATATTAGTGTAATGATTATAGACATGTGATAAATTATCTACGCATTATCTGTAACGATGAGAGCTCAGTGGTTAACGCGTTCGGATCTCACGCCGTAGGAAGTTGGTTCAAATCCTAATAACGATTATACGATTATAATTATCGCGATGACATCATAGCATGGTGTTAGGGAACATCCCAATGCCTGGCTGTCTAGTTGAAAATCTGTCACCAAGCGTGTTTCGGTAGTATCCCTTGAGAGCCGATTCCCATTCTAGGTTAAGCTCGTTTACAATCTTCGACCGCGCGCTCACTTAACGTCAGGTCATTTGTGGTCAAACGCCTAACCTGCAAACCATAAAAAATTGAAGTAAATACTTAACTCTTTCAGGGTCAGTGGTAAAATAATGCCTCTAATGTATCCGTGTCTCTACGAGGTAGGCTGGGTCTCACCATCTTGTTTACTGCCCCTACGACAATGCAGGAATGGACCGTGTGTGCCAGCGGCCCAGACCAGAGCCTCGCTCCGATATTTTAAGTACCTGGGTTTGCTCGAGCAGAAGCTGGCGGGCAAATGCACAATACACATTTTTGTACGTCGTCAGTAATTTTAACCCGACTGCCCAAGAAGGAGGGTAAAGTATGTTTGTGTGTTCTTATATGACGTCATGTAGCCTTAGCGGCATGACTGATTTGAGAGTGAGGTGTCGTTGGATTCGTCTTTAGGTCCTGGGTGATTTATGCTACTTACATTTTGCAGCTGGGTATTTTGTTTTTCCTTTAAAGTCAAAGTCAAAGTTATTTATTGGTAAATATTCATCTACAATATAGTCAAAAATAATAACCTTTTGTATACAATAGTATGCAAATTAAGTAGAGGCTATTCATTGAATACAATGATCATTTAAATGCGTTCTACAATAATATTAATAATATTACTTGTAAATAAATAAGTTATTTGTGCGAACGAGAGACCGTGTATTACGTAAACGCGTCCTTAACTGTATCGCAGTGCGGGTCGCTAGTTCACGTACTTTGTCATTATCTTGTTCTTATTATTTATTTTTTGCCTATAGTATTCCTAAACACCGACATACAAAAAATCTGCATTTATGGTGAATTATTATTGAATACCACAGACCATCTAACCGGCAGACATCTCTTACCTATTGGCATAAGGCAAAACAAAATAGCATTAAACTCATCAATGAGATCTCCAACTCTCACCAAAAAAACTCGGCAACGTATCCGCGCGCGGCCAGCGTGGTGAGATGTACTTTAAAGTTTTTTTCTGCATTCCTGATTTAGTGCTCGTGTTATCTTTGAACTTTCTGAATCCTACGATGCCTATAACCCGTATTGGTTCAATGACCGCAATATGAACAATGCATTAGATAAGCTATGAACGACTGATAACAACATGTTGAGCGTTACAAAATGGTATGCTAGTGATGTAGCCTTTATAATACCAGTTTTATTTCCACGCTTAGGTAAATATCTTAATTTAATAGCCTACATTTGTAAAGGCAGTGCTCTCTTGCAGAGTCAGCCTGGGGAAGTACCTTTGCCAGTCATTAAACCGGCAGCAGTAGTGTGCAAACATTACTGTGTTCCGAATTGAAGGGCAATGTTTCCAGCGAAATTACAGGACATAAATAGATATCTCAGGGTGACGAGCGCAGTGCATTGCCACGCGTGGTTTTGAACTGTTTAAGGTCCTTCGACTTTCATACAAAACTATCGACGCCTTTTTAGGCGTCCTACTACGATTTTGAACTGGGCATGACTTAACATAGGTCTAATTTGGCCTCTAAGTATCGCAAAGTCGATAATTTAAAATGTTCATGGCTAGAAAATACCATTTTTCAACCCAATAATTACGACAAATTTTACGAATGTAGTGGTGTGTTCTTTACATGCGAATCATGCGATCATGGTGTGCGTGAAATATTGATGTGTGGGTGCATCTTGCAAAAATCGTGTACACTGGTTGTGCCGCGCGCGCGTCACGCGGTTTACGCGACGTTGCCAGCTTGTCGGAGCGTGTGTGAGCGAGACTAGGTATCCTTGCATCGCGGCTTAGTCCGCGGGCGGCCTTCGATAATTGCGACGTTGCGAGATTCGGTATCGGTGTGCAGTGCAGTGTTTGATTTGGTTACCTAATCTATCTATACCAATATTATAAAGAGGAAAGATTTGATTGTTTATTTATTTCATTGTTTGTTTGCATTGAATAGGCTCCGAAACTACTGAACCGATTTGAAAAATTCTTTCGCTGTTGGGAAGCTTCACTATCCCCGGGTGACATAGGTTATATTATATTTTCAAAAAAATTAGGGATCCTTACTAAAACTCCAATAATGTAAACCAAGATGATGTATTTCGCGTGCACTGCGGAAACTATTGATGATGAAAGAATAGTCTATACCAATATAATAAAGAGGAAAAATTTGATTGTTTGTTTGTTTGCATTGAATAGGCTCCGAAACTACTGAACCGATTTGAAAAATTCTTTCACTGTTGGGAAGCTACACTATCCCTATACTATATTATATTATATTTTAAAAAAATTTGGGATCCTTACTAAAACTCGAATAATGTAACCCAAGATGTAAAAAAAAATACCTAAAATATCCTTTACATCGCGTGCGTTGCGACAACTATTGATGATGATAGAATAATCTATCTATACCAATATTATAAAGAGGAAAGATTTGATTCTTTGTTTGTTTGTTTATTTGCATTGAATAGGCTCCGAAACTACTCAACGGATTTGAAAAATTATTTCGCTGTTGGGTAGCTTACCCGTTTTCATCATGCTCCTCCTTTTTTTTTAACTTTACAAGTCGACCTAAACGATCCAGCCATACCCAATTGCAGGACCGCCCCGCGGGCCCGCACGCGGCCCGTGCAGCCTCGCGAAATACTAGTTTATATGTATAAAAATGAACCCCTATTCTTGTATTTTGAGGACTTTGACATAGGTAACCATTTATAAATTTTTAGGGTTCCGTAGTACTACAAGGAACCCTTATAACCCTTATATATTCAAAATTCTTGGTGCCATTGAATTGTTATGGGCAAGTGTGACGCTTAACATCAGGTGTGTGACTTGCTCGACTCGTCACCGAGTACCAGAATCAAAAATTAAATCACGATCATCATCCACAGCCATTTTATTTCACTGCTGATCTGTGCCATCTGCCTTGGCTCTTTGCCAATCGGATCCAGGTTGGACCCACGATACAAGCATAGTCGTCGACTTTCTCCCTGCCGGACGACCAATGCTCCGCTTACCTTGCCTGCGCACTCACTATCATTAACTCTATCACAGTTAAACAGCTAAGATAATCTTACTTTCTATCTTTTATTCACTATCATTCACTTAGGATTTTTTTTAATACGAGAATACGGTTCCTGTGCGCGACTAATGAATGCTGCTTTTCCATCAGAACTGCGAGGTAGTAAGCGGTGGGTGAGGTTAAGCTACGCTACGAAACTATGTATCTATTTCCACGAGCTCTAGGTAGTGTAGCGGACCGAGAACCATGTGCTATGAAGACGCACTATGCGTGAGGTATTTGTGCAAGGAAGGTGCGCATCTCTCGCTTCAAAGAGTATGTAAAATACGTAGCTTCGTTGAACCTTTTTCCACCAGAGCTAAGCTATGAAAAATCCCTCGCTAAGCAGCTTAGCACATCCCTGGTCGAAAGGAAGCCTAAATCTTGTTATTTTTGTGAAATCATTGGTTGAAATCGCAATAGCTTATAACAAATCATCAGTTATTATATTATTTAGCATCACGTAAAGCATACGCGTAGCTGAGTTTTATTTGCGGTTCGTTTGACGTCAACGCCGCCCGTAGGTCTCTTAGTTCGGTAGGTATTGGGATTCCTACCTGAATCATGTAAACTATTTAATGGTCTTATTCACGCTCCAGTTGAATGTCCTGTCAACGTCAAGTTCTCGTGGAAAAAAAATATGTTTCTGTCAAAGACATAAGGAGAATTCTGTGGTTTCTGTTAAGCTTTTATAAAATCCGTTATTGATACTGTACGCTGATCGAAATGAATCCAATCTCCATCAATCTACCGTTAGTTACTGAAGAGTTACGTTTTCCACCTTCTGACTCCAGCGTGAGGTCAGCTCGCTGTCATAATATTGTCATCGGAACTCGACAGGCATGCAAGATTTCAACTGAATTGAAGAAGGGGAACTGGTCTCAAATAGAGTTGCACATACATACAAACACTGCAAGTTAAATAAAAGCTTGTAAAAATAAGTGGCTAAATAAGTATTATTACTACAAAATGTTGGCTATGGCACTCGGGATTATACAAGTATTCTTACCATGACAACTCACATCAAAATCGATCAAGGAGTTCAGGAGTTATGGTAGAATTACGAAACACACAGTCATACTCATCCTAAAATACTCATTTTTTGGGCAGTCGTATTAAATTCCACCAACAGCGGTAGAAAAAAATATAAATTGGATGCATCTTATATTATCATGCGCACCGCGATATGTATACGTTTATCTCATTTTTAACGATGTAAAGGGAAAAGATTTTGTCGCAGTGCGCATGCTGGCCCTGGCTGAACTAGCTGATGCCCGCGGCCGCATAAAGCCACGGGCACACAGGTTCAGCTAAAGATTACAAAAAAATCGGCTTGACGTTATATTATCAATCGAAGTGCGTCAAGCACACACGGCCTGAGAGGGACGTCCAGTCAGGTTGATGGTGAGTAAAGCGTTTTATTGAAAGGCTTGTGCGATGATTTAACTTGTTTACAATGAAATACTGTACGTTAGTGTAATCTGTTGCGGTCAATCGGCTACAGACCTAAAGGATTTTTTTTACCCCAAGGTAACATGGCATTGTATACTAAAGTCGCTACCTGGCGAACTTTCTTATCTTTCATACATTGTCAATATTTTTGAGGATAAAATATCAAAGTGAAAAAAAAAATTAAACATTACTTTGGAATACATTTAACATAAGCATTTTTCAAAACCGAAGACGCAGCGTAGGCAGGCCTCCCACCAGGTGGATCAACGACATTGTGAAAGTTGCAGGCGGTGGTTGAGAGTGGCACGTTGTCGTCCGGTGTGGTGCTCTATGGGGGAGGCCATGTTCAGCAGTGGACGTATTCTGGCTGATGATGATGATGCTGAAACAATATTCATATTTTTTCATAGTTTTCTATTCTGGCGAAGGAAAAGGGAATATCCTCAAAGAAGTAGTTGTATCCCTCTTCTCTTGATGGTTATATCCCAGCTGCGTGTTGTTGCTGCTTTTGCATTCTGCAAATAAAATTAATTTCATTTAATTTTCATTTCCTTCTCCTTCAAAATGCTATAATTTAATATTAATTTAATTTAATTTTTTTTAGTATTGGCCATGTAGTCTTGAACCATTTTCTAAACTAAACTAAAATTGGTAGTTCTAAAATTGTTGCCACCCTTTTCTTACTAAATTAATTAACTGGGCATACAGAGATTGAACATCTAACAACTCAGGGGCCGAGCGCACGAAGGAGGCTGGCTACGGACCACATTTTTTAACAATTTCGAAATTTTATGTTGTGAGAGTAGACTAATTTACGCTGACTTTTTTTATACAAGGGATGAGGATTTAAGAAAAAGAAGAGGAAGGAAGTAATACACAGATGACTTTAGTTCTGTGAGATTAGTTTCGTTTTGAGAATAGTACAACAGAATCGACGTCACGATATTCAAAAGATAACGTTTAACTTTCTGTCAATTCCCTTTCAATATGTTTTGGTTTTCATAAATGTTAAAATGCGAGAACGATTTTCAACCTATAGCGGAAGGTTTGTGAAATAGTTCATTTCACATCATGGTATTACAATTTAAATTGTTACAGTGTCTTAATAAAGAATTGCTTGCTATTTTAACCGGATATTCTGCAAACTCGAATAGTACACAGTACGAGAGATGTGAGACAAACGTATGAGGTAAGGAAAGGTATATTGGCAGTATAGGTAACGTGGTGTTTTTTTTATCTCCACCCAAATACCTAATGTGCGACTAAAATGTATGAAAATGTGAACAGGAACAATAACAATTGTTTAACAAGAATATCACAGAGTCACTATACAATTTAGTAGGTTAGTGTGAAATTACCTTTGTGAAATTTATCGCTAATATTACCCTAACCACCAATATACCGTTTCTTATACGTAATAATATATAGCCGTGCCCTGTTGTCGCACGATAAAAATACTAGAGAAAATATTATTTATTTATTTATTGAGACATTAAACGGTCAGGCCAATTAAAATTAAAATCTCACAATTATAATTAAACATAACAAAAAATAATATCGGGCATGCAAGTTGTAGTTGATAGGGCGAGAATTTCAAAAACTGTATTTTGCATCTGCATATCATAAACTCTAAAATATTTTAAAGAACACTTTTGTTTTGATATTTTTTTAGTATAATGGACAAGAAAGAATAACGAATATCCTCGTTCTGGGTTTTAACGCGCAAAGAAACTCCGAGCATAGCTCTCTTCTTTGCCCTCCGTGTGACTCTGAGTTTCTCCAAAAGGACAGCGGTCAAGGACCACGTTTCAGTTTCATATGTCATCACTGGCAACACACATTGGTTGAAGAACTTCGTCTTCAAGCACTGCAGGATTTCGGACGAGAAGATATCACGCCATTTCCCGAACGCTGCCCATCCGAGTTGGATCCTTCGGGCGACCTCTTTGTCGAAGTTGGACTTACCTAACTGGACAGTCTGTCCAAGGTAGTTATAATGGTCAACTACTTCGAGCACATCGTTTCCATCAACTACCGGTACGGGTACAACTTGGGCATTTGACATGATTTTCGTCTTGTCCATGTTAATTTTAAGACCCACCAGTTGGGAAACGCTACTGAGGTCGTTGAGCATGCTATTGAGGTCCTCTAACGACTCTGCCATGATTACTATATCAGATATCATATGTAGTATCTGTACTACATAATTATTCTTTTTGAAAATTCTCCGAAATTTTAGACCTTAACAAAATGATAATGTGTAATCAATAATTCGAAAATAAAACTTAGCTTGCTTTTCCCTCTTTGATTCCACCAGTTACAGCTTACTTACAGAGACAGAATAATATTGCGACTAAACATATATAGATATATAGGTAACTCTTTATTATTTGTACCACAAATAATACAGCATGTTCGGTTATACTAGGGACATGCTTAGGATGTCGGTATTGTACTCAATTTAGGACTAAACTAACTAACTAACTACATTAGTAATAACTATCTATAAATTATTTAATATTTAAAAGTATTATAATGTTCTAAAACTTTCATGACATGGTAACAGTAACAGCACTGCAACCATCGCAATTAACTCCTCACGGTCGCTGGGCTCTATTTTTGAATCGCTCGCCTGAAGATGTGCACATTCACAACCCTAAAGTTTGAAAGTTCTTTAAAGTAACAATAACGTTGAAAAAACTAGCAGACTTAACTAGCTAAAAGTTAACCGCTTTCATAACAAACACAATAATTGCAAGATTAGCAGATATTATATTTATTATAATAGAAGAACGTATAATTATATAAAATTTCATCAATGTCTTGAAATTCTCAATTCTATTTAACTACGTCTTATTCCCTTCAAACCGCTCGCTCTCCTTGATTACTACACTGACCTAACATGAACGACATTATGTAAATGCAGCCTAATAAATTTCAATGAAAAAATTGCAGCGCGCTGAGCAGTAATCGCTAGATCTCGAGATAGCGAGATACGACCCACGCGTCGGCTTTACGAGGCCCGACGCATCTTGTAAACAAAACATCGCGAATTTTTATACTCAGAGCGCAGCGAGTTTTGCGTCAGTGCGGCCGCGAGACGCCGACCGCGTCGCACGTCCACGATGATCGACTACGCGCGACCCCCATACGAAACACAGAGCATGTGCGACATATACTTCAACCCGCCTCCGGCCGCGCCCGCTCGCCTCGACGACTTCCAAGTCTTCAAAAAAGGGACCGCTTCGCATATTTACGGGAACTACTATTCGGATCCATCTTACGACGCGTACGCAGAGCCCGATATCGAGAGCACCGAAAGCGTCTACCTTAACCTTGTCAGCTTCCGTGACTACCATCGAGATGACTGGAAGAAGAAGTTCGTCTCGGAGTGGAACGAGGACGACACCGTGTCCTGGTTCATCGACACTGTGCAGTACCACGGGATCAGTGAATACGAAGTACCCTTCCATAACTTCAGGGTGCTCGGACTCGTGCTTAAAAACATGACTCGAGAGGAGATGCAACAGAGGATGCTGCACCCGAGCATAGACCCTTCCGCTTCCAGCAGATTGGCGGACCGTATCTTTGAGAAGCTTCAACGTCGAGTCAACGAAGATGCGCTCGGGACAACGTACAACAGAGAGATGGTATTCAGGTATGCGGATAGCAACCCTTATCAACAAGAGGAGCAAGCGCAATCGGTGTTGGATCTCGACTCTTTGGACCACAGGAATAGAGTGTACATGTCGGACTACAGGCCGAACGATAGCAACCTACTGCAGGCACATGGCGATTCCAGTGATGAAGCCGAA
Source organism: Apocheima hispidaria (assembly GCA_947579745.1). Taxonomy (NCBI): domain Eukaryota; kingdom Metazoa; phylum Arthropoda; class Insecta; order Lepidoptera; family Geometridae; genus Apocheima; species Apocheima hispidaria. The sequence continues at coordinate 15,271,677 of OX388156.1, forward strand.
GACGTGTTTCGTTCCTCAGAAACTGCATCACCTGAATGTTCGTACGGCAGCGAGGGGAGCAAATCCGGCGACGAAGATGACAAGCGGAAAATGTTCAAAAGACCCCCTGGGAGACCGAAAGGAAGCGGTCGCAAGATGAGCACAAAGCGTCCGAGAAGCGTCTCAGTACCAGAATTCCTCAGAAATCTTTTGATGGATCCGAGATACTGCCCCAGCATCATCAAATGGGAGGATTACTCGCAGGGAAAGTTCAGGTGAGCTCGTTTTTCTTATATTCTGAGAACAAGTCGTGAATTGGCCGTACCCGGTGCATCTTGATGCATTATTTATCACGTCCAAGGCACGTCCGAGGGAAACACCGAGTCTTGATGGTAAGCTATTTTACAGCTCATCTATTGTAGTCGCAACTATTGACCATTACTGCTGTTTTTACACAATGTGTGTCAAGTTGACGCAAATCTTAGAAGGTCGTACAGATTCTTCTACTTAACATAATTGTTGTATCTATCAATTTTGCGTGTTTGGACAACTTACATTGTGAATAAGTGTGTTTAATGAATCTGTGTGTCTGGATACGGTTGAAATTTTTCTCCAGCTGTTAGTTGAATGTTTCATGTGTAATCCGACACTGCTTTTATATGTATTTTTTTATCAATGCCATCAACTCCCTGCTTCCACTTAAGTTGTCAAGCACAAATTGGGGTCATCTTCTTTCATATGTATTTATCTGATATTATTTAGGATTATTATTGATATCTTCGTGCTGAAGATATGAGTATAAAGAACATTGTTGGAGAACTTCGTGACAACCATAAACTAAGATTAAACAACGTCGCAAGTCAATCATTGTTTATTTATCTTCTGCTGGCCCTTGAGCTGCAAATTAAGGTTTTCCTAATTGGAACTGCTACAAAATCAAGTAAGATTCTAATGGAAAATAATAAATCCATAGATCGATTAGTAAGCAAAAAAAAACGAAATTAAAAAAAACCGACCTTATTATTTACTTAATAATAATAATAAAGATATTTTTTTGTTTTTTGTTTTCTTAAAAACTCGAGATAGACGTTTCTGTTTTGTTTACCTGACTACGAAAAATGAGTGTTATGGGTATGGCAGTCTATGTATGTGTGTATGTAGTTTATTAATATTAGATAATATTATTTCTAAGATTTTGTTTGTTATTTTTAGACAAATAAATGGTCATGCTACGCCTTGTTTTTAACACAATCTACTTTAAATATTGTTATCTTATCTACTAGATTGTACAAAACACTATTTCCTATATAAGTATTTACTAAACAAAACACAAACTACCTCATCTCACTAAACTAGTCCAAATAAGCTTAATCATAAACAGATTAATCAATAAAGTCCAAAAGTGAAACAGAAAAATGTATGTACATAGAAAATATAGATGATGGCTAGTATGAAAAACAATATATAGATGATGATGATGATGACTAGCTCAACACGCTTACTATCACCTAGATGGTAAAATGACCAAGTGCAAGTGTCGTATCTTTAGCCTTCTTGGACCGATTACTACAAGGTCATTGCAAACGGGAGCCTATTGACACGCGATGGTCGATCTATTGTCAATTTGCGTTGCCACTTGCTATTTCTCTACTTAGGTAGAGAATTGTTGCTATGTCATAATTGCAGCATAAATAGAAATAACTAACCGACTTCAAAAAAAAGGAAGAGTTACTCAAATCGACAGTATTTTTTAAATTATACTAAGGAAAATCAAGTCTTTCTCGAGTCATAAACTCCACGTCTTCTTATAGCAGCCAAAAGTTTGAACTCAGTACTCCTACAATTTCTGCGCATCACTTTATTTACAGATATGCTCTTAAATCTTTTATTAAGTTGCACTGTAATATTCTTCTTTAATCAAGAATATATAAATTATTATTAGTGTATGAAAAAAATCGTAAATTAGCGTAGTTTTGTCTGCTCTACAAGAAACGTACGTATCACTATAAACAATTAAGGTCGCTATGCAAATGGAGCTGTATTACTTCTTCTTGGTGATTAATTGCGTTTAAGGTCATCGAGTTATCATCGTTAGTTACGACCGGTATTACTATGGTGTTAAATTGTATCCATGTATTCAAATCTATATTATTTTCTCGTGTGATCTGCCATTTTTTCCGGTCGAGTCATGCCTACAATCGTTCAAAAAATTTAAAGGCCTCATCTTTGTCCCAAGTTTGTTGCCCCCGAGAAGATGTCAAGTCAACGTTCTCTGGGACCCTAAAAGCATTCATTTGAGGTTTGCGAAGATTTTAAAGACTGGCTCGGAGCATCATAATAACTTATTCGTGTTTTGTTTGTTTTTTATCACTCGCCTTAACCTTGCTGCACCGGTTTGACTCCGACCTTGCTTGACGCTTTATGAGAATTACGTGTTTAACAATTTCAAACTCTAATTCATGAGCTACAACATCTTTTTTTGTAACAAAATCTGCTGTTTTAATATTTGCGCTAACAACTTTATTATCGTGATCATTAGAACCAATTTTATTTGCAGTAATAATTATCGCATCATTTTTATCGAGTTTGGTCACTACTGGATTCTGTAAAATGTTGATTAAACGATTGGAAATATTATCATTTGGTCCAAATGACTATTAACTGTCAGTTTAAAGAATTCTTATTAGTACAATTATTACTACTTGTTTTAAAATTCTAATTCAAAGTTTTGTTCATATCATGTGCTAAATACATCGCATTTATTATATACCACACATCAAAGTTTGGTTGTAATATTGAGGTATGGTATACATATAATGTAGTGATACTGACTGTACAGACAGTAACGTGCATTTTATTTGCCTATACTTTATTACTATTATAGTGGTTTTATATCAACAAGTAAGGTACTCAGATGTACGAAACCTGTTCTAAGTACCATCTATACTTGGAATTCAGTACAAATATTAGTTTCTAATATATGTACATTATCATAAAATTGCTGCTCTTCGATCGTCTAAGGCTATGTAGTATGTAAAGGACGTTTTTTTTTTGTTATGAAAACAGCTCAATTTAAATGTTATTTAAAATATTATTGTGGAATCTCATTCTATATAAGTAATTGAGTATTTTTTAACAGAATCTCTGAGTATAAAAGACGTTGAAAAAGTTAATATGGACAAAAAACAAAGTTTTTTTAATGAAATCAGGTCAACTTATAAAATGTTATTTAAAATATTATTATGGAATCTCATTCTATTTAAGAATACTTTTTTAACAGAATCACTCTGAGTATAAAAGACGTTGAAAAAGTTAATATGGACAAAAAACAAAGTTTTTTTAATGAAAACATGTCAACTTATAAATGCTATTTAAAATATTATTATGGAATCTCATTCTATTTAAGTAATTGAGTATTTTTTTAACAGAATCTCTCCGAGTATAAAAGACGTTGAAAAAGTTAATTTGGACAAAAAATTTGACCACACTCTGAGGGTCTTGCTTGACATTTTGAAGCTTAGTATATGATGCACTACGTGGGAACATAAACGAAATAAAAACAACTTGCTAAGGAAAACCACACTCTCTAATGTCAACAAATTAATTTGTGTAATGATAATGATAAGTGGGTCAGGAGTTCTTGACCGGCGTGCTCCGGGGAAATCCTAAAAACTTGCTTATCGGGATGTAAACATTGATATGTCAACTTGCTTGGTCTTGAGATACCTACCGTAGCATATTTCTACTTATCTATACCTATAAAATCGTGGCTTAAATCGATAAGCTCGTTTGACAGCACTAAAATGCATCCTATTTATTGTGTTTCTGTTAGTAAAAGATAGCAATAGCACTAAGTTTCGTTTAGCGAGTTTAAGTGGAATCGACGCCAGTGACTTAATGACTTATCAAGAAATCTCGACAACGACTTGACTTACGAAACTTAAATGTACGCTATGAAAGCTTTATTCATATAACTATTAAATGTACCCTGTGTTGTCTGTACGCCTTTTCGTACATCGTACATTATAATGTGGACTACAAAACAACAGCAACAGTCACATGGCTATTCTATTTAGTGAAATTAAATTTATAGAGTACTAGCTGTTACCCCCAACTTCGTTCGCGTGGCCCTACAAAAAAAGTACCTTATGTCCGTCTCCGACCCTTCAGCTATGTGTAGCAAAAATTCAGCTCGATCCGATCTGCCGTTAACATCTGTGATAACACGACAAACACCCACAGAGAGACAGAAAGATATAGCTACTTTCGAATTTATAATATTGGTAAGGATATGGTGTGTGTTTCATGTAGTTCTTAACGTACTCAGGGATTCAAAAAGTTTTTCCTCCAGACCTATTATCAGCGTAGTACCTATCTGGTTCAGCCTTTAAACATCCCACTGCTGAGATAGCAGCCTGCCCTCGAAGGATGATTGTTCCATATCCACCAAGCTGGCCTAGTGCGGGTTGGCGTACTACATAAACAGCTTTATTATATAAGAATATATTATACATAGATAGATAGAAACTCTTTATTGTGTACACCAAAAATAAAAAAGAATACACGTACAGAACTATCTCATAAGCTAGTGCCACAAGTGGCGGCCTTGGAACAGGTGAGGTATGACGAACACTTTTAATAATATAAATTGATAAATACTAAGTATATAATAAATTTATATATATATATATATAAATGTATGTGTATAATATAAATAATATATTAATCTACAAAGTACCCTCACATTATGCCAGCAACTATACTATAAATTATTAAATTAATAAATGAAAATTCAATAAATTGATATTAATATATTTTGCGGTTTCCGTTGACGTAAAAGCTACAGACAACACCTAGGACACATTCAACAGTCGATAAAGCGTAAACACACAGTTAATACCTACTTTTGAATATGTTTTTGCACAATAGAAGTGAGCAAAGATTTTTAATTATTTTTATTATCAATCAAAAGCTCCCGAAAAACAATAAAAGTGCTGAGCTCCGAGTATGTCCGGGTATAAAAGGTGCTATTAAAAAAATAATTTGGTAATTGTTGCAAACACATCGGTTAACTTGAAATGCTTGCTCGTTTTTTTGCTTATCGTGTTGACCTTGTCTGGGTTTTTGTTATAAAGTTGTTATGAATGATAAAGCGTGCGTTTTAAATATTTGTATGCGGGACGCAAAAAATCGACCTTTTACTGGCAAATAATTTTTATAATTGTCATGAATTCGAAATTTGATTAAGTTTATTCACAGGTGTCGTACTCATTTTGAGTTTTAAGAGTATATACGAACAATACAATGGACGTCGTTGCCCATTACTTATTTAGTTTTGATTAAAAGACTACTACTAGAGGAAGAACCACTGGAGGGTTTACTATTAAAAATTGACGTGATTTTGACATACGTATCTTATTTACATGTGGTTGTTTTTTTGTGGATTCTCGTGCTATTAAAATAAAATGAACCACCCTAACATAAAAAATACTTTTTCATGTTAAGCTATTTTTTTTCAGTTGAACAGCGTGAGCCTATTTTTTCATTTATTTATCATTAGGAGTAGTGGCCTGCAATGCAATTGTTGACGAATGTAGAACCCACCAACATATTTAGATAAGTGAATAGGTACACTAATCTCATAGGGCTAAGGAAAAACATATATTCAAGTAAATATCAGAGAGTAACAAAACTCAGAGCCTTTTCTAATTTCGAAAAAACGCAGAGTAGTCGCATAGACGGATCCTCTCTTTTCAACATTAGTGGCGCTGGCGGGGCCGCCTGCCGCCCCCACCCTGCATCTACGTACTATTATAGATTTTTTTTCTTCCGGGGTTGCTACGCGCCCAAGGACGATGCTTCCGGTTCTATAGATGTACCTACACGTGCCAGGGTGGAGCTGGATTATATTTATCGATTAAAAATATCCTCTTTTTCATATAAAGACGACGAAAAAAATAGTTTTTGATGGGAATTTAGAATTTAGAACATAGTGCTAATTCATAACAGACTTTTTTCAAAGAAAATAAATTGACAGTATTTTTATTTTAAGGTTTCAAAAAGAGTTCCTAATTTAAAATTTCCTCTAAATTATTTGATTTGAGCGGAAAATTGTCACGTTTATATCCTAAACAGGAAAAAGCAGTGTCTAATACGGTAATACGACTTGGGAACAAAGTTTTCCAATTGGAGAAGTTACAAAAGTAAACAAATGAATGTACCATTTGCTATTGTTGCTAAATCAAAAAAAAAAAATATTAAAAAAAATCTTTATTACTTTAAGTAGGTATATGACATCAATTGATAAACTATCGAGTTAAGTATGTACTAAAATTACAATGAAATTCGTTCGTAAAATAATTATCTAACAGGAAAATCTTACTTACATAATTATAATCACATTATTATAGTGATTATGTATACGTGAATTTTCTTTTACCGTTTTCCATTTAATATTTCGTTCAAACTGAAATTGATCCAATAGTTTTTTTATCATAATGAAATTATAATAATCCTAACTTAACATTAAAAATGCGAATTTAACTCTGTCTCTATCTATCTGTGTCTCCGGCTGGGTGTTTGTAGCGTTATCACGGCTAAACGGCTGAACGGATCGACATGAATTTTAGCATAGATATAGCTTAAGGGTAGGAGACGGACATAGGTTTTATTTTTTTTCATTCAGGTCCATGTAAACGAAGTCGCGGGTAACAGCTAGTCAGAATATATATCTATAATAATATAAAATGTCTCTAACTTTTCGCATCGTCTTTCGCACTCTTTGGCAGCTGGAGGCAGGCTGCCGCGGAGCCGCATTCAGAGCGCCATTTTGAAAGTTAAAACCTATCTTTAGTAAAATATAATACGTAAATTAATCAAGTATTATTCTCATAGACAGAGGATGAGTAAGTACCGAGAATCAAACTTATGAATTGTACATCATCGTCATCGGCAGCTCCTTTGACCGAGGACCAACAACAACAAACATCACAAAAAGTCTGATATTTTTTTAAAGTTTGGTTTTGAATTCGACATACCTGAACCAAACCTAAACCCCAGAGTAAAAACTTTTGAACACTGCCTAACTTCAATTTCAATAAGAACAATCACAAAAAACGAAGTGTTTCGACTTCTTTTTTCCGACTTGCAACACTTGCTTGCGAAGCATTATGTAGATTAACATCGGGACGTGTTCCCGCAAAAAAATTGCAATACACGGAGCTGTTATTTTGGGCAGCCCTGCGTTACCATGGCGACGCGCCCGGGAAGCCAGCACCTACTGCTATTATTCTGTGGCCGCAGTCACGTGTCGCGGGAACTTGTTTCCGCGTTTTTCTTTTTCTCTCGTTCCACGCGCTTTTTTTCCCCCTCGGGGGGAACACCCCCCTAGTGCGGGGGCTGCACCCCCGACAGCTCGTGTACGCGACTTAATTGCGTCTGTGAGTGTGGTCCAGAGAAATTAGAGCGGGGTTAGTTCAGGAACAGAGGCTGCGATTGTTTTCATTGTTTTTTTAAGAGATTATTTTGCTAAAAAACAATTCCCAACCTCATTACACTTATGAGGAGTCACAATGTTCCGAAAAAAAAAAAAGTTTTGCTCATTAAGAAGTCGGCCTTTGCTTATAACAAATATAATAATTCTTACATTTAAACTACGGGAATCTATTATAAGCATGTTCAGATCAGACAAACATTTGATAATATTTTTGAACTAGTTAGCATTTTTTTTTTTATTTGCTAGCATTTATGAACCGAAACTTCAACTAATTTATTCTATTATTGCATCGATTTAAAACATCAGATTTAAATAAATAAGCTTTGAAAAAGTATATCTCTCAAAGTTTATGAACTACCTTCAAACGCTGTATGAACAATTTTTTTTTGGAGTTTGATTAAGCTTGTATTGATCGTATTTTATCGCGATCGGTACAAACTTGGATAAAACTAAGTGCCATAAAACGAAAAACATATTTCTAACCCGTTGATAAGCAAAACTTTACCAATTAAACTTTTTTTAACGAACCAGCGAAGATAAAACTTTATCGAGACCTTAGTGCCTTAGTAATGTTAAATAATATAAATAATTATTAGTTTGGAGTCAATTTAACCCAACAAATGTAAATGATACATATAGCTCATAAATACATAAAGATAAGGTCTATAATAGCTGACCTTGTTCCAAAAGCTCGTCTGTTTATGTGACTTTATTTTGAAATACTAATTGGTCATTGTTCAAAGCCGTTAATTAACGTAAATTGATATAACCGTGCATTAGGTACTTGTATTTCAGTACATTCCTTTATTGTTTCAATAACATTATGGTGTAAGGTTTATTTCCATAACACAATAATAATTGTATTTATTCTTACCTATTAGTGGTAAGTACCTATATAATATATGTTTCAAAGAACAAAAGTTGAGATAAAATGTAATCTGAGCTTTTGTTCTTTTTTTAAGGCATATGTATATACAATGGTCATTTTTTATTTGGTACCTATTTATTAACAAAGCGGTATAAAATATGTTAGCAACTTATGTGTTACGTGGTGTAACAGGAAACGGTGATCGCTGACCATCACTCGGCCCGTTTGCTTTTTTGCCACCTGTAGCAAAAAAATGTTTAAAATTATTTTTCCTTCATTTTTGTAAACTTAAACTAACAAAGTCAACGCTTAAATATTAAAACTCATTCAGCCCAAAACAATTTCTAAATTTTCATATTTCGTTATCTACCTGCTTCAAATGAAAACACATGAAAAATTCACGTCGCGTATTCTCTTTCACAATCATTACTCTGTGCGGGGCCTTGCACCAAATTCCCTGTAACATTTCTTTTTCGTGAAAATCTATTTATAACTAGGGCAGCCTTGTTTCCCTTCCTCGCGAAGTTTCACTCTATTTCTTTCAGCGTAGAGTCGGAATTTCTCCGCCCTGCGTATATACGTATATTTTTTTCTCGTAGTAGCTCTATTATATTGATTAGTAAGAAGGGAGCCTTCCGGGTGCCTGTCTTTGTGAGGATTTTTCTTATTTTTTCTCTTTGTTTTGCGCAGTACTCCGGCTAGTTGGGCGTAATTAGGGAAAGGGCACTCGAAGGCAAGTGGCGAAGTCCCAGAGTCGATGTCCGACCTTTCTGGCTTTTAGGCAGCTTTGTTTAATAAGCCGCCGCCATTTTTGTTATCAAGATACAAAAAACTGATGAAAAACTCTACCTAATTAGGACGGTATTATTATTATTATTATTTTACTTTCCAAGCTCAAAGTTACAAATTTCCCGTACACTTTAAGAAATAATCACGACACCTACAAAAAACTGGTATTAAAAAAATATATGATGCTCTACTTATTGAACTATACCAGGTTTAAATTACATTATATAAACAACCTGAAGAAAATTGTCTACCTTATAGGTGGTTGAGGTTATTCAAGTTCCCGTAAAACACAAACGTCAATACAATACTAAGAAACAAGAATATTACTAAACAAAACTAGCTTAAAAATCAATCAAAATATCATCGACAAATTACGTTTGCAAAACAAACACGAGTTAGTGTGTTAGTCTGAACACGAACATAATGACAAAATAGGTGTCTAAGAATACCAAAACTCATTGCGTGCCTAAACAACAACATCAAATAAAAAAATCGATATGATTATGAACCCAAACTACTGTTTACAAAACCAATCAACACTAGTTACAAAAACAACTGGCTGAATAACTCTCACCTGCAGATTCTTAAAAAGTTTATAAAAAGTAAACAACAATTTGCACGGCGGGATTTCCCGCGGCCTGTCACACACACGTCGACCGGCTGTGTGTCCACACACGCACACTCGAGCACGCCCGCGCGCGATGACGTATGTCGCTGGCAAGTATGCTAATCGGTATAATTAGGAATGTCTAGTTTTAATAACGGCGAGCGTAACGTCACACGAAGTTTTTAAGGAAAATCGTAAGGAAACCCGCTGCAAGAGAAATTACGGCCTTGACGGTGGTAACATACATTTACTAATTGAGTCACAGGTCGTTGACACGCGTTGCAATAGTTCTGTTAATTCTAATCTGTGTTGATACCGTTCTATGCTCACAGTCAGTAGTACGTCATTGATAAACATAAATCACTTGGTTATGTTATCGGGTTCACTCTTAATCGTTTCTTTGTTATTATGAGGATAGAAACTTAATTAAAATTGTAATAAAATTGTCCCTCATTAGCAACGAATATCTCGTTGATAATGTGTTACCAAATACCACACCCTGAATATAAATTAATAACCGTCCTTGCAGTTCCTTATTTATCATTTTTATTCCTTATTTATCGTTAGCACGATTTATTTTCTTTAATTTTGATTGAAGGATTAACTGTATTTTAATTTACGTATCACTATAGGGTTTTTTATCGCTCCTACAACAAACATTTGTTTTCTGATATTTTATACTTTTGGTGTAAACGTGTTTTTTTTTAAGTTGCTAATCTAAATGCGAACCTTGCGACGTTTTTTATCGGAAAATTTTGGGTGTTAATGGAAATTTTTCAAATTAAAAAATGTGTTTCTACTCTACAAGTACATGTACTTGTCTCATCCTAAACTTTTAATTTCGGTAAAATAAGTCATCCGGTAAGTATAAGTAACATAGGACGTAAGCGTAACACATGAATTGAGTAGTGCTGAACGTAAGCGTAACACATGCATTGAGTAGTACTGAACGTAAGCGTAACACATTAATTGAGTAGTGCTGAACGTAAGCGTAACACATGCATTGAGTAGTACTGAACGTAAGCGTAACACATGAATTGAGAATGCTGAACGTAAGCGTAACACATGCATTGAGTAGTACTGAACGTAAGCGTAACACATTAATTGAGTAGTGCTGAACGTAAGCGTAACACATGCATTGAGTAGTACTGAACGTAAGCGTAACACATGAATTGAGTAGTGCTGAACGTAAGCGTAACACATGCATTGAGTAGTACTGAACGTAAGCGTAACACATGAATTGAGTAGTGCGTGCGCATCCAACTGATTTAAGCTGAGGCAGAGTACACTACATTACCACATTCTACATTAAGTAAACGTGGAACGTTTACTTAAGCATAGTCTATTGCTCGGTTAACATAATACAATTCGTTTTAATTTTAGAATATGCTAACTCAACGTGACAACAACTGCAAAAATATTCATTAGATTGTAGAGACAAATTAAACTAACGTATTTAAGATATATAATGGTTTCGTTATTGCAAAATGTAGATGATAAAATAACCACTTCAAGATCATCACGTGGAGACGTCTTCATAACCACCTTATTGTATTTTCTATGGCCTTTGAAATTAACGTCATAATTACAACCTTCATTAATGCTCTAGGCCAACAGCATCCAGGACGGAGACAATAGAAACTAGAAATTAGTAGCAGTAATATCTGTATTAATTATTTTATCATCTTGGAGTTGAGATTTATTTATTTTCAACACATTTGCATGAATCAGCTATGTTATTTTGAATCATTTATATTATACAACAATGCTCATGATTACTGATTCAAGGCTTATCGACAAAAACTTGATAATTATAAATATTGACAAATTAAAATAACATTTGCAACACGTGTAATTTTTTCTGACTCGGCATTATGTATCAAGTTCCAGATTAAATAATATCACACTTTAATACAGAATGGTCCAAACGGTGACGTCAATCCGACAATTGTATGTTCCTCATACCAAGAGCTTCACGAAAATACCCCATGTATGTTCTACGATTTTTTGTGGTTTAGGAGTTATCAAATCAAATCAAAATTTATTTATTTCAGACAAAAAGATCCATAGTCTACTTAATATGTTACGTTATCTAGTTATGTTTATTTTTTATTTTCTTAACGATTTTCCAAATGAGCGGTTGAGTTTTTCGGATTATCCTTCGTCCCTCTTTGAAATATCCACCCAACTTAGAATATTTTTAAGCCGCTCATTTGGAAAATCCTTAAGAAAATAAAAATAAATCATAACTCCTAAAATAATAAAAATCGTAGAATACACTTGGGGTGTTTTCGTGAAGCCCTTGGCATGAGGACTTGGTATGACGTTATTTAACGTGAGTATTCGCGTTTTATTATAATAAAATGTATCAAAACCAAGTCAGTTTTCATAGTAAACTATTATCTGATATCTTATCTTCTGTTAATTCATGCAAATTGTGAGTCATGGATGATTTTTTTCATATATAAAGCCAATTTAGACTAATGTAGTTAAAAATATCTACATACTTTAATAATATTGATTATATTCTAGACATACATTTCACCCAAAAAATAAAAAAAGACGCTGAGAAACACTTTTCAAACGATTATCGTGTGATTTAAGTTAAATGGAATACTTAGTTTATATTAAATCCTAAATAATAATATGTAACTTGAAAGGTCTGAATAACTATTACAATGTAAACTCCGTATAGAATACAACTCTATCACCATGATGATACGGGTCGAGATATAAATACCGTTCACTATAGTCTGCTATATCTATAGCAATTATGTACAGCGCGGGCGCGGCGAGAGCGAGACAGACTGAGGATAACGTGGAATAAACAGTGATAGTAAACATTGCGATTTTTCAATCATCACTATCAGTGACTCAAAATGTTATTCGGTGATTGCGAGTAGTACAGATACCTAATACTATAACTTGAGATTGTTGATACGTATGAGTTGTCTAAGCGATTATGATTGCTATCTGTCATGGATTTTGAATATAAAAATAAAATAAAAAATGTAAGGAAAAAAATCATACAGATACCAAGCTACTTCTATATACTATATTAATTTTGTTATATACATTTAAGTCAGAGCCAAACACAAAACATAAGTCGTGATTGGAACATATAATTTTGATTTAGCAAATCGAGATTTAGTATTCTGAAGCAAAATCTTTTATCTTTCTTTATGTAATAGTTATATAAATATGATGCGGAGGTTTTTGACAGCTTTCAAAAATTACTTTCACAGCAGTGACGCTGCAGTAATACGTTTTGCTGTCATGCCCATTATTATTATTATTATTCTGTTATATTGTTTGTTAAAAATTTACGATGTACCTACAATTATTACTAAAACGATTTCATATAATAATATGTATTTCAAATTATTTACGTGATTTCCATAAATTAAATCTGATTCAATATTCTGGAACCATAGCATTTAACATAACGAGTATAAAGTGAATATTAAAGCAATATTGCATGAGAGGTCCGCAACCTTCTACTTACAGACTGCTTTTTATACACATTAGTTTCGATTCTTAGAACAATTATAATTTACTGAATTCAATTCGCGGTATAATCATCAAAAATATATTTTTAGTATAGTTCTAGTAGTACTTTGAGTAGTAATGTAGTTATTACTCAACTTAGTAAAATGCACTTGATGCCACGTTTTTACATAATATATAAAATAATAATTGACGTAATTGTTACAAGATAATTTTGATTCTATGATAAAATAAGAAAGTATTCCAAGTTTAGTAGTATCGTGAGCAAAACGGAAACTGTGTCTTTGTTTGTTTATTTGCGAGTTTCACGCAGTACCTGGAACCCATTAAATCAGACAAGCAGTGAATTTTAAATGACACGTCTATAAAGCCAAAACAAATGTGTGCTCTACCACGCATGACATAGAGTGATAATTGCCATAACAAAAACTGACCTCGATAAACACTGGAAGGTGTTCTTGCCAATGTGTTTCGAAGAAAAGAACTGAACGTCACCAGTCCTACCAAATATCAGATTCAACCACAGAATACAATTAAACAACTACCTACTCATTTCATCCTTTTTTTTATCTGGCCTTTCATTTTTTTTATAAAATAATATTATAATAGCTGTTTTAGTCATAATTTAAAAATAAGAACATAGTGTTTAGTAAGATTTCACCGCAGTTCAAAGGCATTTTGTCATAAATTAGACTGGTGCAATAAATAAAAATAAATATGGAAGATTATCAGTGCTTAGAGTCTGGGTACGAAATACGATTTTACACACATGTCTCTTGTTTTTGGTCTGTAATTTACAGACCAAAGTGTGCAAGTTCTAATCGAATAATTTACTTTAGAGGCATTCAATTAAAGTAGAAAACCTTTTTTTAATTTTCTTTAAATGTTAAAAAACAGTTTTGGCTTCGTTTTAATTATATGTTTATGAATATGGCTCGGAATGAATCATCTTATTAGTCTGAACTCATATTATGCGATATCGGTTTTACATACTTATATGGTTGCTGATTTTCAATAAATACTTTGGTATGTTAACTAATATGGAATTTTAAGCTGCATTTATAAATATTATTGTGACAAAATAATCATTATGTCTTTCGAGCTTTCCGTTAAGTTACTCATAGGTAAAACATTCGGCTAAAGTTCAATTATCATTTTATTATAACTATGTATGTACAATACAGTAGGCATCATTATATTATTATATTCATATAAGATATCAATATAAAAAGTTAGCTCCAATTTATACATAATTAAAATAATAGTAAATTGCACATGTAGTACAATGCACTCTATTTAAATCCCTTATCAATCAATTACGCACTAGTTTCGTAAATTTTATAACCTATCCACACCATGTGACGATAATATATTCATTTTTTTACCGTCTTTTAATATTATCAGTGACGAACTAGCTGATTACCCTAATTATACATATCGTTACAGCAAAGGACGATAACGTAATCGGACTTATGCGTTTATTCTACACCATTGCTGATAAAATAGTAAATTAAAAAAAAAAGTATTGCTAGAACAAAATTTAAATACAGCTTGTTGTATCACTACAATAACTTTTGTTCAAACTAAATTCGAAATATATACATTTCTTTATGTTCACGTGAATTACAATTCTTTTCTCGATCTATCTTTAGGCACAGAACGTAATAATAATAATAATAATAATACTAATTTACTTTAGGGTAAAACAATTTAACGGCAAATATTAAAATATCGAAAAATCCACAGGTGCCTTCTTCTTCTTTATCTAGTAAATAAAGTACAGTAGTAGTACATTGTATTTTATATCGAAGAGTTCTTATTGTTAATTATTTTATTTACGAATATTTGTTTTTCTTTTTTTTTTTTTTTTGTTGGTTGGCAACTTGTAGGTCATACGGATCTGCTAGTTCCGATGAACAATATACAACAAAGTTTCGTCACAAGCAGGTTGTACGTCCACTGCATATTAATAAGGCATTCTGCAAGCGGCCACGTTTTATGCTATCATTTTGCGATATTGTCTAAATTCTGTACCTCCCCGCGACGGGAATGCCCCGACTCTTTTATCTTAGAAACAATTCGAAGATGCTTAAGATCTTTTGAATATGAAACAATTATACTAATTTATTAATTTGCAACACGAAGTACACACTATAACACATAACATTTATTGATACTTTCAACTCAATATTCTCTCAACTCAATACTCCACCAATGTGTATCTAATAACTATCTTTTTTTTTTAAATTTAGTAGTTTTTGATTTGAAAACATATGGCAAAGCTTTTAGTCACCCTAAGCTGCTAATTTCATTGCCATAGGCTTAATAACTATGATAGATATTGCCCATGAACAACAATAGAAACTTGCAAGTTTTTTTTTTAAATTATATCAATGGTTAGGAAGCAAAACGAAGCATAGGGAGGTTGGGTAATAGCTTTGGTTACACGGTAAAACCTTAGTGCGAACGAGACCGCAAGAACCAGTGTATACGCCCCCTTAAGGTTTTAAGCAAAAATTCAAACAATTCCGTGAAAAACACCCAGACAGAGAGACACAGAGACAGAGAGACAGAGATACACAGTAACATTCAAATTTATAATATTAATTAGGATAGATATGAAGCCAACTGTCAATGTAATGTGTAGGTGGTAGGTATATTCAAATTAAAGGAATTATTTTTATCTTTCTCTTTTCTGTGAGTATATTGGCATTTAGAAGTGACTAAAATCAAACGATAAGTTCTAACAATCACCTAGACTGTCTCTATTTAGCATTATATCAGTTTCTACCTCATGAATATTTTCATTTACGTATAGCTACCGAGTTACAAAGTTACCTTTAACAGGTTTTAACAATAATAAAAAAAAGAAACGTGTTTCCGAAAGTTCTAAGTCACGTTTTTCAACTTCGCAAGAACCCGCTACAAGTTCCATTTTGTTTGTAATATACCTACAGAGATATAGGCACTAACCTACCTACGTTCACAGAGCCTACTCGATCGTGGTACTGGTACCTGGTATTTTTTAGTATATGAGTACAAGTATGTCTTCGAATACTATGTAAAAACGTAAAGGTACCTACTAGTGTAACTGCGTGCCACTTTTTTACCCGACATCCCAAGAAGAAGTCACCGAATCATCATCCATGTCACCACAACAGCTTGACTGCTTCTCACCATGTATGCCAGCGGCCCGGAGGTTCGCTCCAGTATTTCAAGGAGCTGGTTTGACTCGGGTAGATGCTGGAGGGGACATGCACTCCACACCCCATGCCTGGGATTTTAGTGCAGGAGTTAACGCCTCCAACTCTAAACATAATATGAACAGACCAATACCACATGCCACCGTACCACAGATTTTGAGTACACATCTACGAGTCCGTGTGAAGTGTGGATATGTGTATTATTATTATGTAGTACAGGTGCAGTGGCAGGTACGAGTAGGTATATAATGGTCGTGTTGGTTCGAAACTGCGTCATTTTTGAGGGTCAAATAACTTTGGAGAGGCGCGCATCGTGCTTGATTTGTTTTGGTTGCCAAACTTGTTTTTTTTTTATATATAAAAATTGCGACTTGATTGAGCTTTTTGGAAGGCAATCTGATAAGTATTTTAAAATTGAAGATTTAAATTTTGAAGTGTTCATTTTGGCAGCAATAATGAAACAAATTGTTATCGTCGCAAATCCAGTTTTATAACACCGTTGTACACACAGATGCTTTATTATCTAACTAAATCCAGAAAAAAACAAAAAAAATAATAATAATTGCACGGTTCCTTTTTGTCACATCAGCTTTTGCTAAACGCCTAGCCTCTCAACTATAATAAAACAGGATCTATGTTTTTTACTAAATATCTAACTTAAAAACTGTTGTAAATAAATTAATATATCAAAAATTAATAAACTGTTGAACCGAAGGCCTAAAGTGTAGATAATCAAACCTGCTCTTAGCTCACTCATATTAAAAAGTCATCAAGAAAGGGTTTTACATCCTATACAAATACCTTGACGGCCTTCAAAAGGCGCCAACTCATCAATTGACTCAAAACCTCTCTGGAACCCTCGGCAGCCGGATTCCCCTCACGTAGGGACGCATCCTTGGCCTGCTGCAGAAGGCTCCCTCGGCCTCGCCCGCACGCCTCACGCATCCAAAACTGTGAATCAGATGTAAGTAAGTTCGGTTCAAGCGAGTGCGAACACAAGGTTAATCACTCGAGTACTGGCGCGAGCAGTACCTACTGCCGAGGTGGCCGTGACGGTGACAATGATAACGCGGCTGCATCACATTTGGAACTCTACGAAGACTGACGAGCTGAACGTCTTTTTAATTTAATAACTGAAGCTGAAACGTTTTCAAAGAGAAGAAGCTTTAATTTACGAGTATTTTTAATTCTTTACCCAGAATCTTATTCTTTGTAATGTCCAACAATATACATTTCCTATATCACATAAAAGATTATGTTTACAAGATCCTAAGCCGTTTAAGTGAGGCAAGGTTTATTACCCCTGATTCTACCCAAATGTTTGGTTCAACCCTGAAATGAATTAGCTTTAAGATGACTTGATTATAGAAAGGGCTTCCTAGTAAAAACATACGCTGAACAATAACAATGTAAAGTCAGGCTTAATATGTTTGAGGATGTGATATGACCATGACCAAACATAATTGATGAAGAAAAACAGATTTAAGTATGAAACGGATAAGCAGGCAGTGGTGACAACTTTACGAATTTAATTGCAATGTTTTTGGAAAAAGTTGTGCTAATAGGGTATAGGGTATGAAATATAATATAAATTAATTGAAAATAATCATGTGGAAAAAACTAAATCTACAGATTATTAAAAAGATAAAGTCTACAGATTATATTAGGTATACTTCAGTATATTAACATTAATAGAAAAACAAACAAGCCGAATGCAAAAAGTAGCCTATATCACTACGACACCGCACTCGTCATAATCGGTCAAAACTATGACCTCGTCACTCTGAGATATTAGATGTTAAAAATTATCCTGGAAACATTGCCCTTTAATCCGAAACATAGTAGTAGTTGTTTGCGCACTACTGCTTGGCGGTTTATAACTGTGGTACTTCCCCAAGCAGACTCTGCAGAAGAGCCCCACCACTAAGAAATATCCTTCTTTGTAATATCGGGTAAAAGTTATTTACAAGAAGTATTTTATTTTTTGGTTTTCATAAAAATCTTGTCACAACTATGATGTCTGTAAATACAAGGACTGATATCGGCAAACAATAACATCGGAAGTGAAGACAACAATAGCTAACGATGGACGGTAATTAGTTACTACGGACTCTGCTGCGGAGAACCAATTTATCTCTAATGAGTATAAGATAGTGACACATCAACCTGAGGGGGATATCAGTCTTGAAACTTATATAGGTAAATACACCAAAATTAAATGTTACACTTTTTATTTCACGGAAGAGTCTATGCTTATAATTCTGAAATTTGCAGTCAGATTCTTGAATTGCAACTGCGCTAGTACTATTAAAATACTTGATATTCGTCGGAACGGGATTGAACAATTTTTTTATTTTGATAAAATTGTATTTACTTAAAAATTGCAAGTAGTTAAAATTTAAAATCTGAAGACACACGTTAGATATTTATTAAATGCTAATTGTAACAGGTTTGTTTTTGTCTTTTAAAATTTTGATCCTTCTCTATAATTTACAAGACTAAGACGCATCAATATCCTTTTCCCATCCCTATTGAATCTAAAAGCACAAGAAAAATAGACCACAATCTGCGGTCGGAGCATCGCCAATGTCACGCCTGCATGTAATGCCCGCAGGTAATTTTATGACTATGGACATGAAAAGGCTGAAGATACTATAGCTAAACCCCGCGGTTTTACTTGTGATTTTCAGTTTTACAGCATTTTCGAAAAAGTTTTTTATCATGTTTTATCCCGACTTGATGTATATTTACCATCTCTACACTAGTTTCGAGCAAACTGTGTACTTACTAGCGTCTTGGCACTAACTTGTAACTGATCGCACAATCGCGCACACAGATTTTGGAATGAAATTAAATATATTCCACTACGAGTAATATTATTAAAAGAAAAACAAATTAACCGACTGCTTAATGTAGCCTTTGTCTCTCAGGACGTAAAGACGGATCCAACGACACCTCACTCGTGAAAATTGGTCAAGCGGTTTAGGCTACATAAGGTTATACACACACACATACACTACTTACTTACTTACTTACAATATTACATACAGAGTATTTTACGTGATCGAAAGTCCAATCTACTTTGCCATTCATTGGCGTGTGGAAATTTGGGAGCTAGAAAGTGTGGTCAGTTGATACAATCAATTGATCTCATTTTATGACTTCTTGATAAATATGCCTCAGAGCTGAACAACAAACATACTAATACTACAGGGCGCTGTGTGTGAAAAACGTCCACCAATATTAATTTTATTTATTTACTAACATACAAACTGTCACATTATAATTGTAGATGGTACCTCGGAGTCTAGTCCCATTCTTAGTCCATTTGCATTCGACCTAGGAACCAATGCTAACGCTTTTATGGACAAGAAAAGATGTAATAAGATATTTATGACAATAAGACAGTAATAGGTTTCGACGTGTAATTATATTGGTGATTACATCTTGTATTGAATATTGATTGTCGGATAAAGATTGGTTTTACTGTTCACTAACAATGATATTATTTTACTAAAGATATGTTTTTACCACAGAATTCTCCGTGTAAATATGTCTTTGAATTCGGCTCTGCTGCAGTATGTTTTCAGCTCATTGTAACCTAGCAACCAAGTTACGTCAAAGAGTGCGGAAGAAGATGCGAAAAGTAAGACAGTAAAATAGATAGCTATAATTAAAAGACGGATTTTTTGAGGCCATTTTAGGGGCGCTAAAATCGTATTGCTTACAAAGTAATATTATTTACATAATATATTTCATTACATTCATTAATTTATTTTTATTTTTAGGTTTTAGTTTAGGCTAGTTTTTCTTTTTTTTAGTTATAAAGTAGTTGTTTTAGTTTTTTTTTGTTATACCTATGTTTGATAGATTTTTCGGATTAAAAATATTGCTTTCGTTACTATTTACACTTGTTAAGAGCTGTGACAGCATTTAATATTATTTTGTATTTAGAATGACCATACGAAGGTTACAAGTAGTTAGACTACGGTGGTAAAGGAATCAAGTCTTGATTGTATTGTGATAATAAAGAGTTTTCTATCCTATATATTTTAACAAAACAACTTCTTTCTTGCATCTTCTTTTGTGAAGAATCGAGCTTGATTTTTTGCTAAAGAAAAAACAGAGCCTGCTTCAAACTTTGCTCGGCCACGTCAGATGTCACAAAACATAACGGCGCGCGGTGACGTCTCAATCGCAAGGAGACTCACAGATATGCATTCTACATACAAAACCGTTTAATCTTTGTTTTGAACTCTACCTATATAATTACCTAGTACAGGGTGGATTGATTAACTTAAATACCCAATTCTTTGAATGACCTGTCCGTCGTGTCCGTTTTCACGTAGGTTTATTCACTTTGCGGTTAATATCGTAAGCTAATGACAATACAAAAAATACAATATATCGCATTAACACTATTAGCACCATTTTTGAATGAATGCGGTCCTTTCGGTTGAGTCAGTGTGTCCAGTCACTTGTTACAAGAATTGCAATGGACTCCGATTGGAAACGATTTGTCAATAGCGAGGCCATGACTGTATATGTCACAAACTATGTTAGCGGTCTCAATTATATTGCTAGCGGCTTTGGCCCGCGGTTTCACCCGCTTAGTAAGCATACCATTATCTAGCTTTGTCGTTTATACAGAATACAATTTTCAGATTCGGTTTAATAGTTTTACAATTAACCTCCAATATATTATATTATAAATATATATATTTGCAAAATAAAGCTTATTGCAAAATTAGTATAAATAAAAATAAATATATTAAAAATTATAAAAATAGATAATCAGTTGAATGAGAACAGACATTCATAGAGAAACTTCATAATTTGTATAGCATGCCTATTAGCAACTAGCAAACATTTACATTATAAATGTGATATATATATTTTTGCTTTTATTTATCTTAAGGGTTACAAAAACAGTAAGTAATAAGAGGTGATAAAGAGAGGCCAGGGATAACATGTACTTATATAAAAAATATTTCCGAAACCACCAGCTTTTTGTTCATCTGTATTTCCTAAATCAATATCTATAATCGATATTAAAGCCTTATCTATCAGTATACTTATGTAAATGTGTACTAGTAGTATTTACATACTGCACAAAGATAACCAATAATGTATTATACAAGTATTTATGATATATCGGCGTGTCCGTCCGGCCGTCACGTTCACTAACTATGCCGCTAATGATCCAAGTAGAAATCCTTGACTCTGATCACAATTATCTGGACGCCTAGTCTATCTAGCTGTATATTATAACAGTCTAGATCCACCTAGACCCTCGCTACACAGACTGAGAATACATTTAACGAGCAAATTACATGACCACGCATGCTATTAACTGAACAGGTTAAACTTGGTTCAATTGTTTTACATGCAATATTTGTATATTGGTATATATTTTTTGTAATAATGATGTCTTATATTGACGAAAATAATATATATTAAATTTATAAATATGCACGTATATACTCATATTATATTATAATACTCTTATTGAATTAAATAAACAAAAAATGACATGGCAGTTATTATTACGTAAAACTTAAGTAAAGTTGCATCTTCCTCTAGTAATAGTTTTTAAATATAAATACCCATAATGATAAAATAGTAAAAAGCAAATCTATGAATTTTATTAATTTGACCTTTTATCCTTACTTTACGGCTTTCAAATCGTAATGTATTTATATAATGTTATTAATTATCAATCATAACTATACAGGTCAGCGTGTACCCTGTGCTTCAGTCGTTACAGTAATCAAAGTGTAATCTCGGTTTTTTGTGAGCATTGTGGTAGTAGGCCTGTTTCATTGTCCATCTAGTATTATCTAGTAGTCATCAGTATTATAGAAACATTAGCGAGTTGTGAAAGAACAAAATTTCCCTTAAAATTACGGAGCATAAAGAGATTTAACATCTGAGGGTGACGAGCGCAGCGCATTGCGACGCACGGTTTAAAAAATTAAATTTATCGGCGGCACTTAATTGTTATGGGCAAGCGGGCATGACGTTTACTTACCATCAGGCGAGCGACATGCTCGTCTGGACACTTAAATACAAAAAGAAAACAGTGTGACTGTACTTAGCAATGACGACAAAAAGCACTTTCAAGGAAACAGCTTGGTTGTCGACCTTACCAGTGATGCTATCGACACGTGCCATCTACAATGTAGCTACCACGCCCATGGCACAATCTTAGTAGCTATCCTTCTTAGCCACATAATATTAAAATAAAATAGAGTCGTAAACTAACATAATCTTTCTCGATTTTCCAGATTCGTAAAGCCAGACGACGTGGCCAAGCTCTGGGGCAAGCTGAAACAGAACGACAACATGACCTTCGAGAAGTTCAGCCGAGCCATGAGATACCACTACCGGCAAGCGGTCCTGGTCTCAGTCCCCACAGCTCGCCTAGTCTACCAATTCGGACACAAAGGACCCGATTTCAAGACAGATAATCCCAACTTCGTCAAAGTAAAATCAGAGTTGTAATAGTTCTAATTAAAATAGGGTAATTATTGTTGATGCTCATTGTAATCTAAGAGATGGTTGGTTCGTATTAGAACGGTTTCAAGTTGGTGTTTTGAATGATGAAAAGTTTTGTTGTTAGAAGTACGTAAAATCCTGTCCAAAGTTATAGAATGTGGCGCGATTAATTCATTGAATCATGACAAATAACGTAATAGGTTAAGAAAACCAAAACGTAATGAGAAAGTCAATTTTCTAAACGTGTTTCTTTGATAGCGTAAGGAACGGTTCAATTTTGAATGCTAGTTAAATATATTGATGGATTAAGAATAATTGTAATGAAGTGAAGTGATTCTGATGCCGATGCCATACATTGGTCATATTGTTTGTGGCGCGGACGAGGTTGAGCGTCTAATACGAATATAAGATGCTGACAAATTCGTTTATAGGCTAATAATTTTGGCTCAAAATGTGACCGATATGTGGCCGCGGCGAGAGGTGGGATTTTAACTCGCTAGAGGGCTGGAATTAGTTAGGTGTTTGAAAAGTTCTGGATGTGGTTTTGAAGGATAGCTCAATGTTTGACTATTAGTTTGACCCGAGGTTGTTTGGCCACGGCTGCGTGTTGGATTATCGGCCGTTCGGTGTGTCCCGTCAATTAACGTGGCCTGTCCATTATATTCTTTAAATATATTTTTAAAACGTTTATAGCCCACGACTAGAGTCCAGTCGATTTTGATGGTTGTTTAGAACTACGAATTTTTGATAAAGTATTTTTAATTGTTGTTACCATTATTGAAGCGTAGTGTTTTAGATAAAGTTTGATATACATTCCGATTTTATTTGAGAAAATCATTAATTTTTTTATTATTTTTAAGAGTTTAGTTATAAGAGTAATGTTTAAGAGCGTATCGAGTTGCCATATGTATTACTTAAAATCGATTGTTAAATGTACTTAAATTGCATAAATCCCACATCGGTCGTACACAACAACATGTTAATGTTCTAGATGTAAATTGTCTTAATTTTTTCCCAGTCTCAGTGTTAGTTCATAGTGATTTAGGATTTAAAGATGGCACAATCGTGTAAAAATATGACAAGATAAAAGATCTGCAGGCCAAAGATTAGTTTGAACGTTCGACATTTTCTTTTTTAATATAAAATAATGATAAATAGTAATGGAAAGAAGTAACGAAACATAATATTTTGACAATATTAATTATTAGTTGTTTAGTATTTAAGTTTATGACTCTCAGGCGATTGCTGTGATGTAAGATATGGAAACATTATTTTCTGTAAATAGTTCCTTTGAATACTTCCAGAATGTATAACGTTAGTTGATTAAGAATAAAATTACGTTAAGTCTGAAGCTACATTTAAATTATTGTGTAATTTTTTTCATTTTCATTTGTTTCTATTTATTTATATTGCGAAAACATGATAATAATGATCATTAAAACAGTATTAAAGAACGATACATTTGAATTAGAAACATTACATTATTATTACATTACATTGAGTATATCATAGTTTAAACTTTCAATATCAGTCCTTATAATTATTATTATAGAATTGCAAAAAAAAACACATTATATTCTTATACACTTACAACATTATGTACCTAATTGCAATATTATGATAACAATATTTATTATTACATTTTTATTTTCTTTTGAGACGAAGTACAAAATATAGTGTCTTGCGAACAACGATATTTCCAAATCCTCGAATGTTAGTTACCTACAAAATAAATAACTAGAATTAGAATATATCAAGATTTTTTATAAATGATTATTATAATATATCTAAGTCTTTTCAATTTATTTTATGATAACGCTCCTAGAAATGAACAAATATTATAGATACCTGTACATAAATATAAGTATATCTTCGATACACCTTTACATACAATCTGGAAATAAAAACAGTATACACCCTTGATATACAGGCTGTTGCTTAAAGGTGTGGCAATATTCAAAGGTATGTTACACATCATTTATTATGGTACCAATCCTGTAATCGCGAAAAAAATATCAGTTATTCCGTACATTTTGATGAGTGTCATTGAGATTTTTCTATGGAACAGCAGACTTTTTTTGCGATATCATGGTTTGTCCCATAGTAAAACTTGTCATATTGATGATTACATACATACCTTTCTACATCGCCACAACTTCAGTAACTCCTTGTATACCTTCAGAGTTAGTTAATTTATACTGTGCAATATTTTACATCTATTATAATATATACCTAGCCTTGTAAAATATGAATAGATACATGTTCAGTGAACATCATTCAGTCTTTATAAACTTGCATACGAGTATATTTATGTAAAAGGGAATATTAAAAAAATATGTTTTGTTTTCCGAATAATAAAGTTCCATTGGGCGTAAAACAATTGCACTATATTTAAGTTATTGCTTACTATTTTTTATTGTCTTATTTCAAATAATTAATTACTTCTAAAACTTTCTTAACTTATTTAAATATAATTATGGTGCATAATACAAAACTCTATTTCGTAATATTTGTTTAGTTTTTTTTTCAAAAGCATTTTGTTCTTTATTTACAAGTCTAACGAATATTATTTAAATCTAAGTTGTGATTTTGTAGAATTAAGATCGATCTGTTGTTGTGTAATTGTGTCGTTTGAGAGACGAGAAAACTTTACTTATTATTTCATAATTGTGAATTATGTGAAAAGAAATTATACGATTTATGAATGTGAAATAAAACAATTGTTTTTATTTTCTAGGCGTATATAATTACTTAAATACCTAATATGCACAGAATTCTCCTTATAAATTGCTAATATGAAATATTATACAATATTTTATACGGTTAGAAGCCGAGCCAAGCGGTGCCATTAAATGACGTTTGTGGAGAACGGAGATAAAGAACATTTGTGGAGGATGACGATCAAATATAAAGTAGGACAATAGTGTCGATTTTGTTGTATCATTCTCTAAGCTTAACTAATCTGGCAGTTTTTAAATTATATAACTCGTCTCGTTTCATTTCGGTACGTGAATTCTGCTTGTTAGTCATAGACCATTAAATTTTAGGTACACTGCCATCTTAATCATCTCGGTTTTAGGCACTCGATCAAAATCAGGGATAAGGTGGCACTTTTTTAAAGCTATCAAAAGTGTAGTTTAGAAACTGGTACAACTAAATCGGTATCAATATTTTACACAAAAAATGCGTCACAGGGTCAAAGTGATCACGCACGTGCACCACACGCGCCGCACGCGCCACTATACGCGCCGCACGCGCCACTATACGCGCCGCATTCACTGAAATTCATACTACCTATTTCCTAAGCTATGATAAATTGCCTTAGACTAGTAAGTAATTAGAATGAATTCCAGAGAATGCGGCGCGTACGGCGCGTACGGCGCGTACGGCGCGTACGGCGCGTACGGCGCGTACGGTGAAGACAAGTGACCGTTCACCTCATCTGTCTAGTTTTTGTCTGTGTCGAAGCCTTGATTTGTCGAATCATCGATTAGAGAGACAGTGACCGAGATAAAATGTCATTTCTCCGAATAGGGTCCCAGTTACGTAGTCCTACTTCGACAAAGAGGTCGCCCGAAGAATCTGGGCAGCGTTCGAGAAATTGCGTGATATTTTTTCGTCTAACATCCCGCAGTGTTGAAGAGAAGGGACTTCAACCAATGTGTGTTGCCAATGATGACATAATATGGAAATTAAACGTGCTCCTTAACTGCTTGATTTTTGGAGAAACTCAAAGTTTCACAAAAATTACGGTTACATAGTAGGGAATGGAGAGACCGTTAAAACAAAGTAGGAATACTAAGAATAGGTAAATTGGTTATAATCACTAATCTTACAGGAATAAACTGGTATGCGTCTCTTTACATTTCAATATGTAAGAGAGTTATCGTAACAAGTTTACATCTGTCGCATAGTGCCACACACAGAAGAGATTATTTTACTTCTTTCTCTTTCTGTATTGCACACACCATCACCAACAAACGTCGACCCGCGTTTGAAGATACTAAACTGACTAACAAGTAAGTATACATTTATTTTTTCTGTTACCTATCATGGTTGGTCTCTGTCATGAGTAGGTAGGAGTATACTTAATACCATGAGATATCCATTATGATGTATTTGTATTGAATTTATTGGAATTACAATTATTTATCAAATTCGCTCGATTTGCTGTTTGGGAAACCCATAAGGAAATTAGTTTTATAAAGTCGTCGTTGGTTTATAATATAAGTGTTTTATACATATATTATTACTCTTTACATAGTTGCAGCCCTCGGTTTCACTTTCAGTGATGTGTATTATAGAGGCTACATATTGAACTGTCCCAAATATTTATAGATCTTTTTTTTTATATTTTATACTTTACATTATTGCTCCGCGGACTCCAGGGTCCGTGCCATTTATCAAATTTTACAAATATTTTATCAACTAAAACGGACTATAAAAACTAAAGACTACAAAAGGAATATACCAACGAATATACTAATAAATAAGGAGCTAAGTGCTATTATAGATTTTATAGATCTTTGTCAGCCCTAAAAAACTTTTGGTCAGCTACAAAATATTTACTAGCTGATTACAAGTGGACATGTCCGTCTCAGTCTGTCTGTCCGACTGTCATTGTTTTATTACACTCTCAAATGACTATAAAGTTATAGCGACTTATTGGAGTCTAATAGTTAATGTAATGAGATATAGCTGAAGTAAAACGAAATGTTCGCAAAAACAACTTTGCACGTATACAAGAAATCCCCATAAGTATAATAGGATGATTATTATATTTCTAACATAGCTACAGCACCCTACCATGAGTATTTCCACGCACACTTGATATTTTTTTATTGGTTTAATGGATAAAGCGTGGCATAGAATGAACAATGGCTCGTGCATTACGAATATTGAACCGTTCTAATCTGGATATAGTAGGTACCTATATAATCTATTAACCTAACAACACAAAATTCTCCTCATAAATAACCTAGCAATTACAAATGCAATTACAATAAGAGAGCTATATGCACCTGCCTATGTTTGTAAGTAGTTACTAAAACAAATAATAGTTATCTGGTGTCTCTATTAACTAAACTAAATAAGTACATATACAGAATAGAACAAGCTACTTGGCCTACTACACAAAACGAACAGGTGGATTACCAAGAGACCCGTGAAGACCTACAGGATTATGAAGGGTATGCTAAGCCGAGAAGGGCTCATAGTACTCATCATTGTGAATAACTTTTACTATGGGACCAACCCTGAAATCGAGAAAAAAAACAGCTGTTCCATAGAGAAAATGTCAATGACACTCGAAAAAACGTATGGAACAGCTGATTATGTTTTCTCGATTTCAGGGTTGGCCCCATAGTAAAAAGTGTTCACAATCATGAGTGCTATGAACCCCTTACCAGTATCTGTATCACCAGTATACTTAGTCGCGTGAACCGGTATACTTACTCACGAGTTTACCAGTTTTAACGAATTTTTCGGAATAAAACTATAACGATATCGGTATTGCTTCTACGCGAACCCATATTATCCTATGTAATTATTTTTTTGGTATCATTCAACCTCGAAGAAATCGAAACTTCAAACAAATATGGATTGTAAAGTTCTACTTACAATAATGGGTGCAACGTTGCAGCTACGATATCGTGAACTGTTCTGCAAGCGAACAACCTGATAGTATCATCATCATCATCAGCCATAAGACGTCCACTGCTGAACATAGGCCTCCCCCTTAGAGCGCCACACCGACAGACACCCGGCCACTTGCATCCACCGGTTGCCCGCGACTTTCACAATATCGTCGTCGGTCCACCTAGTAGGAGGCCTACCTACGCTGCGTCTTCCGGTGCGTGGTCGCCACTCAAGAACCTTTCTTCCCCACCGGTTATCGGTTCCTCGAGTGATGTGGCCTGCCTATTGCCACTTCAGCTTGCAAACTAATTTAGATCTAACTACCTATCTATCTGGTACTAACTATCTGATAGTGGCGGCGTATAGTAAGACTAGTATTATGAGTGATTTCCGAATTCTCTTACGTCATCCAGGTGCCGCTTTGCATGATTTTACTCGTCCAATATAGTTAATTCTACAAGTTTTGTGGGAGGAGCCTAATATGCTACTACCTAACTATTGGTGGTTGGGTCGCAACTAACATTGTAATAAGTTGTCATGAGAGTACTGAGCGAAGCACGATAGGGTTCCGTACACGTGTTCCTAAAATAAAATAAAATAATATTTTTCTATTGTCATAAATTCTACTGTTATTACCTACAAAAAAGATAACATCGTAAGATAAGTAAGATCGTCAATATACTTATCTATTCTTTAGTTTTGTTGTAAGTGTAGATTGACATAAGGTACGACCCCGGAGACCGTGGAGCCTAGCAAACAATCCTAATCATCATAAATGCGAAAGTAACTCTGTCTATCTGTCTCTCTGTCTGGGTGTTTATCACAGCCAAACGGCTGAACGGATTGACTTGCATTTTTGCGCAGATATAGAGACGGACATAGGCTACTGTTTTTGTAGTAACAGCTAGTAACAAATAAAATAAAAACAGTCGCTTGAAGCATTCTGCCAGCTGCAGGGATTGCATAATTATGTTCATGACATTAGCCGCTTTATTAGATATTTTAGTACCTACTTCTGGTACCAGGCGCCTGATTACTTCAATCTACATAGATTAGAAAAAATAATAATATATAAAATAAAACGAAATTAGATTATATAAAATGGGATTAAATATACATTTTATGTTTTCTGATTTTACAATAGAACGCTGGAGAAACAGTTTACGTCTTGCTTCTTGTTTTGTCATAAATATACAATAGCGCCATCTAGTTATTTGTACACGAACATTGTGAGAAAAGCCTGACTGATAATGTAACCTAACGCCATCCATAAATAGTTACGGAATGAACTCATAGAAAGCGCCATCAAACATATTTTTTTTAATATAATGCCTCCAATAGTGCCTTATCAGACGCGTGGATTTGGTCCAGCCGAACAATTATCTAAACTACTAGAGAGCAGCGGAGAGAGCTATATTTTGCTCTTATTTTCTTTGGTTGGTGCCTATTTATCTATTCTTGGTATTTCCGCCTGTGTTTATGTTGCATCCCTAATCATCATCTAGGTAACAGTTACCTAGTTTAAATTATGTATTAACCCCATCTGGCCCGGTGGCCGGTGGCCCGCCCGGTGCCGGGGCGGCTGGGAAAAAAAGTCCATCGGCCCCGTACGAGGTTAAAAATATTACTATGAAAACTGACGTGGTTTTGATACATTTTGTTTTAATAAAACGGCAGTGCAAGGCAAGACGAGGTCGCGCGCGTGTCTCGCTAAGCATTCCTTGATAAAGGTCACCGAATGTGATCGAAACTATAGTCGGAATAACCGACTCAATTTAACGTGAGTATTCCCGTTTTATTAAAACAAAAGGTTAAAAATATATATCTACCAACCTATAGTAAATGCAATAATGATGCAGCTGTGTAGGATTAGTACTTCTTATTGTCGACATTATGGTATTTTGCTTGTACCATAGTGTCAATACTTAATACATTACTTATGTATTACTTATAGTTCACGTTGTTGAAACACTATTATAATGCATTGTTATGTAGTACTGACCTTAGTTCTGTTATTTTTTTAACAAACAAACTTTTTCAGTAGCATCAACGGTATTTTATTGACAGTGCCAGCACAGTTAGTAATTGTCAGCAATATTATAGGCGTACAAAATACAATTTGCCATTCTCTGCGGGGTACCATTACACCTACCTACCATGCGTCATACACTCATACAGGCAATATATACGATTATTGCCACTTATAAAAAAATTACTTACGTACATATAAAGTACCCACTAGTTGTTACACTACGGCTGGACCTTTCCGACCCAAAAAATCAGGTCGATCTGTTTAGCCTTATATCCGGGTTACGCGACAATCACCCAGACAGAGACAGATAGACAGACATACAGAGAGACAGGGTTACTTTCGCATTTATGATTGTTTCAGTAGCATTTGTTCAGTGGTCGTGTTAATTTCGTCACTGGAAAATATATTTATTTATCTAAACAAAATGGATCCCCATCAGAAGTTACACATTACATTCACATTATGAAACATAAAAAATTAATATAGCTTGTATATGAATTTTGAATATTATGTGGTATTTTTTGGTAGGTCGTAAATAATAGTAATATACAGGTTTGCAAGCTTGTTTTATTTTTGTTTGTGTGCCCCCTTCCCCATAAATACTTATCACAAACCACAACAAAGCACAAAGCACCAAGCACAAAGCATTTTACCAAATTTATCAAACTAAATCCATAAACATCCACCAATGCATCAATCCAAAGTTGTAGAGGGTAGTTGAGTCACGCTGCAACTTGTTTGGAACTGCGACTAGATAGAGACAAAACTATAACACTCTGTGACTCGTTTGGAACTCGTTGGGAACTCACGGAACTAGACACATGTCGGAACAGCCGCCTATATCGTAATGATGATATTTCGTCATAGCCTGCAATTTATCGAAAAGCCAAGAAATAACAAACAATGTTACAATGTTGACTGCTGCCAATTACCGCCTTTATTTATAACTATTACACTTCCGTGTTCCGTTTTTCCCACGGGCGGATCAGCAATCAATTCTGCGTCAGCGGATCTTCAGTTCAGCATCACCCAAACATGCGACGGCGGCCATGTTGGCGTCACGGTGACATTTCACGGGCAATTTGGCGGGAAACGCGGAAACGGCCGAATCAGCGCGGCGGCCTCGCACCTTCCGCTGTCAAACAAAAACACCCATCCTAGGGCCCTAGGCGACGACGATGAGCTGAAGTATTAAACATATTTTATCAATTTATATCTAACTACAGATAACTGTGTATCCAACGAATGTAGGTTCCTATTTATAATTATAGTGAGTGTGTTTTGAGGGAAAAAACGATTTTTATCTATTTTTAAATCTTCATTTGTTTCTTCAAACTTAAAATAATAATACATATTTACAGAGGATTGGTTGCAAGACAAAAAAAAAATTTTTCATATCCCTACTTTTATCACTTCCTAAGGACGAGGCGTCTCCATTACTCATAATAAGTAATGATACGTCGCACCAAAGATGAAGTTCAAAACAGCAATAGGTACACCGAATTTGATGGTGCGCGATCATCGCGAGTCGCGTGTTTCTTGCAGGCCACACATTCACACGTATAGGCAATATGCACGCTACAGTACAGAGTCACATCACTCGAAGAACCGGTAACCGATGGGGAAGAAAGGTTTTTGAGTGGCGACTACGAACCGGAAGACGTAGAGGCAGGCCTCCCACCAGGTGGACCGACGACATTGTGAAAGTCGCGGACAACCTGTGGATGCAAGTGGCAAGTTGTCAGTCGATGTGGCGCTCTAAGGGGAGGCCTTGTTCAGCAGTGGACGTCTTCCGGCTGATGATGATGATAACGCTACAGAGAGAAGCCATAAAGTTTTCAACAGATGACGCTTAATTGCCAATTGCCAAAAGTCTCGTACATTGGAACCCAATGTTTGGATCGCCGCCGCCTCTAGATATTCAGGTCTATGAATGTAACCTCGAAGTTTTCACAACGGATGTACCTAAAAACTCTAAAAATCAGTTTAATTAGGTTCCTAAATAGCTGCATTTCCTACGGCTGTACTGGGCAGTGCAAGAAATCGACAAACAAGGCAGGTTTCAGCAATCAGTGAGTGGTTCAATCGCGAACATAGTCGGTCGTCGGTGGACTGTGTCGTGTCGTGTCGTGCATTACGTTTGTATCTAATTAGCTTACAAGAAAATGCTAATTAGAACGAAAATAGTACGTACTTACGACGTTGTTTATTTTGAACGGTGAACGGATTTTAAGGTAACTACATATTCACTAAATTATTATAATATTATTACTAGCGACAAACCATGTCTTGACAATTATTACGAACACAACAAAAAAGAAAACATCCAAATCGGTCCAGCCGTGCTCAAGTGATGATCGTCATACATGTGGCTATTGAATTTTTAATAAAGGATATATTGTCGATAAAACTTAAGTAATAATATTATAATCTGACGTTCATTTTTTGGCACAGTTTTAATCACAGTAGAGAAAATTTTTTTGCTTCTTCTTTTCTGTGTTTTAACCTTCTATAGATCTCTGATGTTTGGTGCCTAACTACCAAAGAAAAAAAAACTCTTCTGTGCTACCTACCTAGGTGGCTAGTTAGGTAGGATTATCTGATAGTTACTTTAATGAGATTTCATCCTAGGATACCTGCTAAATACCACAAAGAACTTCTTTAGTCTTTAAAGAAGTGTATTTTTTTTAATTCAACTGAGTGACGAGGCGTGTCAGTCGCTCGCCTGATGGTAAGCGTCAACATGCCCATAATATAACAGTTCAGGGCCACGCAGAATATTGAGCATCAGCAGTTAAAAACCATGCACGGCAATGCACTCACCACGCTCGTCACCCGGATATTAGGCTTTATTATGATCTAATGTTCGCTGGAAACTTTGCCTTTCAATCCGGTACGGAATAACAATTTCACATTGTTGGTTATGGTGGCACTTCACCTCGCTGTTTGTACCTACACGTATGTACATACCTACACCTACAGGTACCTACACCATATTCGCCGTGTTTGATCAAATAACTGTGTGTCGCCCGAATATCACGAATAAATTGCACTAATAGCAAAAAAATATATCTGAATCCTTTCTTATGTGACCAAAAACCGACAACCGGCGGATACGAGTGATCGTGTATTTGCTATTCGTCTTATTCGTGAAAAATAGGCGAACATAGGTAAAAATATAGTAACTTTACATCGTCGTATACAAAGACGAATACGCGAACTCGAATAGCGGTGTGAAGTGCCACCATTAGCGTTTGAAGAACTGGCGAAATTGCAGTACTAAAGTACTTCCCCAAACGGACTCTGCAAGAGAGTCCTACCACAACGACCTCAGAGTGAGCTAATCTAGCCTAGTGCCAACATCGATGAATGTAAAGTTTTTACAAAGACTAGTCTTTATAAATCAGATTTTTTTAAATCAGCGCTCACAGTCCCACAGCTAGGTCTTAGCAAAAAGCATCCCAAGGTCATTGCACTGCACCTAGGCGGTAATTAACATCTAGCTTATCCAAAAAACTATGACATAACCAGGTCACCCTCAATGCCGACGGGTGCCAATCTCAGCGATTAATTTAAAAAGTGTATTAATTATGACAGGAAATGGCGGGTTAAATATCTGGTCAAGTAGAGTAGGTTTTGGAGGCGATATGTGGTAAAAACATTTAATTAAAGATACTTGAAAAAAGGTAAATTTAATTTAAGAGAGTATTTCGAGAGAAAGATAGCGCTACACACTTTCGCGCGCAGATAAAAAGAGATAATTATGGCGTTAGCACGCGCTATGATCCCCCATTACACGAAACCACGTCATGAACATAGAAGTTCAGTTTGTAGACAAAATTGGTAAGTTTTGAAAAGAGGTACAAAAGTTTTTCAATTTGTCTATTTGACTTTATGTTTCAGACTAGGAGGAACATTCAATTGTGACATATTATTGTACTAGTAGTTCGCGCCGAACTGAGACCTCGCGACCCCTATATCTTCACAATTCCTCGACCGCTTCAGCTCATATTCGAACTTAAAAATTGTATTGAAATTAAATGAACTACTTGCCTACAAAATTTCATGAAGTTTGGATCAGCGGTTCGCAAGTTATCATCGGACAAATATATACACAAACATACAAACATACATACAAATGCCGATTTATCCCAGTAAACTCTGAGACCCTCGCTTCGCTCGGTCAAAAATCCGAAAAAGTAAACGATATATGAAGCAAGAAAATAGAGGGCCTTAAAGATTTTAGTTTGAAGCCTGGCATACGTCCTGTCCGCCAACTTGTTTTTTTCTTCAAAGTCGCGGCCAGTCATAGAACCTTTATGAATCCATATCTGACACTAATTCGAACAAGCTGTGTATGAGACAAAATTCATCCAGCGTCATGTTTCCACCATATACGCTTACAAAGTTACACTGGTGGCGCCGCCGGTATGTTGACTTAGAACTAAATAGAAGGTATGAATTGGCTCCACAGATAAGTGATTGGCACTAAAAATATTTGGAACATCTATCATCTAATCATTACTTTAACGATTAAAAGTTTGTTGTAGGCATTGTCACTGTCAGAGTAGCAATGGTTACCCAGACACGTAGGAACAATCTATATGATCTAGTTTGTTGGGAATTGTTACAAACTTTATTATTGAGAACACCTGAAGTGTCTTCAGTAGTATCTTGACGGTTTTTTCCAGTTACCTCGCTGCGTGCCTTTTCTCTTGTACGCTAAGGCACTGAGGTAGAGACTAGAGCTCTCATAGCTCTTAGATTTTTCTAAGACACTTGTCATGTAACCAGTTGCTCACTTTGCTTATGAACTCGTCAAAAACTGTTTCGTTATCTGATAGTACGGCATTATTTTCACTCTTTACTCCCATGTCAAGGGTAAGTTATGCCGTTTCTACTTTTTTAAACTCTTCGATATCATTGTTTTCTCTCGCAATAATTATTCATGTCAAGATTTACAAGATTAATACTTAGTTTTTTATTTCATAGAACAGTCGCTTTTATTCAATGCTTCGATATTATCCTTGAAACCAGACGCTATATATTTACTTAAGAGTTCAGGAGCCAAAAATTTCAGAAGTTGTTCACTTATAAACTGGTCTTGAATCAATTTGTTTTGAATAGTCTCCATTATTAAGCTAATCGCAATTGTAATTATGTAATTAATAAGTAATTGTAACATTTGTTTATAGTTTATACTGTCAGATGCATCAAATAAAGCTTTCTATCCTTCTTTCAAGTACCTAACTGGTGTCAATACTTCGGTTGCGCTTATTTTTTTCTGTCACCTGCTTGACTCCGCCCGTATCCCTCTACATCCGTGCATATCACCACGTCATTGCCTCTAATAGTCAGCTTGTCTCCTGACTTTCAGGATGTATCCAATTATAGGCGTTTAATGAACGGCCATTGTCAAGAATTATCAGATGACAGCTTATTGTCTAGAAGATAGCAATTTGCGAGGTTCTGGGAAGGTGAGACAATCATTGTCGAGACAGGCAGATGTGTATCTTGAAAATCTGCAAATAAAGTCGGCCAGTAAGTGCTTCTGAACTTGTATAGTTAGGTTATTTTACGACAAATATAATGCGCTTCAAGAAGACGGTGACTTGTCTCCTACAGATGTTGGCACGTGTTGGTTCGGGTGGCACAGTGCGGTATGTGAATAATGCGACACGCTCGACCAACTTGTTGTGGCGAAACAATCGACACGTGAGACACTACACTGGACTAGAGACACCGTATTATCTTACAGTTGACCGCTAGCCATCACAAACAAGACGCAGCGGTACATCCCTACTTCCCTATCCCTAATAATATTAAATGTATAAATTAATTTAATTATTCCAATAGTTCGACATTTTTATTTATGACTTTTAAGCTTTCGCGATTTGAACACATAATTTAAGCGTGGTTAAGTCCTGATAGAAACATTAAATTATATTTTCATTTATTTTTTCGTGTGTGTAATTAATCTAACTGGTTTCAACGTTACAGCGAAAGTGTGTTTGTAGGTTTATTGGTTTGTTTGATCCTCTTTCATAAAGCGATAGAGCAAAGGATTGACCTGAATTGCATGAATATGGTCTAATAATCGGAGAGTACATGAAATAGGTTACGTTTTATTCCGGCAAAATGCACGATCCTGAGGAATCTCTCAAGCGGGTGACACCGCGTAGCGCAGCTAGTTATTCAATAAAGTGCACCCACCTGCATACTACTGTCAAACGTGTGACGAGTTGTGTACCTCTATTGTACACAATACATAATGCTCCTTTCTTGTGTAGGCTGGTTCTCTCGAAAGCTACTTCGGTACACCTGCCTCTCGTAAGAGCATTTGAGATCATAATAATTTATGTGGATACGGATATATTTGTGGTTGTTACCAGATATTATTATTTGTTATCTACGCTACTCAAATAGACTCAAACTCCTTCATGTTTTTATTATTGAATGTTATATTGGGTTCCCTAATGTTTCACAAAAACATTTTGGACTAAATATTACTTTACAAACAACGTTTCCTATACTATTCATTTTACAAATACGTTATTCCGCAAATGCTTCATTTTATAAACAATCATTTTACATTTTGTTTTAATAAAACCGGAACACTCACATTAAATTGAGTCGGTTATTCCGACTATTGTTTCGATCACATTCGGTGACCTTTATCAAGGAATGCTAGGCGTGACACGCGCGCGACCTGGTCTGATCTTGCAATCATTTTACATATTTTTTTTACTACTTATTCTATTATAAACGTATGAAATGTTATTTTATCTGAACCTACGAAATAAAAAAGCTTTTAGTCATCGTCAAGCCAAGCCAGTCCTGCTTATAAGACGAGGTCCGTACCTACTTATTCATATGCAGCATACATGATCGTCAATAACCCAACCCACCCAATAAACGCTCAGAAAATAGCTACCTTGTCTAAATTATCAATCTACCTAAATTGTCATCGCTTCCTATGTAAATAGATGAGCGTGCTGGTGGCCTGCCCCCGCCCTCGCAAGCTCATGACCTCGGGTGTGTTCACGTAAGTCGTAATTGCCACACCCTATATTGGTGTCGAACTGGATCAATTATACCTAGCACTAAACTAGTCTCCGGGTTGCTGTGGAAACAAAATTATCGATGAAGACCAAATAAGAGAAAAGCTCCTGAAATATTTTGTAAAGTAGAATCCTTAGACAGATGGCGCTAGTAGTATGGTAGCTGAAAAAATCATGTAGTTAAAAAAGGTTGTGGAGTATATTTCTACAATATGATTTCTATTGCATTTCTGTTCTTTTCTTTTTGAACAATAGTTTTATACTTATTATTCTTTCCTCTTCTTGTCGTGACGTCAATTTTGTCCATAATCTAAATAATTATAGGACCTGGGCCCGTACTGTGAGATCCTCATTCCGATTATTGTAAGGTTCAGCTGCCGACGCTACGCTACCTTGAAGCTAATCGCTCGGCGATGCGACTCGCAGTCGCGTCGGTTGCTGAACCTAACAATCATCGCAATAAGCACGCCACGGTTACGGGCCCTGTGCAGACAAGGTACAGTGCACCAAAGAGAAACAAAAAATAAAATATGCCTCTCTCATTCACATTCTCTACATTTGGAAAATAACATGTCTTTAAATTTAACTTCTTCTTCTTCGGTATAACCATGTTTCGTGTCTGTACGTGGGCAGTGGCATTTCAGGGTTGGTCCCGTAGTAAAAGTTGTTCATAATCATGGGTACTGTGAGCCCATTTCGGCTTAGCATACCCTTTCCTTATAACCAATTATTCCATCAGCGAAATATAAAAATAAACAAAAAGACATACGAAAATTGAACGAGTATACTATTTATTTCAGATGACCGTGTGTGCGATAATGTCCCAGATATTATTTATTTATTTATTTCAAAAATAAAAAAGATGAGTCTGGGAATCATGGTGGTGATTAGTGATATTTTAATAGTGGACTATTCATTGTTACATCTCATCTCTTTGGTGCAACCAAAAAATCTGTTTATGGTTCACTACCATAGTAACTAATATTTTATTCTATGGCTTAAAGTACCGTGACCAGCATGAACCGTTTACTTGAAGTGTACAGGCGATTGCGTTTTGCTATTTCCATACTTTAGCCAAGGCCCGGATAGCTCAGTCGGTAGAGCATTGGACTTTTAATCCAAGGGTCCAGGGTTCAAGTCCCTGTTCGGGCGACTCTTTTTGTATGATATTTTCACTTTAATAGTTATATTGTAATTGTCTACTTTGTTTTATCTCGATAATCAACACACTTTTAACGCCAATTACTATTAATAATGAATCTAAATTCATTTCTACTACTTACTTAGCCTACTACACAAAACAGACACACTTTTCAATATTTTAGACCGGTTTGCGTTTAAAGTGATGATGAATGTGATGATGATGATGAAGTGAAAATTGTTACAAAATATATATACCTAATATTGATCAAGTTTGTACCTAGTAATTACCTAAGATTGTCTGTTGTATGTAATAGATAGATAATAATGACTGACTCATGGACTCACTTGGCAGGCGGTGTTCATCTTTCAAACCCGCCTTTGAACACCGCCTGCCAAGTGAGTCCATGAGTCAGTCATTATTATCTATCTATTACATACAACAGACAATCTTAGGTAATTACTAGGTACAAACTTGATCAATATTAGGTATATATATTTTGTAACAATTTTCACTTCATCATCATCATCACATTCATCATCACTTTAAACGCAAACCGGTCTAAAATATTATCTATTTATCTGTTCTTATTGAAATTACTTAGGTAGGTATTTTAACCTTATTAACATTCCTACGTGAAAAAAAATAAGTCGTCGGTAAGTTTGTACGCCGCATTGTAGTTTTTCCGAACAAAAAAATCTGTATAAATAAATAGACTAATAAAATAGTTAATAATTAACTAGTTAGGGACATACAAATTATAATGTAGATGTCTAGACACTCATTCAGTAGTTGTAAGTATCATTTATTCTGTGTCAGAATATCAACCTGATTTATCGCTAGATGGGAGTCATAGTCATGGGACGGGAAACATGACCGGATAGGTACGTTTATCACCAGGATCCGGAAAAAAAATATGGCCATGGAACCGGCAACTTTACTAGGTGTATCTTCCTACCACTTACCACTTTACTTTCTTAGTTGGTACTTAGGTCGTAAAAAACCCAAAACTACAAACTTTTTATACTAAACTAAACGTTAACTTTTTACTAGAATCTGTAGACATCGATTGATATAATTATGTTTTGTGTATCATAAATAAATAAGTACACACAAAAATGTAACTAAAAATACAAACTAACTAAAAAATATATTTTTTTTTGTTCCTTTTTCTTTAGGGCTATATGTAAATACAAGAATAGACATAGTATATAATTACGTTGTTCGTTTACCTATACCGACCTAGTCAATTCTTAAGCTGTTGAGTCATCGAATTATGTTAATTTACTATCAATAGACTCTTAAATGTCTTTATTTCAATACTGTAAATTATGTACGGTACGCACTGAAAGTTACCAGAGATTAAATAATAGTAACACCGTGTTATGTTGTTTTGACATTAGTAATACTAAGTAGTCTCTTTCCAGGCGAAACACGGGCTCCGCAGCTGACTCCGGTCGAGTTCGCGCCGTTCTCCGCTCGCTAGCGTCGTCGGCGTCGCGTCGCGTCAGGCCGCTACCAAACACAGTGCGCCGCTACTCGGAGTCGAGTTAGCAGGCAGCTGGCAGACGCTCGTGCCGCTCGACACAACGCACCGCGCGGCACTACGTAGTTACACATCGAACCACGAAAAAGTTCCTATTTTTAAAAATAATTTATTATAAAAACATAATAAGCAGCCAGTGACAAAAACATTCCTAAACTATCTGTGATAATGAACAGAGCTTAAAATTAGAACGGTTGTGAATAATACAATATTTTAATGCGGCTATTGAAATAAAATGTCACGAGCGTCGGCATTTAAAACAATATTTTAATATTTTTTCTTAATACGAAAATGACGAAATACAAATTGAACAACACTCTCCATTCGTCGTCCGAAGTGACTCTAACGTCTTACATGGCGGGCAGTGCGGACAGTACGAATAATAAAAAAGACGAAAAACACTACCCCATTCCCGAACTAGACACGAATCAAAACGATAATTTTAATTCAGAATCGAATAGAAACTTAGAGGCGGCACGAAAATGTCACGTTTGTCCGCACTCTTGTGAATTTTTGAAGCAATCGGACAGAATAGCCGCGTCTCTGGGGAAAGACTGTGATAAATTCGGACTTAACGAGTTGAAAGTCGAAGGGTTGGACAATGTGTGCCTGTGTGAGAAGTACAACGGGGGATGCAAGCTGTGCCCGCGGCCGAGTCTTGCGCCGACCCTGGCTATGCCCGATGGCAAGGACTCCTGCCAGGCCTGCCACAGGACTACGTGCTCTACTATCTATCCTAGTAAGTAATTAACATATTGCATTTCTCCATCTTCAATTTTGTTTACAATTGAAACTACTGACAATTATGATGGACAGTTATGAGTGTCCGTAATGTTACTCACCACCATGCAATGCGGTTTACGGAATAGCACAAATAAATAGAATAATTATTATTATGACTTGTTCGTCGATAATCAATAACATTCATCATCAAGATTAGCAACTGAAGTTAATCAGCATGATGAAGTCTGGAAACAACACAAAGTACGTAGCTCACAAAATAATTAAAGAACTTTTGCCTGAAAATAAGGCTGAGAACCCCTTTTTCATTTCCCCATAATTAATACTCGGGGACATATTAGAAGCATATACAACATAATGTAAAGTATTGAGAGATATTTAATTCATTATACCGTTTCCGAATAGACAATATTCATGTACATATTGTCTAATATTGTCGAAGTAATAGTAGTGTTATAGTTATTCCCAGGACCTCAATTATATGCTCAACGACCTCATTGACTTTTACCAACAGGTAGGTCTTAAAATGAACATGGACAAAACAAAATCATGTCAAATGTCCAGGTTGTACCTGTACCGGTTGTGTTGGATATATACGGATTGATGAATCTGCCTTCAACAAATTGTTTAGTTAGTTATGTCCAACTTCGACAAAGAGGTCGCCGAAGAATCCAACTAGGATAGGCAGCGTTCGGGAAATTGCGTGATATCTTCTCGTCCAAAATCCCGCCGCGCAAGGGCTTTAATCAATGTGTGTTGGCAGTAATGTCATGTGGAACTAAAGGAGCTGGCCTTTTGGAGAAACTCAGAGTCACACAGCGGGCAATGGGACATGCTCGGAGTTTCGTTGTACGATAAAATCCGGAAAGAGGATATTCGCCGAAGAACCAGTCAAGCTTTCAGGGTTTGCAAGCTGAAGTGACAATGAGCAGGCCACATCGCACCTCGCACACCTCGGGTTATTTACTGGCGAGGCAGCGTAGGCAGGCATCCTACTAGGTGGACTGACAACATTATGAAAGAGGCGGGCAACCGGTGGATGCAAATAGCAAATTATCACTCGCGGTAAGGCGTTCCAAGGCCTTGCAAAAAAACAAAGTTTAATTATTCCAGACACAAAGATTTATACTCTAAGCTTCTTAATATTAAATGAATTAATACTATTTACTTCGTTCGGCAGTGGACGTCTTCTGCCTGATGATGATGAATGTCTAATCATCATCATCATTGTCTATACATTGTTGAAGTTAGGTAACTTACGGCCGCACGCAGAGACGTTTAATGATTAATTATACTGTCAATGGAAATATTTACTTAATGACAGTCTAAGTAATCATTAAAGGTCTCTGAATAATCATACTCAGATATAATTATTCCAAAGAAAATATTCGTTATGTTTAAAATAGCAAGAAATAGCTAACGGCTGCGTGTGCGATGGTAGCGCATTACGCAAGTAGGTAGTGGTTTGATTATATGCCTGCGGCACGTGCTAAGTCGCGTGTGGCGGTAACCGTCACGCGGCAGAACTGCTCTACATTGGTACACCGTTCACATCACACAAAATTAATGAGGAATAAATAATAACTGGTAGTTAGCTCCCACCACCACTGAAGTGAGAGCTCGCGACTCGCGACCCCTGGATCGATTTTGCCTATTTTCGAAATTATTTTGAACTTTCCTAAACATCGGATCGATGGTTCGTAAGTTATCGTCGTACAAATATACACACACAATGACATAACGGGAACAAATCCATGTTTGTATGTAGATATCATCAATTATATTTTTTTTGATTCCGTACCTAAGTAGATTCGCTTCGCTTCGCTCGTTCAATTAAGTGCAAATAAACGTGCAAGGAGATCAAACATTGCTGAGCAGTTTTAATAACAATATAAAATATCACGGTATTTGAATGAGTTACTTATTTCTTAATTAGCCGCAATGCAAATTTGTCTCGGATGAATTTGAAATTCGTTCGACCCGCGTGGCTTTACGGAGATCCAGGTTAGGTATAACGTGGATTTTGCCCAAGAAACCTAATAACATTTATTTTGTAATACTTATTCTACATTCTACACAACGGCCATTAGCTGAGCCATAGTCGAAACGCGACTTGCCAGCAAGATGAGAAGCTATTTAGTTTTAAAAGATGCACTACTCGTAGTTTGAGACAAGAACCATTATTCCGCCGCGTCATTATTCCGCTGCGCTCGGCTGCGTTTAAGCACTTGTTGCGATCCACTACTTCCTGGGTGATCGCCGGTCGCCGGTCGCCGGCGAGCGTCACGACGGTGTCCGATGGGCATTTTACACACTCGTATTCTTCCTTATCCACACTTCACTCGTTGGTTATCTCTGTGTTGTTCCTGTCTATAGGGACTATAACTTCCTTATAATATAACTTCACAAACTCACAGTATTCATGATTGTGAACAACTTTTACTATGGGGCCAACCCTGAAATCGATTGATTTTCGAACCCTGATTTTATCGAGTGTCATTGTCATTTTTCTATGTATCAGCTGATATATTTTTCTCGATTTCTGGGTTAGTCCCATAGTAAAAGTTGTTCATAATGATGAGTGCTATGAGTCCTTTTCGGCTTAGCATACCCTTTCCTTATAACCCTGTAGAATATTTTATATTGGTCAGGTGTAAATAAAGACAAAATAATATAAATCAGTGTTTGGTAATTAAGGCCACTAGGTTAAGGATCGTCGCTGGTTATTCATTAATTTTCTATTTTAGCGATAAGTGCGGTCTCTTACCAAAAAAACCTTCGACTATTTTTTGCAATTCCAATATAAGAATCATCTGATCTGTCCCGTTGTATTGAATATTAAACTAGGTCGATATATCATATAAAAACATTTACGTAATAGCATAGATTATAT
This sequence comes from Apocheima hispidaria, assembly GCA_947579745.1. NCBI lineage: Eukaryota > Metazoa > Arthropoda > Insecta > Lepidoptera > Geometridae > Apocheima > Apocheima hispidaria. Next base: position 15,315,674 of record OX388156.1, read on the forward strand.
TTAAACTTTTTTCTAGAATACCTAATTAAAACTACAAATAACTTTGCCTTCATAGTTTCACCTATCCAATCACAAGTAATTATCGTTAAAGGAAAAACAAAATACCCGACTGCAAAATGTAACCATTGACACTCCGGATGTAAAGAGGAATCCAACGACACCTCGCTTGTCAAAATCGGTCATGCCGCTTAGGACAGGACTTCACAGGAACACACAAACATACATCCATATAATTACATACACCCCAAAAAGATAAACGAGAAGGAGGTCTTGGACAATCGGGTAATTGATATACGATGCGATGGTAAGAAAGTGTGTAACGGTCTAATCTATTTTGCCATTTATTGGTATGTAAAAGCATTAAAGTATGATTTACACATTTGCTAGTCGCTGGCACCAGTCTAACCAGCACGCCAGCGCTGGCGTGGTACTGGCACGTGTAACAGCGCCGACCGCCAGCGCTGGCGCGGGATAGCGGAGCGGCTATTTTTCACGCCAGTCACTTCCGCCCGCGCGACTGCTTACTCCGCGCCAGCGTTTAGAACACGTTCATTCTGAACGCATCGTAGCCAGTCGCTGGCGCAGTTCCTAATGTGTGCACGTTTTATATATTTTTCGCAAAATGACTAACAAAATTTTCTGGTGTAAATCGTAACGCCAACCTGTACTGAGGGGGATCTTCTTATCGAAGTTGTCTAGACAGCAAACTCGAGTGTTACCGTCGAGCGTGTCTAACGCCTATCCATATTGTAGTCCAAATCCGTTTTTTCTTTAAAATTTCTTCCTCCAACGTAATAATCAATTCTTCTCTGAATAACACATAGATTTTCCTAAAACATTTCTATTTCAACAGTTATATTATTTTGGTCTCAAATTAATTTTTGAAACACAAGTACCTGATGTGAAGAAAACCTCACGACTTTACTGGATTCGTATAAACGTGCTGTGCTAGAACAGCGCTGGTACGCCAATCGCTGGCGCCAGCGACTGGCATACAGTGACGACGCTTACATTTCAAATTCTTGACATACAAACGTAGCTGAGGTTGTCCCAAACTAAGTTTCCCGTTATCCAAGCTACACCAAGTTCGTCTTCCGATTAGCGGCCCTCGCTAGAACTACCTCGTCATTTGAGTATTCCTAAGTGAAAGTAAACTTGCATCTTTTATTTATCTACTGTCCTACTAGGTAGGTTTCTATACGTAGATAGTACCTAAGTATAAACTAAGCTAAGCTAGTTAAGCTGCATAGGTACGTACTACGTATCACCTATTGGCCGAGCTCTTGGTCAATCAGTTTATTAACTAGCCTCGGTTTATAGATAGGTGCTTACATTGGAAAGCAATCGAGCTTCACGCTTACATTTCACCCTAAGTGTGTGTTCACACGGACATGCGTTGGTTTTGTATGAACACCGACGCATCCGTCCGAGGCGCATCAAGTGTGAACACACACTAACAGTAACAAAAACAAACCTTACTTTGTTTTGTAGCACGGCTGTAGTATTATTATATGTTCTGTGGCTCGGCTTAGATGTCCTATGCTTTTTCAATATTATTTAAACTAAACATAATCCTTTTTTTTTTATATTTTCGACAGGCTATACACAATATATCCCATAAGCTTGCCGGCTCGAAAAAAACATTGACGGTATCCCCTTTTCGGGTTTTGATAATATATTAAATTTCATTTTGAAAGTTTTAAATATAACCTACGTACATTCCTGCGTGTAATTATATTATCTCAAATGAACTAAACCACAGTAAGACATTTTGCTCAAAAATGTTACATTGTTGCTTCCTGTCGTGTCATGTTTGCATCGTAATAATCATAACTATTGTTAGAATATTTAAATTACGTTTGCAGATTGCAAAAAAGATCATCGCAGTGAATGATAATTGAGTATTTGTATTTTATTATCTAACGAAACAGAAACACTTTATACTAAGACTATTCTGAATACAATCTAAACTTAAATAAAAGAGCTAAAATTACAACCAAAATTATTATAAATTAATTATAGATAAAAAACAGAGCTTAGGTCACTATCCGCGGGCAGGGTACCCAAAAGGCTGGTGACGTTACCTCGTTGAATAGCAATGCTAATTCTCCGGCCGAGGTGAGCACCAGCCAGCAGGTCGATTGTTCTTTCTATCAGCCGCTTAGAAAGATCTTTAAAGAGTAGCCATGCGGTATTTGGAAATTGCTTAATTTGACATTTTAAAAATCTGGTTTGTATTTAAAATGATAAAAATCTCTCAAACCAATAACTTAATATCAATTCGAATCCAAAAAAAATCCAACAACATCTATCCAACGAGAATTTTTGTTAACAAACAATAGATAAATTGGTCACTTATTATTAAACTTACATATAAATAAATGTTTATATATATTTGTAAATAATTGTTTTTTTTTTTTTATTTCATGTGCAACTCCACCTTTGATTATTTACTGAGAACTTAAAAGTTAAAGTTAAAGAAAAGAAAGAAGAAAAAAAGAAAAGAAATAAAAGAACTGAGTGATAGGAAAGTTAAAAGGTTAAAACAATTTAGTGATATTATTACTAGTTTGTATGTATACCGCGAGCAGTCCGGCGACCCGCGAGCAGTCCGGCGACCCGCGAGCAGCGCCCGGTCACGAGAACATATCACACATTTTACTTGTTTCATATAATTATAAAACATTTTTTTTTTCTGTTGACAGCCTGTCTGCTACAGTTCATCTGTTCACATTATAATACACATCGTAGTGACAATAGCATGTCAAAATGACATGAAAATTTCCTGTTTATATTTCGTCCCTCCTCGACCGGTCGTGCTCCTAACCCGTGTTTGTAGAACCGTGAACTCTGTAGCTGTGTACTTGTTGACATGCACCATTTTTTACCTAAGCCACTATACTAGGTATATACTATACTTATACCGTATAGCTCACTTCAAATCACTTCAAACGATTGACGTATTACTTTATTTGGCTACAAAAAATACATCTAATTATGTATATGATCCGTGTCTCGTATTTGTAAAATTCTCAATACTCACCGAGCTTGAGAAATACTGACGATTTTTTACAATGACGGCAATGAGGTAAACATTATTAACAAAGGTGGAATATTTAAGGAGGTACTCTTAGATATTTTATTTTTTGTCTTTATAAAATAAGAATCATACTCGTCAACAAGACAAAAAAAAATTAGGTAGGGAAATAATTTTATATACCAAATAATCATGTGAAATTCTCAAAATTCATACAGTGTTTATAATTAGGTAGTATTATGCAAAGCTATATAAGTGAATAGATTTTTTTTTAAAGACATTTAATGTCAGACCCCTACAAGGTGTGTTTGTAGCACGTTCCCAGGTAGACATTTATGCATTTTTTACGGTAAATTTCAATTTCCTGAGTCGGATTGGTAAGAGTCTGCCTATAGTAATTAGCTTTTTCATGTAATTGGGCGGTCAAGGCAGCCACCCGAGTGAAGCTTCCTTCTAACACCTTCCAACTTTTTACGAATACTTTTTACGGATAACTTCTAGGCGCGAGTGTGACGTTTCGTGACGTCAGTACAGAGTGTTGCGTTGAGCTACATGTGAGCTTTCTGTCTGGGTGCGTGCGTGCTTCCAGGACAAAAATGTCACTACCCTTGGATGGCGCCTGCCGCTGCCCTCTAACAAACGAGACATAAATATATTTTCCTCTTATTTTCTCTAGTTGGTCTGCGGTCCGTGGATGTCAGGTTTGTCGGGGGTCCTACAGAAGATATGATAGGATTATAGGATTGTTAAAGTTCTAACATCTAATATGTATTCATGAATTTTTTTTTAATTTGCTAACATTGATCTATTTTTTTTTTTCAGAAAAATGACTTTGACATTAAACAACTTTAGTTTAAAGTTAAAATAAATTAGGCAAACTAATTAGGTAATTAAGTAGATAGTTAAAAATAATAAATATTTTGGTAATTTTATAATATTATGACCGTAGCTTACGCTTGCCAAATAAAAGTTCAATGCCACCCAGAATATGGAACTTTAACAATTTCACACCATACGTGCGGCAATGCACTGCGCTCGTCACTCGCTCCTGCACTGTGCTGCGCAGCAAAACCATCTGACTGTGACAAATAGCAATACAGGCGAGGTCGCGCGCTCGTCACGCTTAGGTATAACATTCCTTGAAAAATATCACTGGATGTGATAATTCGGAATAACCGACTCAATTTAACGTGAGTATCCCCATTTTATTAAAATGAGACATTAGATATACTAATCCTAATTAATATTAGAAATTCAAAAGTAACTCTGTATATCTGCCTATCTGTCTCTGTTTGTCTGTCTGGGTGTTTGTCGCCTTATCACGGCTAAACTGCTGAATATAGCTCATGCATACATATATAAAGTCGCGGCTAACAGCTAGTAATGTATTATTCACTTAATTTGTAGAACGGGCAACTAAGAACAGCGAAATCGAGTATTGTGTTGATACATATTAAGTAGTGATTACTGATTATCATTCTTTGCAGTGCTCTTTGGGTCCGTGTGTATATTTACAGTTCGTTTCAGTAACAAATCGTGCGATGTGTTTATTGTCCGTTCGACGGCGCCCGTTCCTCGTACCGATAGATGATAGATTATAATGTTCTGTGTCGACTGTCGATAGCCAAACAATTTGCTCGAGTATCTTGGTTGCAGAACTTCTAGAAAACGCGCGCCAATAGCGTCTAGCAAATAGCAATAGCAAAGAGGGCGGCGTGATATGCAAAAAAAATTACACTTTCATGAAAAGTAAATTAATCGTGTCCCAAACGTCTAATTTTTTCTGCGCGGAGTGAAACCTGCGTTCTATGTTCTATTATAATAAGTAGTAAATTAATCGATGCCTGTAGCGTTAGGTAACATCTCACTTTCATGATAGAGACTTGCAATCTAGTCTTTGAATGTATTATATTACTGCGAAAAACAGAATGCTGAGTTTTTGATTGCCTGAGTAATTTTTTATAAGTAGATACGGTCAAACAAATTTTCCAAAAGACCGCAAAAACAACTTTGCACGTCAAGAACGCACACGCACGTTATTGTTTTATCCCAAAAGACACGCACTTGATAATTAATTAGTTTCTGCCTTTCCCTGCGACGCTCTTCGTCTTCATCTATGGTTTTTATAATTTTTTATCAATCTGAAATCCAATCTATTAAACTAGAAAAACTACTTGTCGATATGTCCCAGACTTGTTACCTTTTGTACCCGTGGTGAATAATCCAGTCTTGTGATTTATTCACGATTTATCTGTGTTTATAGTGAAAAGCCTGCGCTCGGCCTTATTTACCTGGATGTGGCCATGAGACACGAATCGAACCATTGTCTAGTACTAAATCAATTAATATTTAAAATAAAATAAAAAACAGTTTAACCAGGAAGATTACAAAAACAGCGAGGATTATAAGAAAATCTATTTACGAAGTTAAATCTATGAATAGACTGGACTGTATATTTATTTTGTGCCGTGAGATTACCAAGTCACTACCATACTACCAGGTGCTTTTATACTAACGAAAATAACAGACTTGGCTTTATAAGTATGAGATCTCACAACGTTTTACGGTGGAAGGATTGGCTTGCGAGACTTGGCCTTTCTTACATTTCTTGTTTTTTAATGGAATTATATTAGCGTCATACATAAACAAAATTTATACGACGTCAGCGAGTAGTTGTGGTATTGGGTCTTTGATTAGGTAAAATACTCATTAAAATATTCAAATACCTTCAGAAGAAATTAAAGCAACCCTTTACTAAATTTAATTATAGACTTATATAAAATAGGCATTCTACGTAACTATGTACACACATATGAAATAAGTAATTGCTTACTCAACGTCTGTCTTGCGTCACCGAATCTAATTTGTAATCAAACAGAGTTGTCACTTAATTAAGTGACATTGAAACAGCTGTTCGTAAGTTATGGCTGAAGGAACAAAACAATCCTCATGTGACCCAGTACCATGTGACTGCTTCATAGAATTGGACAGTTTATTTTTAAACAATTTATTCTCAACTCTACCAAAAGAAATAAGTAATACCTACTCGGAATACAACATTACCCCTACTCCTACTGATGAATTTTCCATTTGCCTGACCTCAGTATTTATTTATGCTGTGGTCAAATGGTATTCATATTTTAAATTGAGTAAGAACAAAATAATATTTATGGAATTCAAACTGTGTCTAAAATAACCATTCTGTAGTGTCTTTGGTAGAACAGATTATTTTAGACACAGTTTGAGAACGAATATCCGCATTTATATTACAGTAGACGATACAATTTAGATGAGGAAATGGTCCAATAATACAGAGATGTAATGGTGAATAATTACGGAAGGGTGGGACCCGACCCGGCATGGTTCGAGCTAGGGTGGATCTAGCGAGAACCGGCCAAGTTCGTTGTCTCCATCCGACCGGCATGCCCTTGCCGTGATATAAGTGTGACGCCGGTGTACACGCCAGCTGTGACGCCGGTGTACACGCCAGCTGTGACGCCGGTGTACACGCCAGCTGTGACGCCGGTGTACACGCCAGCTGTGACGCCGGTGTACACGCCAGCTGTGACGCCGGTGTACACGCCAGCTGTGACGCCGGTGTACACGCCAGCTGTGACGCCGGTGTACACGCCAGCTGTGACGCCGGTGTACACGCCAGCTGTGACGCCGGTGTACACGCCAGCTGTGACGCCGGTGTACACGCCAGCTGTGACGCCGGTGTACACGCCAGCTGTGACGCCGGTGTACACGCCAGCTGTGACGCCGGTGTACACGCCAGCTGCGACGCCGGTGTACACGCCAGCTGCGACGCCGGTGTACACGCCAGCTGTGACGCCGGTGACACTTTTAGTCAAATCCAGAAAATTACCAATCTACATTTTTTAGCTTCAATCAGCAAATTTTGTGGACTCCAGAGTAAACATGAATCTTGGATAGAATTTGTAACGCACACGCACTGGCTTACTTTTCAGAATTTGTCATATCAATCTACAAAATAAATACGATTTCACACAGCGCCTGCGAGTACGTAGATACCATAAAACGCAATTTCTGATGTAGGATTAGAATAAGTTACGAGTGTAACTCAATGCAACTTCCCGCCTTCCAAGAAACAAAACTTATAATTTCTTTAACGTACCTACCATACTGCAGAAATAACTTAGGATTCTACTCTGGTTTGCTTAGGGTCTGTAGGCACTACAACAGTCTTGCTAAAAATCATAATTTAGACATAAGCGATTCTCTACCTAAATATAAGAAATCCATTGATCTCATTAATAATTTAAGTATTTAGTAACTTATTTACCTATAGATCTCTTTTCACTTACTCGTTTCATACATTGTTACCTCTTCTCATTGTATAATTAAAACTCACAAGTAAATGTTTCTACTTCCAGTCTAAACCTAAAGTAATAGCCAATAAAAACTATTTTGTACTCTATAAGCAGCATAAAAATATTCTCAATATAGTTTAGTCTAGTCTTACCTCCATGAGCACGACGTGGTCTCCTGTAATTGGGGGTGCGCCCAGCTAGATGCCTATGTTTAATAATGTGAATATAATGTGTAATTTCTGTTGGGGATCCAAATTGTATAAAATAAATAAAGAGTTAGGGCTTACCCACGTCTACTAGCGGGCGCGGGCGCGACATACGGGACAAATAAAACTTGATACGTGCCATTCAACCCGTTAAACCCCAGGTTTACCGGGGTCGATCGATGAAACAACTCTTCATATCTACCACGTTGACGGGGGGAATGATATGCAAGTATTCGCGTACAAAACGCAGGGGAAAGGGAAAAGGTAAAGATAAAGGTGGAAGTAGCGGGCAAGATGGCGACTGTCGCTCGCTATGTGCTCATGTCGAACTAGTGGCGGAGCGCGCGTTTCGCTCGCGGTTTCAGGTAAGTCACACATCACACCCGCGCAATGTAAATCACACCGTCTGACCAATGTGAACACGAAATCGCGCCCGCGCCCGCTATCTCAACGTACGCATCCCCTTACAGAACAAGGCCAGCCTTTCTACACTTTCCCAGGATACGGCCCGCGTGATAAGGGCTGTCTAGTGTCTAGTACTTCAAATATATCTAATTTTTTAATCTACCACTAACCAACCCGCTTTTAATCCAAAACAAAAGTACTTATTTAAATAGTAGATACGCACTGAAACCCAAACATTATCATTTACAATAAGCGTGACATGTCTAGCTATGAAGTAGGTACTTTAGTGTTTTATGGCACACCCACGTTCCGAAAGAGATATAGCACATCATAAGTAAAAACTAGTTTTAGTTTCGTAGAAGAGCCGGACCCTCATGCTTACATCATCATTGACATTTAATCTGTACATTATAAAAAAAGATGCAGGGTCCTTGCATGTCTATGTAAAATTATCTGAGTAAAACCTACCTATAATGTCTATAAGTTTACCTATTCCTCTTCAGTTTTAAGTAGCTCTAGATAATTTCAAACCTATCATTACTGACCTTCCTCTAATTGTGGTGTATTATAGGTTTTCTTACTATTTATATTCTGACCGTCACTCAGCAGCTAGATCATTTTTGATTTGTATTTACAGCTGTCACTTGATCCGGATTGTGATTAAAAACGATTTAAACCCTTTAACAAAAGCCTCTACTACTACTACTATTACTACCAGGGCGTCATTTTTTCCTTGTACAAGATTTTACACCCCTTTCCATCCCTGTAATTTTACAAATTCCTTTCTTAGTTTGCGCGATGCGTTGACCAGAGCTTGTGTAATTATATATATAATGAAGGAAGATAGATATATAGAGCGATTTTCATGATATAAGATGTTTATAATTCTAGTATCGTTTGTTTGCTAGATAGCACTTCCGTTTGCTGGCGTATCAAATCGACCAATATGGCCTTTTCAAAATGCTTTTACAGCAGAACGGAGCAGAACGATACCTCGTTGTTATACGGTTACATAACTACAACTCCATCTGTTGTTGTTGGAAGACTAACTGACTAGTAAGTATCTACTTGCAAAATGTCGTTGAATGAACGACGGTTCTCCTCTTGCAAGATGTCAAGTGTACCTGCGCCTGCGCCGCGTGATAGAACAAAAATGTAATAAATACATTTTCATCAAATAGATTTATGATTTAATAAAACGGGAATACTCACATTAAATTGAGTCGGTTAATTGACTATAGGTTCGATCACATTCGGTAACCTTTATCAAGGAATGCTAAGCGTAACACGCGCGCAACCTCGTCTTGCCTTGCACTGCGGGCTGCTGCGTGTCGCGCGCGTGACGTCATCGGCTGCTCTGCAGGTGCAGGGGCGGGGGCGGATAAAACAAAATGGGTCAAAACCACGTCAGTTTTCATAGTAAAAATAGATTTTTGATTTTGAAGCCTCTTCTCACACAATGGTAACACGCGAGTAAACACTCAAACTCAAACTATAGTATAATGCTGGCGCATTTAGAGCCTGAGCAACTTCGTAGTCTTACATCAGGCAGGATGTGGTCAAACGCTAATTTTGTTTAGAAACGCTGTTTAGAATTAGAATCAATTTTATAGCGATGATAGTTCAATGGTAAGAACCCCCCAATTCAAACCAAACCAGCTTGTGGTAGAGTTCTCTCTACTACTCGGCTGGCTGGAAAGTTGAAAATCTGTCGTCATCCACCTAACGGTGTGTTCCGGCAACCATGTTTGTTTACAATCCTTTAGTTTGACCCCTTGGGGTCGACATAAACGAAAACTGATTTTGGGAGTCGACGAGGTCTAAAAATCGTAATCATAAAAAGATCAATAAAAATGAAATGAGTATTAATTATACTTGATATTTACTGAATTTTATGTCTATTTATTTTGTAAAATTTTGATGAGAAAATTATGTCAAGTAACCTTAACCAACAGTTAAAGTGTTAAATTGATAAGTATTTTGTATCTATAGGAAAAACAAGAAAGGATTTTTAAAGTAATTTGGCTATGTATTTGGGGGTCTGAGGTATCAGTTTATTTTAGAAAAGGGGGTCTCTTGCCTAAAATAGTTTGGGAATCCCTGACCTAGACAGTTAATTCTAAAAATAACAACTAAACTAAACAATATAGTAATGTATTTATGTTAAAAGAAAGCCGTCGCGTCGTACAGCCAGCACCTGTTTGCGCGAATTTCACCGCGACCGGCGCGGGCGCATCACATGATCGATGGCGGCCTCTGACGCGACCGGACTCGTAATGAGATGCCGCCGGTATAGATAGTAGGTAGAAATACCTACATTATCAAATATCTAAAACGTGGATACTGCAGGCCTAGCACGGGCGCCGGGATAAAGTTATGTCCACCCGTTTTATCTTCGTGTCAACGTGACAAAGCTAGAATATGGATACATCTGTCTCGTTCTCGCGGGATTAAAATGGTGGACAACATTTTATCCCGGCGCTCGTGCTAGGCCTGCTGGTATCATGTCATGAGACAACCAGCTTTGCTTTTCCGGTCCGTCGTATTTCCGCGGCAGCATTTTGGTACGCGGGCATTCTGCGACGTTATTCCTGTGATAGACCACGCTCACGCAATTTGTAGGTAGAGAAGATAGAGAGAGAGAGAGAGAGAGCATTAAAAGATAATAATATCTAGTGTGGCAGGTCGTCTGTTTCACGCAACCTATAATTGCGTCTTAATTTGTTACGGTCAATCGTTTCCTTTTTGGAGCAAGATACTTTGCCGTCTTATAGTAAGACTTCAAAACAACACATAAAAAGGCATGACCACAAAGCGTTCTGCGATTCCCAAGCCGCTTGCCAAGCGTGGGGATTATGGCAAGCAGCAGTGAATGACGTTACTGCCGTGACAGTTTGATGTTGTGATTATGATGATGATGAACCTTATTAAGTACAACTCAAGGGTCCAAAAAACGTTTTTAATTTTCGATTAATTGATGTATACGGGTAGAAGATGAAATTGTATCTAGGTCGGTCGTTGAATATTTTTTTTATGAGTTCCGTTTTTACTTAACTAGCTTAACTAGCTTTTTCGCAAAATAAGACTAGGAATCTCATGCACCGCCACTCGGCCTAACGTCACCTCACCAGCACCGAACCAGTAACTAAACTTTCGCTATGCTAATCGTGACTTAGGTCAGGTTTTCTGATTAATTTCTCCACTTGCTGTCACGTGTCGGTTTGAAATCTAGACAAATTACTCTGTGTTTGACGGAAGCTGTTTAATAAGATTTATCTAAAAATATCAAGTAAGTAATACGTTAGTTACTTTTTTTAATCAGAATAAAGTGAATCACTCTATCAATTACCGATTCAACAGTTTAGAATAATTTATGATAAAATTATTTCAGGCTAAACTTGTTATGTAAGTATGACAAGGGGGCGACAGAGTGTATTCAAAATTGATTTGCACCTACCTATACATGCACCTATGCCTTGTATTGTCTATCATTACCTATATAGAGGGGGAAAAGTCTGAGCTAAACATTAAGTGTTAGAAATTTCTTTATTTATGGTCATTTAAACTAACTTCAAGTATATAATCACGTAACAATTTAAGGATTCTAACCAGCTGCTCAATAATTAAATTACATGAACACAAAGACATATGGAGAATTCTGTGCCTGAATACATAAAACACAAAACCAACTTCCATCTTCCGAAGCTTCAGCCAAAAGTCCAAAGCCATACGTCACCAATTCCGATCACACAGAGCTTCGTTTTTCAAAACGTTATCCGTCAACCGGCTAGTATTGCTTACTGACTGCAGGCTTTCTTGGTGTTGCCAGCATAAGATATTTGTTTGTCAGACAACTAATCAAATTTTGTATATTATCTACTATCTTATTTTTAATCATTTAAATCCTGACGATGAAGGCAAATGAGGAATCCTTCTTTTTTTTTTCATATAAACCTAATTGCATTCTTGTTTTCTTGATATAATTATATAATTGAAGAAATCACTTATTGACGCTTGTCATTATGACGATGACGAAACCTATTAAAAAACCAAATTACAACCGTTTAAACATTTATTGAGTAACTATTATTTTGTTACAACAAAGTAAAATAAAAACCTGGTTTCCTTACCACAAGCACCTATTACAATGGCAGGCTATCTATCAATACCCCCCTCTATTAATAGCTCTGCATATTATGTGCACGTACATTATTTATCTACCTGTCTACTGAGTTTAGAATAGGTTTTACTTTAGATATTTTGGTTGGTGCTACCAAATAATATCATACACTAAACCAGTGACACTTAAACCAACTACGAGTCAAAAGGTACTTTTGTACTTTGTACTTTGTAGGTACTACTATTACTTTGTGGAATCTGTTATTCTCATTGTTAAGTATTATTATTCTAAGTATATGAGCATATATGGTTGTACTAATTGTCATAATTATTCTTCCATCTTTCAAAGAAGTCACACGATTTCATAGACTTAAAGAAGTCTATGAAATCGTGTGAAGATAAAGATCTTCGCACTTGCGTAAGTAAGGTATACTCATAAGAATACATAGTTACTAACTGCACAAATAGTACTCATACATGAGGCACAGAGTACAAGATTTTCTTTTGACCTCCGTCCCGATTTGATGATTGATTTGGGACCTGACGGACGTGGAGGCCCGCGGCGGCCGGTGACAATGGCCGGGGAGTAGCGCCGCGCGCGGTCACGGCGAGCTCTCGCACCGCACCTTCTTGACTCACAGCTGAAAACAATTATGGATGGCCTTTTACACGAAATCGACACGAAAATGTACAGAAGGCAATGATTTCCGAGGTCAAAAACAGAAGTCGCTAATTTTGTAAATACCCAGAAGAATTAAGAGCGGACATTTTGTGGCCTACAATCCAGATTCAAAAAAACTATCTATAATAGAATTCTTAATACCTAATTGGAAATAAAGATGAATTGAGCCCGTAGTGTGCGCGTTCTTCTTTTTTTTAATACATTTATTTTGCTCCACATGCAGAATAGGATCCATGTTTTTTACAGACATATATATACACAAAAATCATATTTAGTTACTTACTACCTGGTGTGAAGGACGAAGACATTTTTTTTTCTTTCTCTTTTCTGTGTCGTGAAGTGTCCAGCGCCAAGTTGTCGCACAATGCAGTTCCATTATTCCTATACCTATTTAAAAATTAACAAATTATTCAGTGTTTATTTTAGCACCTGGGTGAAATTAGCCGTTATTCCTTTGTAACATTGTCGAAACAGAATGTACAGCACACGACCAGTCCGATTGTTCCTTTTCATACGGTATCCGACGCCGACGGGTCAAGGGTGGGTCGCTCAGACGGATACGGTTACTCCATCGGAAATAGAAATGCTTAGAACTGAAGAGTCATGTGCTGTTCTCAGTATTCAGATAGGAAAAATACATCCACGTTGTGCCGAAGCATCTGCTCTCAAACCATATTTGATCCCTCAGATTTTCTCTACAATCGAAGCGGTAGTGCAATCTGTGACCCGCTGGAATAACGACCTTCAAGACTAATGGATGACATATCTTACTATATACCAGGAACGGCCTAAGTAGAGACATAACTAAGTTGGCAGTGCAAAATACCAATCGGCTGAGCAATTCTGAGTCGCGAGCATTATGATGAGACGTCCAGCTGAGGACTATTATATACCTATAATTGTGATTTGATGGGCCGATATGTGAGGGCGATCTCGTTACAACAACGGTACTTAGATTAGAGTATATATGTAGCTAACATGTATATACACTTTAAATTATTCCTATTTTTCCCCAGACACGAACGGTACCTACATGAACGGATTCCCGAGCAAGAGCGACAGCGAGAGCGGGAGCGGGAGCGACAGCAAGCGCGGGTGGCGGCGCGACGTGGCGCGCCGGGCGAAGGCCTGCTGCTCCCCCAAGACGCTGCTGCGACGGGTGCCCATACTGCAGTGGCTGCCCGAGTACTCGCTCAAGAGCGGCGTCGCGGACTTCATAGCGGGTAAGAGAGCGGCACCGAGCCCAGGACGTGCTGATGACACCAACGTTATTTTCTTGTTATCGAGGGCGAAATCTCCGCAAGCCAGTTACTAAACTTATGGTGTGAGATTATAAGCACTAGCACATGGATTTGTTTCCTTTGTTGTTAATGAAGGGCTCCGAGATCTCTAAAGGAATACATCAGAACCTACAGCACGCCCGGCTCCACTAAGCCTAGCCTTTTTCATGGAGAGACGATGTTTTAGCTTCGATCATCTCTAAGTACCTAGTAGCTAAGTAATGTATGCTTTTAAAATGTCTTATGACGTACAGGATGAGGAGATGCTTGCATAACTATTGTATTGTACAAGACAGCTTTATTAGTAATTTTGACTTTGAAAATATAAACTCATATAGTGAGTGAATTCTATTAACTTCATTGCCTTCACAAACCTTGTTTTCCAATACGGTTAAAGTGAATAGTAACTTAAACCATAACATTGAACTTGTAGATCTGAGACTGCTGACTCCGAGTTCGTTGACTCGTCGTTATAACCAACCGCATGTTTATCGTCTGGATCATCTATTGCAAAATAAATATTATTGCAAAAACCAAGGGACTATGACCTCTCCGTCCTTGTGATTAAGCGTAAAAAGCAGACAAAGCGCCTGCGGCGCTACTGAGCCGTGAAATAGGCAGCATTGTGCCGTCACAGGTACATTGTGATGCGATGTTTCACAATGAATGCGCGGTTTATGTACAAACGCTGAAAACTGGACCGATTTCTACTTTACTTCATTTTACGCGATTCCGAAAATTACTAATGATTGTTCGGTAAAACGGTTGGGTTCGGTAAATTAAATAATTATTGCATTCTGTTTTGAATGTACATAGATATAAATAAATAAACAGTGGAAATATTCTAGGATAACAGTTTCGTCGTCATTATAAACAACGTTTATCTACTAGTGTTAGGCCAAACAATCAAAGCGCGAAAAACAAAACATCTGCTCAAGGTTTTTTTTCCAGACGTTATTGAGGTGAACGGGAACAAACACACTTACATACTTACCTACTTTCACACCACCACACATACACACAAACTTTAGCATTTATAATATTAATGTGTTTACAAGAAGTCGATGTATTTTTGTACTCTATAATTATATAAAAGAACAAGTCTTTTTCTAGAAATCAACGCGCATGTTAAACCATTTATGATAGAAACGTGAAATTTGAACCCAATATTCGTCACAGAGTTTAAGTGAACAATAAGAACAGATGCACCCCTAAAAGGGTAAAAAGGACCATAAAGTTTAAACACTTTTAAACAAACAATTTTTCCATACTAATACGCCAATAAAACTTTTTCAATTTTCAATTAAATCTTTTTTTGTATATACCGAGTACGAGAAATAAAGAAACATGTCTCAGAATTTTTCGAAAATCAACCCCTAAAGAGGTGAAATGGGATGTTTTTATTGCCTATGCGAGCGAAGCCACGCGGGCGAGCTAGTGAGGATAATAAATACAACACATGTTTTGTATGGTGTTTGTATGCGACATAATTTGCTTCAAAGTTATATTATCGCGCTGTGATAAATGTGTGTAAAAGCGATTTACGTAATGGATAGACTATGGTTATTTAAAATTTCGGAAATATTTAATAATTACTTACTTACTACAGTTCCTGGTGCGAAGGATAGCCATTCAGTGTGGTGATGCTGCCTAAGCTGTGGGCACCTGTGCACTATTATATTATGATTATTATGCAAATATTTGGCATACTTACTATATTATTTGTTTGAATATGTAAAAAATGCTAAGAAAAACATTTTTCCCAACCAAGATTCACACAATTGTTTGAAAAAGTTTTTTATTGTTTATTACTATTGTATACTTAGGTAGGTAGGTACGTTTCAATTCAATTCGTCCTATTAATGTATTCTGTGAATTCTATGGAGTCCTTTTTATTATTCCGATCAACTGTTTAGGTTTGTTGCAGGTTTCAATTAAAAACTGACGAAATGTTGCGCTATTTGTCTTTTGTTTTGATTCAACAAGTCAATCTCACAACAATTCTTTACAAAATAATATAATTGTACCTTTTGCCAATAAACATGACGCGGATTTTTTTCTTTCTCGCAATAATGTTTCTCTATTCATACTTAAATACTCTTTATTGAGTACAGTCAGTATACGACAGATATAATTAACAGGTGTTATTGAAAGGTAACTCATAATTCAAATATCTAAGAATTTCACACTTTTTTCTGTATCTATTGTTTTTCTCTGAAATAAAATACCGAACTATCTATATTACGATATCTATTTGATACCTACATATTATGTGAGTCAGGTCAGGACTCAGAATCCTAAAAAACGACTCAACTGACGCATATAGAATAAATCGTTCGTTGTTACTACAACTAGTAACAGAAGGTTTTTTTATGATGAATTCAACTCGAACCGTATCGCCGCGCGATAAGGTGTACGGTCGGTCGCGCAGCGTTGTCGGCTGATCCTAACAATCAATGCAATAACCACCTCACGGTACGGGCCCTACGTACGGGTCTAGCGCTCTGCGTTGTAATAATGATACAACTATGTTAGTTTTACATTACAAACATTGCAGATTCCTGAACAAAAGTTACACATTAAATTGACTCCCCCGCACTCCCAACTACTGCAGTAGACATGCACGTAGAAGATATATTATTGCAAATCTAGAGTTTCAACATGCATTGTTGTCTGCATTGGTGGTCATTAAGATGTCAGACCGTGTAGGTATACCGCTCACAGTAGACTGATCCCTTGTTCCAGGCATAACAGTAGGGCTAACAGTGATACCACAAGCCATCGCGTACGCGGGCGTGGCTGGCCTGCCGCCGCAGTACGGGCTCTACTCCTCCTTCATGGCGTGCTTCGTTTACACTGTCTTCGGGTCTGTTAAGGACTCCGCGATAGGACCTACAGCCATCGCTGCCATACTCACGAGGGAAAACCTGCACGGGCTGGGACCGGAGTTCGCGGTCCTACTCGCGTTCCTGTCCGGCTGTGTCGAGCTTCTCATGGGGATACTGCAGCTAGGTAACTAACTACATTTACATTCTAAATCTAGACTAGGGTCTATTTGCTTATTTTCTGTCGTTGTGTTGTACGCAAAAGTCTTAATGATTCTGCATGTTAATTTTCTCCATCGGCACATTATAGGTATCAATGGAATCCCTTTAATACAAAACTATACTGTTTCATTTAAAACTTCAAGAAATATGTAATTGGTAGATCGCACAGGGTCTTGTCAGTAAACAGTAGACCTTGGGTTAAATCAGGTTGGCCATGATCTTTTTGAGAACATCTACCTCGCTGGAATTAACACAAAGCCATTTTTCTATCCCGGAAAAATATAGGTACCTAGATAGGTACTATTCCTACGGTATATGAAACCGCAGGACGCTGCTAGTATAAGTATATATAAAAGAGCTCCTGGGCCCAATTTTTTGCTTTTATGATATTTCGGACGAAAATATCATGCAAAATGAAAAATTTACTATTGACAATGATAGAAGCAAATTCGAATGGTTCAAACCACGCTTGCGTTAACGAGTGATAGGTATGATTATTTAAAAAAACGAGATTTTGCTTGGGATTCTTTCGAAAGTAAGTAGGTATGTATGATGATGACGCATGATAAGTATTTTTGTGCGAAATATCATAAATGGTGACAAAATTATACCTAACTTTGATTTAAATATGCTGTTCATTGTCATGTTAATAATAGGTAAGTGTTTGCCTGAAAATACTAAGTAGGTTCTAGAATAAATAGGAAATTTCATATTTGTTTTGTAGTTTTTTATCTAACCAGTTACCGCCAGTCATTTTGATTTCATCAAATAATATTTTAAGTTTAGAACAGGTATAGTCCAGGTGGTGGTCTTTCGGTTATATTGTAACGTAACTTCCACGCAAGCAAACCCACGGTCACTAGCATTATAAATACAAGACATATTTGCGCGTTGAGCCACCTGCCTCCGCCTGCTTAGATATATGCCATGATTGCAACACGCACAGCGTTATCGGAACATTGCTTCGCTCTACCTCTTCCTCATATTGTTGCATGAATCATTCTAGAGAATTATTTGTCGATAAATACGCATTACATGTTGCATTCAGCAAGCAATTCTTATTTGCTTTTCTTGAGGTTTCTCCATTTCACCAAAGTAATCATGTTTTCTTATGAATTACCTACCTATAAGTAAGGTATATTCAAATAAAAAGGCACAATTATTTTATTGTATCGAATGTATCTAATCTAAATAACTAGTCAGACCACAGAAGTTACATAACCTTCAGAACATATATAACGCGAAACTTCAATAAATTTGCCTTTATGGTTACTGAGAAAATCTCACCATGGTTTCCTTTTTACCATTTCGGTAGGCATCCCTAAAAAACGTTACATTGATGTAGCAACGTACATTCATACATACAATCACGCGCATAAGTAACATTAATAGTTACCGCGACGCCCAGCGGGCTCATCCTCTAACTTTGAAACGTTCGTGATTCTGATTGCGAGAACATGCCATCTCGCTCGTACTAACTTAGTCGCACTATGCGCGGTCCTGCTCGCGCAACTCTCGCTATCGCTTTCAGAGTTACGAGATAGGCCCACAGGTCTTTGTAACCGTCATTGTTTGTTTCATATACCCCAATGAAGTTCATGTCTAGCTATCCTTTTCACCAAAATCAGATCAGGCCCATGAGGAGACACCATAAAATCTTAGCAATCGATTTCGAATTAGCTAGCCAGGAGAACACTAGAAGTATAACTATAGCTATAACTAGGGCATTACTGAATTCCTCGCGATTTTATTCTTCGATTGTTAGGATTTCAACACCGAGCTGTCATGTTATGACTGTTTTTGGTTTTTGGACTAACAATTTTGTAATGTTATAGAGTTATTGTTACCGGTGCCAGGACCATTACATTATACTCGATCTACATTAATAATGCCTAGGTATGGGTACCCACATTTTAAAATAGCGCGGCATACTCGTTTTCTGCTCATGTCGCATGAACTCTGAATACTTAGTATGTACCTAGTCTATTTATCCTTCTGTCTCAGGGTTCCTGATTGACTTCATCTCCGGACCGGTGTCGGTGGGCTTCACGTCCGCAGCCGCCATCATCATTGCCACCACTCAGGTCAAGGATATCCTGGGGCTCAGCTTCCCTGGCGGCAAGTTCCTCCAGGTATTGTAGAGCCTCTGACGAAAGCAGCTGACCTGAATCGGCTTAATTAAACGATACCTACTCTGAATCACCCAGCCTGGGAAAACCAGGCGATGCTTCTAGAAACCCAGACTGGCTTTCATAAAGCCCTATCTGCCTATCAGATACCCTATAAGTGTGCAGAGCTTTCCACTCCCTCAACCTACTCAATAAATACTTATGTAGGAAATAATCGTGAGTTTTGCGCTCCATGCGCAAAAAATTTTGATATCCTACAAAACTAAACACTTCGAAATGCTGAGTTAAGTACTCGAACGTATGACATGGCATGATAGTGCCATGAAAGCGTACGATATTTACAATCTTAATGCCCTGTAGTCACATTGGAAATTCATTACTCACCTAAGAGCGTTAAATAGTGACTTAGTAACTGTAGGTAAGTATCGTGGTAAGTATCTATAATTAGGAATCGTTATGGATACAGATTTGAATATGTACTTCCGCAAAGTAACGCCTAATTCAATCAACTACCTTAGTGACTTGGTAATTTTAGCTAGGTACTTTGATTGAAACACGTAGTTTTACAAAAGCCCCACCCAGGCTTGAAGCAAAACAACCAATCCAACCAAATTAAACTGTTTGATCCAGTCAAAGCGAACCCATTAGTTTTTGTCACTTTAATAATTTAAACAAGTTTTTATTCGCATAATTTAGATGTTTTCGCTCGACTTGACTAACTATCGCGGCACTTTCTAATGACCTTCGTGGATTTAATTGCTTATGCTCTATTATTCTGTGTTTATATAATTCCTTAATTAAATTTAAAATAGTTTATTAAAATGTTCAGGTGTGGCGAGGAATATACGAGCACATAGGAGAGACTCGGCTGTGGGATTCTGTGCTTGGTGTGTCGTGCATCGTGGTGCTTCTGTTATTGAGGGTGAGCATAATGAACATTTTAGTGCTGGCTGTTTCATTACAGACGGTCGGCAGCACCTTAACATCTTAAAATGTTGTGTTATCGTCGCGTGTGGGTAGGTAGGCAAACTGGCAACTGTCTGGTATGACTGATCGACCCAGACTTGCAGGCCGATTACCAAATATTCGGGCAACGAAGCGATATTCGCCAACCAGAGACGAGTATATTACGATAATTACCTACGCGATAATTCGGGGCGATAGACGCTAGTCTGGGACAGGCAATACACAAGTATAGTACTACACGAATATAAATACTTCCGAACGTATAAAAAAAAGGGGGGGCTGTAATGAGTAATTGTACCTGATAGAAATGTAACCATTTTGAATACCGTTGTCTGCTTTCTACTTTCCTTTTTCCGTTTGCAGAAAGTAAAGGACATAAACGTGTCGTCCCCCGTGTCGGCGTCCCCCGGCAGCTTGCGCGTGCGTGGCTGCGTGTCGCAGGCGCTGTGGTTCCTCGCCACGACGCGCAACATCCTCGTGGTGCTCGTGTGCGCCTCGCTCGCATACTACTTCGATACGCAGCACCAACAGCCATTCGTGCTCACAGGTGAGGATCACTCCGTTGACACACAGGCTTAAGGTGTATTATGGTCTTCTACTTATAGAAAATGGCATCGGTCCCATAAAGTCTCACGATGGCTTGATTGGTTGGTTCGCTTGGTTCAAGAGAGGATCCCTTGTGTCATTGGAACAGCATCTAGCATAGGCTGGCCGATGGATTGGCGATTCTAGCCGTTAGGAACTCCAAAATACCTGTAGGCTATTCTTAGATATAATACATAGTTACATTCATACATATAATTATATTTACTAACGTATGTAAATACTAATAATAATATTTATTTACTAGCCTACATAAAAACATAAGAAATTAAAACATCAAAATATACTATCTGTTATATATATATATACTTATATATAAATAGCTCAATAAAATAAACTAAACAAACACTAATAACTATTTCACTACATATCAAAAGTACATAAATATTTAATCGTGTTATTCGCTCTTCTCGGGTAGTCGCATCTTGATGCGATTGAGACAAAAGTGCAAATGATTCCCGAACCACAAACACCCTTGATATGTAGTGAAATAGTTATTAGTGTTTGTTTAGTTTATTTTATTGAGCTATTTATATATAAGTATATTTATATATAACAGATAGTATATTTTGATGTTTTATTTTCTTATGTTTTTATGTAGGCTAGTAAATAAATATTATTATTAGTATTTACATACGTTAGTAAATATAATTATATGTATGAATGTAACTATGTATTATATCTAAGAATAGCCTACATACCTACTTGTCTTTGACATTGCGATCCTTCTTTATTCTGTGTACCACATCGATAAGTATTTTTGAGCTTTGATCTCAACAACGATATTTGTCTACGCTACGGGTAGATACAATTAAATGTTCACCCTATTTTAAATTATGGGGATAGAAAAAGTCAACACTGAACTTTCTCTGTTTCTTTCTTCCCAGGCGAAGTGAAGCCGGGTCTACCGGCCATCTCCCCGCCGCCGTTCTCGGCCACGGTGGGCAACCACACCTACACGTTCGTGGAGATGACGTCCACGCTCGGGTCAGCTATCTTCGTGGTGCCACTACTGTCTATACTAGAGAATATAGCGCTAGCTAAGGTATTCTGTAAGTATTTTGTCTTTTCTTTCATAGATTTTCATAGGTTTTCCTTGCCCTGCAAATAGGCAAACCAGCCACTTGGTAGCAGATGCGCCGCTGCTTATGGGGAACTCACCCATATCAACAAAGTCAATGCACCAAAATCCCATGGATTAATTACCCCTTTTTGTGGTGATTGGGATGCCATTAACGCTTCTCTTAAATCTTTGCCCAGCAGAATGGAATTTTCTTTTAACCAAATTGCCTTCTCTGGAGATCGTTTTCGTTCTGTAAATTATGAAGAATGTTATATTTCCAGCGGAAGGTAAGTACGTGGATGCGACGCAGGAGATGCTGGCGCTCGGCGTGTGTAACATCGCCTCTTCGCTGGTGGACTCCATGCCGGTGTCGGGCGCGCTGTCCCGGGGCGCCGTGAACCACGCGTCCGGCGTCGCCACCACCGCCGGGGGGCTCTACACCGGAGCTCTCGTGCTACTCTCCCTGCAGGTACGAACCACTAAGACAAATACCTTCTCCGTACGTAAATCTGGTTTTCAAAACCAGGTTCTAAGCCGCGATTATTCCTGAGGACTGGAACCAGAGAAGGAGTCTTTGCTCTGCAGAGGGCGATCACGGTATGACAACGACGACGATGATGATGATGAATCTCTCTACTCTGACCCCGTCTTCCTATATCTCTGGCAAGAGCCAGAACCACGACAGGCTCATTTTATATCGTTACATTATTTCTTGCTTCATTAATTTTTTTCGCAGAAGTGTAACATGATCATTGTCTTCTGTTCCAGTACTTCACACCGTACTTCTTCTACATTCCGAAGGCGTCGCTGGCCGCTGTGATTATCGCAGCCGTAGTTTTCATGATGGAACTCCACGTCTTCAAACCCATTTGGCGGACCAAGAGTGAGTTGTTCAGTTAATAAAGTCTATGGACGATGAGTTTGTCAATAAGGTGTAATTAGATTGGTTCTGTTGGTTTGAACTGGTTTTTCCTCTATATTCCCGCTAGTAGAGTAGGCATTTCTCTTGTTTAAGATCTTATCAGCATTATATTGGAGAAACCTTAAAATTTTACAACGGAAGCTAATCGAGACATTATCTTGATCACATCAATGATCTATGGCAATATTTTTTCCAAATTCCAAATCAATATTGAACGAGACACAATGTTCAATGGTGGAAGAGGAAGAGACCGCCAGTTGTTACACTAGTTTTTAAGCCTCTTTTTAAATGTATTATATGTACAATAAAAAAATTATCTATCTATATAACGGTGATGTTTCCCAGAGCTGGACATAATACCGGCGGTGGTGACGTTTGCGGCGTGCCTGATGCTGCGGCTGGAGCTGGGCATCGTCATCGGCATCGCCGTCAACCTCGTGTTCCTGCTGTACGCGTCCGCGCGGCCCGCGGTCAAGGTCACCACGGCGGTCGTAAGTATCTCCCTTATACCGTGTCTTACGGCCAATTTGGTAAGGGGCATGAACCAAATACTTAGGTACTGCTCGCAGAGTAACTACTTACAACGGGTACCCATCTGTGCCTGATTATAAACAAGATTTCCCAAAAATTTCACGACTATTCCCTCCTACGAAGAGAGTTTGACCATTAGAACAATGGAAAACCCGACCTTATTAATATTTAAAAATACATATTGCGGCATCGGAGTGTGCAGGTTTGGACCGTTTGTTTTCCCGTGTTCCAGTCGAGCAGCGGCGTGGAGCACATCGTGGCGACCGTGGACCGCTCGCTGGCGTTCCCGTCGGCGGAGTTCGTGCGGCGCGCGCTGCGCAAGGCGGCCGGCGGCTCCGGCGCGCCGCTCGTCATCGACGCCACGCACGTGCAGGCCGCCGACTTCACCGCCGCCAAGGTACTACTGAAACTGCTCGCGGTGCTCATTCACGCTGGCTCACGTGCTTTTTGGAAAGTGATTTCGGCCTCGAATGAGCTCCTGAAAAATAAAATTAAACCAGAACACCCCATTTTCGTTTGAGCGGTCGATTACAGGTAACGTTTTCGGTTGCAGGGCATCAAGTCGCTGATCGAGGACTTCCACTCGCGCGGGCAGACGATTATCTTCTACAACGTGAAGCCGTCCATCGCGGCCGTGTTCCGCGGCGTGCGGCCGCGCGAGTTCCTGCACTGCGCGTGCCGCAGCGAGCTCGACGCGCTGCTGCGCGCCGCCGCGCGCCCCCGCCCCGCCTGTCAGTAACTACTCATTTATTCATAAAATAACGATTACATAAAAATTGCATTTCGAAGCTTATATTTTAACTTGTGGTGGCCATTCTCCGTCGTTGTATATTTTGCTCTTCAGCTGATTATCACTTTTCATTGGATCGGTTGTGCTTGTGCATTAGGAACAAAAGGCTTTCGCTGCCAATCTCACTCCTGGCAAAGCGTTCGACGGAGTCTGTATCGATCGTTGCTCGGAACCAATAAGACAAACACCCTCTCCGTGCAAAAATCTGGTTAAGAATGCATCGATTGTTCCTCAGAGTTTTGAATTGTAGCTCTAATACCATTACAATGAATGCTGGCGTTCCACAGGCATGTGTGCTATTACCGCCTCTGTTTGTGCTATTCTAAATATTAACTAAAATTCAATTGAATAGCACCCAATCCAAAATACTTTTTTGCTATGTAGATTTCTCCTAATACACTAAACAGCGAGTATGTTTGTTCGCAGAGCACTATACGTGGATGTCGAGCGGCGCAGGCGCAGCACAAGAGATCTCCATTACATCCCGCGACATTTAGACAGTATTAGCATTTTATACATTTTATTGTATTTATACCCTAGTTAACATAGTGATAGTATAGTGCCGAACTAAAAAGTGATAATAAAGTGTTGGTTATTTTATTCAAGTATTTAACTATCCGACAAAACAATAGATTGTTGATATTCTTCAAAGATAATTAAGATGAATAAGGAACTTTATTACAAGCAGGGTTCTAAAGTGGGTTCTCTCAAGTGTAATAAAACCAGGTCGGAGATTAATCAAATGTATTTATTTCCAACGTCGCACAGCCGACCTCCCGCAAGACTCCTTACAAAACATTTTAGTTACTCTACGTTCCAGATACATTACAATATAACTAGACCTTAGGTATCTAACATTCACTAGTGTAGTATAGTGTAGTGTACACTAGTGTTCGCTCCTCGTCGCACACTTAACTAAATATAATCCTCTATGCAGCTCCTGCGTAACTAAATTCATACAACCGATGCGTCATAGCACCGACACCGACACTCCAAACAATTGAGCAGTATAAAACAAAATTACATTTTACGTTTCACATAGTTTTGTTCTAGGAAAAGTGAGCAGGATAATTTTATAAGTGTTCCCAAAATGTATGAGACCGCGGAGTCTCGGGGCGTGTTGCGGCCGGATACAACCAGACGCAGCCGGTGTAGCGACCGGATACAACCAGACGCAGCCGGTGTAGCGACCGGATACAACAAAACGCGGCCGGTGTTGCGGCCGGATAAAACCATACGCGGCCGGTGTTGCGGCCGGATACAACCAGACGCAGCCGGTGTAGCGACCGGATACAACCAGACGCAGCCGGTGTAGCGACCGGATACAACAAGACGTGGCCGGTGTTGCGGCCGGATAAAACCATACGCGGCCGGTGTTGCGGCCGGATACAACCAGACGCGGCCGGCGTTACGGCCGGATACAACCAGACGCGGTCGGTGTTGTGGCCGGTACAACCAGACGCGGTCGGTGTTGCGGCCGGATACAACCAGACGCGGCCGGCGTTACGGCCGGATACAACCAGACGCGGTCGGTGTTGTGGCCGGTACAACCAGACGCGGTCGGTGTTGCGGCCGGATACAACCAGACGCGGTCGGTGTTGCGGACGGATACAACTAGACGCGGCCGGTGTTGCGGCCGGTTACAACCAAACGCGGCCGGTGTAGCGACCGGATACAACCAAACGCGGCCCGTGTAGCGTCAGTTAATCTCACCGCGCGAAATTTCGAAATGAATTTAAATCAAAACGTCTTTAAATGTTCCACTTACAATAAAGTGTGAATGCGGTCTTATATCGAGGTTAAGGAAGACGTAAACATGAAGAGATCAAATGTTTGTGACGTTTGGCTTTAAGGAGTTTCTCGTATGTGAGAAAGTAGACCTCAGGCCGCGGCACTCGGCACTTGACTCGCTTTATACACAAGTATACGAGTCCTGAGCTCCTATCGCCCTCTTCCCGCAGGTTAAAGTCTTCGCACACCTAAACGACTCGACATCGACTCGACAAAAACATTGAAAGCGAATCAAAAATTTTACTTTTCGTGACGTGCCGTATACTGTAAGTACGAGTCGGGTTGGATGTCGAGTAGATCTATGTTGTGGGAACTGCAGTAACCAGTTAAGAGTAAACTGGCGGGCGCGAGAGCGACAGGAATATTGAACACACTAATGACAACATTCAAGTATTTGGCATTGCACACGATGTACAAAATCACCTAACATATACGATATGACACAATATTTTAAATAAAGATTTGCACTTCGCAATAATGTCAACAATTTAAAATATAATTCGAAATAATAATGAATAATCACAAAATTAAACTAAAATAGGATAATAGTGTCGGTCAGTGTTACAGTAGACTAGCCCTGACCGACGCCGGCTTACTTATAAAAATGGTTAAATACTCATACGAGCACTATTCCGTTCTTGGAACGAGATAAACACACAGAAACGTCATCAATATATTCTGATAAAAGTATTTAACAACTTTTATAAAATAAACGACACAACTGGAAATATCCCATTACGAGTATTTAGATAATTATTTTAACAAGGGATAATTTCCATCTGCAGTTATTATTTATTAACTAAAATATATTGTGATATAATGAAACTAAATAAAAAATATAATGAGTTTGGCAGAAAGTCCACATCACATCCCACAGGTAGGTACATATAGCTAGTGCACGATACAAGTGCACCTTACATATATTACATAAATCTAATCAAGTATTTTTTTATTATTTTCAAGTTTAAATATAAATGCATTACAATCTCGCTCCGTGATGAGAACGAGTGGAAACTTACAACCACACCTAACGCTCGTCAAATGAAGTGCGTTATCAACAGTTCAGTTGTGTCTTCGTGTTACAGCTTACTACTACGGCAAGCGTTACGTTTTCTTTTTACTTGATTTGTTTTTTTTTTACAAACTTCAGTCGACGAGTGTACAAACCCTCGCTCTTTCACAACTTTAATAAAAGTTATAAGTTGTTCCAAACAGCGAGAGTAAAAGTTTACTTACAACTAGTAGATTTATTAACTAGACGCAAAAGTAAAAGAATCTCTCAGATTTACAAACCAGACGTCGTTTTGTGCGGTTCATCGCACCGCCTCAACAAAATAAGGACCCGCGCACCGAGTCGACTCGACTCTACACCGAGTCGAGACAAAACATTGAAATGTGAACTTTGTATCGTGTCGTTTCCGGTATGTTTATTGAATAATTTTGAGTTTACGACTTGTGTTGAGCGTCGGAAATTGCACCGTGCACTCCAGGTTTGTCATTTAAAATTATATAAATATATAAATATATAAAAGTATAATTAATAATTAATTAATAATACAGAGGTACAGGACTCACATTTCAATACTTTGTTTTGAGTCGAGTCGGTGTCGAATCGATGCTATGTGCGATGACCATAAAGTGACTATATATAAATATAAATGATATATAATAACTACTAGAATATAAATGATTTAAAGCCAAAATACCGATCGGTCGGTTGATATACATAATTATACTAAATTAATTCTTGAGCCGAAGAACATCAATTTAAAAGTATACAAACGATAGACAGTCGAAAATGGCAGTTACTGAGACTGACTTAGCTACTACTTTATATGTATTCACACGAAGACATTATTACTTTTTATTTTATTTTTTATTGAATTTATAAACGCATCATAACCTATTTTACATTTTAAATGAATAAAAGCATGTATTGTGATGTACTTTAGTTATATATTTTTTTGTGCGCCTTAACTTGAAGGTATCGGTTGGCGGAAGTAAATTAAACTGACACTGTCGTCAGTGCTAAAATACCCTTGTCAATATAATAAGACTATTATGACAAAAGAAAAAAGAGGACCTGTTACAAGTCACGTCATTTGCGGCACTTTGTATACACAACACGGTGTCAACTCCATCCCTTTCTCTAGTGATTTCCTAACACTTCAAAAATATTTGACAGTTATTTTGACAGCTGACGTACTAGCTTGGCTGGGATACGAAACGCGGCCGACGTGCCGCAAGGCGGTCCCAAGTGACGGGAGCAAAAACTTTGTGGCCCATCCGCTATAGTAGAGAATCCTTGACTATAATGTACGAGGACAGCAATACTTTGTGCTGTCAATTTAGCTCCGTCAAGCGGAACTTTTCAAAACTTTGACATAACTTTTAAATTAAATGTGATGATAGATTAAAATTACAATGCGTTTACAAACTTCCATGTCTTTTAATCATACTCTACGCAAAATTGCAGATTCTTTCAGTTACAAAACGATGAGTTACCAATAAAGGCGTACGAGCATGGCCGCCACTAAATATCCACAAAAATATCAGCCACTTCACAAAAACAATTACAACTGTGTATAATACAGATAAACACGACCAGTTCAAACTGACAACTTCACAATACAATACAATTAAAACTGACTTGCAAGTTGCTGACTTGCAACTTGACTGACTTAAATTTGCAGACAGTTGACGCTGACAGTGAAAGCCGTTCATTCAGAAGCAAAGGCATGATTGAAGTTTTGACGGGAACGTGAAGAAGTCATGTCGCGTCATTATAAATGATAATTTATTGTGTAAAAACGGCGGATTTTCATTCAGTAAATATTCGTGAACGTGCAAGAGTTTCGGCGAGTAGTTACAATGTCGTGAAACGTGTCATTCCGTGTTGTTTCGAAAACTCTATAGTCACTTCTAGTCAAGTCTCAATCACTTTAATGGGGCATGACGTGACTTAATTTGCTACACATGGACTATGACTGAGAATTGTTTTAATAGTAGAATATTTTACTTTACTTGAAATATTACATAACTTGACTTTGGGTAAATACTCAATGTGTGAAGCCAAAATATAACAGAAAAAAGCTTTGTAATTAGTGTAATATTTGCTTCCTTGGTACAATAGGGAGCGAGCGCTACGGGCCATATTAAGCTAGAAACGCATTTAGATTTTCATTTATGGACGAGACAACGTGGAACAAGATAACTGTCAGTTTAAAGAAAGTCGAGTCAGTTTGAATTGAACCGATGGTGTGAGGGGGACATAATGCTATTGAAAATTCGATACATTCAAGGGCCGTTACTTTTACTTATCACCACCAGACCTAACAATTTAATGATCTGGAAGCAAACTACAGATATTATTTTCTAACAAAGTTTTGTAAAGCGGCTAAAAATTACGATTGTATGCGTTTTGGACGCAGTTCTCGACCTAGTACAAGTATTGTTTGCACTTACAACAGACAGTAAACATTATGGCTTTTACTGAGTACTTGCATTGGTTAATGTTGCGCCGTGTCGTGGTTCACGTCGCGTGGCGTGGGGTGGCGTGAGCGCGCGCCGCGTGGCGTGGGGTGGCGTGAGTTCACACCGCGATACGTGGGTTGGCTCAGTACTTCAACATCTCTTCGTCCAGTTCAGTGAGCGCGACTTTACTGTCTATCGCTACAAAAATATACAGGAAAAAAAAACATTATCAAGATAAACGTTGGGATAGTAAAATTATAACAACCAAAAATCATAATCAACAGAACAATTTGACTTATCCACACAAATTTCAATAGTGGGTGGACTATCTTCTTGTTTCAAACGCACATTTGCGTAGCAAAATATTTTGAGTTGAGCAAAACTGCAAAAAATTATCATTTTCATAATAGATACAAATATTTTCCTCTTTCTTAATGTCAAAAAATATATATTTTAATTATTTCTATAATGAAAATGAGATCTTTTATTACTGTTGCCGACACAATTACGTCTCAATATATCGCTAA